>CADEHL010000384.1:0-39173 GCA_902827135.1 Harpagifer antarcticus
AACCCTAACCCTAACCCTAACCCTAACCCTAACCCTAACCCTAACCCTAACCCTAACCCTAACCCTAACCATAACCCTAACCCTAACCCTAACCCTAACCCTAACCCTAACCTAAACCCTAAACCCTAACACTAACCCTAACCCTAACCCTAACCCTAAAAACCTAACCTAACCCTCAACCCTAAAACCTAACCCTAACCCTAACCCTAACCCTAAAACCTAACCCAACAACCTAAACCCTAACCCTAACACTAACCCTAACCCTAACCTAAACCTAACCCTAACCCTACCCTAACCCTAACCCTACAACCCTACACCTAACAACTAACTAACGCCTAACCCTAACCCTAACCTAAACCCGAACCCTAACCCTAACCCTAACCCCTAACCCTAACCCTAACCCTAACCCTAACCCGAACCTACCCAAACCTACCCTAACCCTAACCCTAACCAGAAACCACCTAACACCCCCTAGAACCCTAACCCTAACCCTACCCTAACCCTAACCCTACCCTAACACCTAACCCTCCTCGACCTCCCTATCACCACCCAAACATCCCTCGTACTTGTTGGAAAAAGATGCCCCCCCAAACCTACCTCAGGACGTACCTCAGCCCCGCCCTCCTTTCCTTTTACCTATCCTTCCGGGTCTAAACCCTCCACCAACCAGTGGACCGGATCTTCAGTCTTACAACCCACCTGCCTCCCCACCTCTCAGTGACACTAATTGTCCTCCCATATTGACTGCTTGTCTTCTGCCACTCATCACAACCTCTACTTCCCTTAATGCCCCTGCTCCTGACCCTCCAACCCTTAGCCCACCCCCTGACTTCGTCCAATTCCCCCCTTCAATAGTGGGACTACTCACCACCACCTCTCTTTTACCTATCCTTCCGAGTTTAACCCCTCCACCAACCAGTGGACCGGACCTTCACTCTCACAACCCACCTGCCTCTTCACTTCCCAGTGACACTATTTGTCCTCCCATATTGACTGCTGGCCTTCTGCCACTCATCACTGCAACTACTTCCCTCAACGTGCCTGCTCCTGACCTTCCAACCCTTAGCCCACCCCCTGACTTCATCAAATTCCCCCCTCCAGCAGTAGGACTGCTCACCACCACTACCCCTCAACTTGTACGCCCAGCCCAAATCACCATGGCGGAGATCCATCTACCTCCTCCCTTACCGGGCCCGCTTTTTCCTCGACCTCGAACAGCAACCCCCCGGATCTCGGATTCCCAGCCCACATCTGAACCATTTACCTCACCTGTTTCTCCCCCCTCTCCTCTACCCTCCCTTCCTTCTTCCCCTTACCTCTCATCATCATCCATTACCTCATCACCCCATAATAACTCAGGCTTTCTGACGGGTAAAGGAATTATTGTCGTCCACCCCTATTCCAACCGCAAAGCCACAGAATGGTCCCTTCCACTCAGGAATACTATTTTGATTTTGGGTGACTCTCTGCTAGCCAGAATCCCCCCTTGCCACCATAAATCCATCCAAATAGATAGCTTCCCCGGGGCCACCCTTAGACACATGACTATCATCCTCCAGAAACACACCTCCCCTATACCCACAGTCAGTCAAGTGATCCTCTCTATTGGCATTAACAATTGCTTACGCACCCAAACAACCACAACCATCATCAAGGACCTCCGTCGTCTCCTGAGGATCACCAGAATCACATTCCCGCATGCCCAAATCTATGTCCCATTGTTGAATTACTCCAACAATCTCCCAAGGGCCACCACCCTATGTATGGAAGGTTTTAATGGCATACTGACAAACTCCATCGGATCTTGGCAGCCGCATACAACCCACCTCCCAAAATTGCCTGCCCTTCTATTTTACACCGTTAAGGATAACGTCCATTGGAATCCCAACACAGCGCAAGCCATGTTGCACCACTGGATGAATCACTTGGGTTTACACTAAGCCCTCCAAGTGTAGAACTGCCTCCTACTCACTCCAATATAACCAACCTCTCATCTTTTCATCTGTCACCTATGGAGCAGGCTATCCTGGAACGTGGCCTCACATTTATCCCGACGCCCTCACTCCCAGACCGCCAAATCTTGAGGAGAGACCTCCATGTCTACCACCGCCGTCTTAAACTCCTTGACCACTTCCAATTCAACACTACCTACACGCATCTCCCCTTCACCATGCCATCTACCTGGGAACCCACTTTAGAGTCGGTCTCCTTACCCCTGCAAAAATTAATCTCTTCAAATAGTCGCACTCTAGACCGCCTCCGTTCCCACAACCATAACAACCAATCAAATATCACACCTGAACAACAATTGGCCCTCCAGTCCTTGGCTGCTAAACATGAAGTGGTTATTAAACCCGCAGACAAGGGCGGCCAGATTGTCATTCAGAACAGAACTAACTACATCTTTGAGGCAAACCGACAACTAAACAATACCATATACTATCAACCTCTAACGGAACCACTTTACCTGGAAACACAAAAATTGATCAAAGCCCTCGTAAATCAGATGCAAAAGCAGCATATTTTATCAGCCAAGCAAGCACTCTACCTCCTTGGTCCCCCCATACCACGGCCCCGCTTATTTTACCTCCTCCCCAAAATCCATAAACCCCCAGCTAGTTGGTCGATTCCCTTCCTTATACCACCAGGAAGACCCATTGTTAGCGATTGCGGATCGGAATCGTACCAACTAGCGGAATTCATAGACCACTATATTAACCCCCTGTCCCATAACCACCCCAGCTATATTAAGGACACCCTCACATTTGTAAAAAAACTACAACCCCTCGCAGTCCCCTCCAACACCTTCATTTTCTCCATAGATGTGGACTCACTATATACGAACATCTCCACTCCACTCGGACTAGATGCCGTTAAGAAAGCTCTCCTCTCCTCTCCTGACCCTACTCGCCCGGACCTCTATATTTTAAAATTCCTTGAGATGACACTGACCAGGAACGACTTCCAATTCAATGAACAATTTTTTCTCCAAATTTGTGGTTGTGCCATGGGACGCAAATATTCCCCTGCCTACGCGGACATTTATTTAGCAGACTGGGAGGAGTCTGCGTTGCGTAAATGTCCCATCCTTCCGCTCCTCTATCTAAGGTACTTGGACGATATATTCGGACTCTGGGAGGGGTCCGAAGCATCCTTTTTAGAATTTTTTAACATTCTTAACAGCCATCACCCACAAATTAAATTAAAGTATACACTTAGCTCACAACACATCCCATTTTTAGATACAGTGGTTTTCTTCACCCAGGAGAATGAAGGACGCAAACGTCTCTTAACCAAGGTTTATTTTAAAGATACAGACAGGCATTCCCTTTTGTTTAAAAGCAGTTACCATCCCAAACATACATACCGCTCAATTATTAAATCACAACTAATTCGCTTCCACCGCATCTGTTCTCTCCCCCTCCATGTAGAAGAAGCAACGAAAACTTTGTTCGACGCTCTCTTGCCCCGTGGCTATTCGAAGCGCTTTTTGCGCACCATTAAAAGAGAAGTCTCAGAACAATTCGCAGTAGAGCAGACTACGGAACCCATATCATCCTCTGACACCAACCTTATCCCTTTCATCACCACCTTTTCCCATCACCTGGGTTCTTTCAACAGGTCCATCAAACAACATTTCCGCTCCATGCAGTCCACCGTCCCCTCACTCACCCCCTTCAACACTATTATGGCGTACCGTCGGAATAAAAACTTGAAAGATATCTTGGTCCACACAGCTCTGAACAAAACGATCATCATACCCTCAAACCTGGATAGTTACTTCACACACCTTAAATTCCTAGCCGGTACGGTCCCGGGCCAGGGTACCCCGATCTGGCAGTCATTTACCCTCCTTTCTACAAACTTGGTGTATGCAATCACTTGCAAGCACTGTAAGAAAATATATGTAGGAGAAACTGGAGCGACTTTGAAGCTAAGACTTTATCAACACCTATACCAAATCAAGAAAATCAACAACAATAAACTACTATACGCCCACTTCATCCAACACACCATCTCCAACCTGCTGATCTCGGGGCTCGAGTCAAACCCCTCCTGGTCCCTCGGCCAAAGGAGAGCAGCCGAAAGACGGTGGATTTGGAGACTTTCCTCCAGGTCACCTGGGGGCTTCAACGACGCCTAGCCGCCACCCTTGACCTGATTCGAATCCGGCCCTGCCGATCACGGAGACGGCGGCTTATCCCCTCAGCTACCCTTCCAGTGTATGGAATTGCCCCTAACCCTTATCCTAACCCTAACCTCAACCCTTCTCCTTCCCAACCACTCCCCAGCTTATGGAATTATCCCTAACCCTATCCTAACCTCAACCCTTACCCTTATCAGCATTATGTCTCCCGTTCCTAAACCCAACCACTCCCCAGCTTATGGGATTGCCCTTAACCCTATCCTAACCCTAACCTCAACCCTTATCAGTATTATTTCTCCCTGTCTTAAACCCAACCACTCCCCAGTTTATGGAATTACCCCTAACCCTACCTTAACCTCAACCCTTACCCTTATCAGTATTATTTCTCCCGGTCCTAAACCCAACCACTCCCCAATTTATGGGATTGCCCTTAACCTTATCCTAACCCTAACCCTAACCCTAACCCTTACCAGTATAATTTCTCACTGTCCTAAACACAACCACTCCTCAGTGTATGTAATTGCCCCTAACCCGTATCCTAACCCTAACCTCAACCCTTACCCTTACCCCTTAGTGTCCACCGATTACAATCCGCCTTTTTTATGTGTTTAAATTATTATTTTAAACTAGCAGCAACAGTGGTTTTATCTTTTATTTTTTAACAAATTCAATGTGAAGCATGTGCCCGTGCTCTCCCCTGTCACCACTGGATGGAGACAGGGTACCTCTATTTCTTCACCTGACCCTAACCCTAACCCTAAGTTTCCACCCATCACAATCAGCCTGTTTTATGGGTTTAAATTATTGTTTTAAACTAGCAGCAACAGTGGTTTTATCTTTTAGCAAATTCAGTGTGAAACATGTGCCCGTGCTCTCCCCTGTCACCACTAGATGGTGACAGGGGACCTCTATTTCTTCACCTAACCCTAACCCTAACCCTAACCCTAACCCTAACCCTAACCCTAACCCTAACCCTAACCCTAACCCTAACCCTAACCCTATTTATCAATTATCAGAACACCTTGTCCTTAAGTTATTCTTTAAACTTAACCATTTAGACTTTATACCTAAATTTAAGCTAATATTAGTCAATTATTAGATTACAGACAGATTCATTTTTTGATGTGTGTTTTTTTTCAATTCTGCAGTTCTCCGGTCACTTCCCTCTGTCGACACTAGGTGGAGGCAGAGTAAATTTAGAAGGAGGGCCTGTGACGGCCTTTTGTCCCTAAAATCATTGACTTGAACAAATATCTCTCTGATTAATCCTATTTTTGGCTCACTTTCATCCTAAAATTACACCTGATTTATATTAAATCGGTTCAGTCTTTTTACATAACTCGAATATATCTAATACAATATAATTAGAACCTAATTCTTTACCTTACGTCTAAACTTAACCACTTGGACCTTATGTCTAAACTTAAGTTAATAGTCTTCAATTAAAGGACCATCATATCCTTCATTTAACTTTTAAATCTAACCATTTTTATCTTTTGCCTAATCCTAAAATACTTATTATCTTATCCTTTAATTAACTCCTAAACCTAACCATTTAGACTCTATGCTTAAATTTAATTTAAATTAATAGTTTTCAATTATCAGACTATCTTGTCCTTAAGTTAATCTCTAAACTTAACCACGCAGACTTTATACCTAAATTTAAGCTAATATTAGACTATCTTGTCCTTAAAGTTAACCCCTAAACCTAACCACTTAGATTTTATACCTAAATTTAAGCTAATATTGTTAAATCATTAGACTATCATATCTTTGGGTTAACCTCTAAACTTAACCATTCTGATTTCTTGCCTAATCCTAAAGTATTTCTCCATTAAAAGTTATCTGAATCTCAAATCAAACAATTAAAATTCACTTATAGTACACTTTTTTCTAAATCTCTTAATTCAAATTGAATTTAAAAATGTAGTTTGGTTGTTTCCTCGGTCGGATCTCGGTTTGCCATGACTAATAAGGAGAGGTGTGGTTCTTTCTGAGCAGGTCGTACTTGGACGCGGCGACGTTTGTTTGGGCCGGGCCCCCACCTGGTTTTGGGGACTTCATTTGGACTGGAATGGTACTTCCCTCAGTCGGTTCCGAGTCTAACATGGCTGGGTTGGGGGGTTGGTTCCGACCGGACTGAGCAGTATCCGGGTGCGACTAATGCTCTTTGGACCCGGTTGTCCCAGCTTGGTGAGACCCGATCTGAACTGGTGGGACACGTCACTGACACTTAGAGGTCCTTCATCTAATTTCCCTTAAATACATCTTTACAAATAGCTATCTAATCTTCAAACTAAACAATTAAAATCTATTTTGGTACACTCTTGGTTAAATATCAAATAAAAGACCATCTTTAGTCTAACTTTAGACTATGTTGGTTTCCCAATTATATCTGATCTTCAAATCAAACAATTAAAATCTATTTATGGTACACTCTTAATTTAATATCAAATAATAGACCATATCTAGTCTAACTTTAAGACTATTTTGGTTTCCCAATTATATCTGATCTTCAAATCAAACAATTAAAATCTATTTATGGTACACTCTTAATTAAATATCAAATAATAGACCATATCTAGTCTAACTTTATACTATCTTGGTTCCCCAGTTATACTAATTTACCCGGAATCTGACCATTAACCTTGACCATTTGGGCTCTTCGCCTAAACCTAAACCACATTATCTCCCCACTTTTTCACTCTGACCTTTACTTCCTACCCCTTTTTTGGAACGAACCCTTCGGGGTGACGAATGGAAATTGGCCATAAACAGATACAGCCAAAGCGGCAAGGGGAGGTGTCCGCCGTAAACACAGCTAGCCTCCCTGTCTCTGTCTTTCAAGCTTAATTACTCTGTCTACTTCATCTTTACACACTTATGTCTCAGTTATGATGCTAAGCTAGGGCATGAGCCGACACGTCATCTAGTGCGCGTGCCTCTCCTTGGATCTCTATACAACCATGAAGTCGTCGGGCGACATGGGGAGATCCGGTGGCCTTTAAACAACCTAACCCAGCCAGAGCCTGGAGAAACGGGGGACGTGCTCCGAAACTGAGTATGAGTAGCTGAGTCGCTCGTTTTCTTTCCCACCACTGTTTAATTTGAGGGTTTTGGTCGGTTCCTAGCATTAATTGGGGATCTGCGGAAATGGAATCCTTATCAGAACATTCCCGAACCACTAAATAACGTCATTCAAAGCTAGTGTGTAACAACCCCACATAGGTAAACCTAGCTGACGTTTCGTAGGACTGGAATGATTTCTGACAGAATAATAACTTAAAAATCCACTAGTTTTATTTTCCAAATTTCATCTTTAATAATGTATTAATCCAACATTTCATAATCCCATTTCATGAGTCTCAGGCCGTGGTCAGAATAACTGCCGTGAAGAGTTCGTCTCTGTTGTCTGAGAGTATCAATCAGGACATTCCCATACAATGACAAGGTCATTGAGGAGCTAGTGTGTAACTGTTTAGAGTGACCTAGCTTACTTATTGTAGGATGGGAATGAGTACTGACAAAATTAAACATAATAATATTACAAGACTTACTCGTACAATATACCTTCAACAATCACTTACATTTAAAATATTCAACCTATTTATCCTTACTTCATAACCCAAACCTTTCCCCTCTCGGGCCCCCCCGGGGGTCAAGTTAGAGGGTAACGGGTTAACAGAGAAAGCCTAGACCGGCTGCGGAGTGTGGAACGTAGACACTGACCTGCTCTCGTACATTGTGTACTCTCTGGATACTCTCACCCTACTACCTAAACCATAGCCATTAATAGATTTACTTTTTAAACTTGAGTCAAGCCATGAAACTTTGTGGTATGATTCAACGAGTAGAAACGGTTAACTGACCAATTCTACTGAGTGAAGGCGTCTACATATCCGCTTTTATTCACTCCTAAATCTTAAAGTTCATTAGAACATAAATAGAAATGTTATAAGTCAATTTAGAATACTTAGAGTTTGATTTTTAGAATATATCTTTATTTATCTACTTATGAGTGTACCAGTTTGGATTTATTCTAATTTAGATACATAGCCTATAATAACATTACAATGAGTTTATTTACTATTTAAACCTGAGTCGAATCGCGAAACTTTGTGGTATGATTCAAACGAGTAGAAACGGTTAACTGACCATTTCTACTGAGTGAAGGTGTTTACATGTCCGCCTTTTTCACTCCTAAATCTTAAAGTTCATTAGAACATAAATAGAAATATTATTTGTCTTTAACTCAATTTAGAATGATTACAGTTTCATCTGTAGAATATATCTTTATTTGTCTACTTTTGAGTGTACCATTTTGGATTTATATCCTATTAACCACCCAGGAGAGAAAAAGGTACCCGCACTACCCTCTGACACCTATAGATGGAGGCAGGGAACCACAAATAGAGCCTATTACATAAATGAAGTTTATTTATCCATTTTTAGACTTTCTCATTCCTAATTTAACCTTTAAACCTAATTTTTCAGACTCTGGGCCTAAATATAAGTTAATATTTATCATTTATTGGACTATAAGTTCTTTAAACTTAACCACTCAGACCTTATATCTAAATTTGGACTAATGTTCATTATTTATCAGACTACCTGATCCTTTGGTTATTTTTCAGAATTTATGGTATCCCTCTAAGCTTAATTATAAATAATAACATTACATATTTTAGGTATACAAAGCTTAGGACAAAAAGGTACCCGCACTTCCCTCTGACACCTATAGATGGAGATAGAGACTACAGGTGCTGATTTTAACGGGTGACGTCACTTCCTGTCGGCGGAGTTATTTTCAGAAGTTTAAGGTTCCCACTTCCTTTCTGCTCCAGTCTTCAGAGTTCACGGTTAGTAATTATTAACGGGAGATTAAATCCATGTAATCTGTTGAAATATATGCTCTACACGGATCCTTTAAGGTCTACTCCATTATATTACACTATTTACAATTAGTTTAATCCTATATTAAGACACAATTTTGGTCAAAACGTGGTTTAAAAGCTTTGTTTATGTTCCGTTATGAAGGACACTAATTTAGGATTACAAAACGGGTGAAACGCGATCGTTTTTTCAAAAAAACTTACATCCAAACAGATTTTTCAATGTTGACAGTAATTACATTTAATTATTAAAATCCTTTAGCAGGCTATACCAAGATTTATTTGAGAAAAATAGACTCAGAAAACTCAAATTAAATAGATCGTTTTATTGTTAGCGTAACTAGCTACATGATGCTAACGGGCTTTAGATCCTATTTTCACACTGTTTTACTAATCATCAAATATCGACAGTGATCGGGTTTACTTATTAAAGTATTGGTATGGCTTACCTAAGACTCGTTTGAGGTTAAATAGGCTTTAAAACATTTTTATTAATACATCCTGTCATTTTTAGCTTCTCAAGCTATATGATGCTAACTGGCTTCCAGCCCTGTATTTGCACGGATTCTCTTGTGTTCACGTGGTGTTGCTGGTCTGTGGATGTCCGGGGGGGATCGGGTTTGACTGTTGGAGTATGATGGGGATTGGCCGGGGATTCTTTTGGGACAGATGGGTTTTAAAGGACCTTTTATGGGCCGGGTTACGCTCAGTTACACAGAGGGGACGTAGCGCTGCGACTCGGTTATTGCCTCGTGGTTTTACATTGATTTACTGGTTATTTAATGTCGGGAGTGATTAGATTTCACTATGTATATATTAAAAACACTAATATTAGACTCAGTTGAGATTAAATATACCGGAGAAGTCCAAATTAATGCATTTTTTATTGTTAACAGGACTGTTTAGGGGAGGTTTTGTGGCATGTGGTTTTATCTACAACACTGGTTTAATCCTTTCTATTCTACACTAAATGATTGATTAATCAAGTTAATAATGATAAGATTTAATTATTTTTATATATATTATTACTATATCTAAACTCTTTTGTGATAAAATATAGTTTAAAGATATGGATAGATAGATACTATCATTACTAAACTAAATGATTCATTAATCTAGTCAGTAATGATCCTATTTAATTACTTTCATTTAGTCACTATATTAAAACCTTTTTGGTTAAAACATGGTTTTAAAATATAGTTTAATATTGTGTTTACTGCCAGTATTACTGGGAGGTCGGAAGCAAACAGAATATGCTGTGCAGTTCTCCTCTACATGTCTCCTGGCTTGACTAGTGGACATTCTAATTGTGGTTGTTTATCTTGGTTAGTATTAATTTGTCTCTATTAAGAGAGGAACATTTATTTATAATCTAATATTAGGTTGGACTCGGGCCTGTCAGGTGAATAAGGGGAGGTAGGTTTATGTTTGATCATTAGCGCCCCATAGCTTTTATGGTGAACGGGACCTGGTTCTTCTCACCCAGACGAGTCTGGTCTTTAGTGTGACAGTTTTAAATAGATAAATAGTTTAATAATATTAATTAACAATTACTATCATATAATACACTAAATGATTTATTAATCCAGTCAGTAATGATCAGGTTTAATTACATTTATTTCATGGTTACTATATTTAAACCCTTTTGGGATAAAACATGTTTTTTAAAAATGTAGATTAATATTATAATTACTGCCAATAATACTGGGAGTCTGTTTTCTTCTACTCTGTCTGCCTGGTTTACTGCCCCTGGGGTACTGATCGGCACAATGGGTCTATGTTTCCTTCTACTGGTGGTTGAAGCAACAATTTTGGGTCTGCTGATATTTAATTCTGGTCTACTAATTCTCAAGGTTTTTATACAATTCTCTTTACCCAGGGTGATTTAATATATTTCATTAGGGTTTGTGGACCCATTGGTTCACGTTCCACCTTTAAAGTTCATTGACTAAGACAGACTGACCAGTCCTTTTCCCCGAGTTGGGACAAGTTTAGAAAAAAACACAGCACCAGGATTGATCACCTGGGGCGGCCTCCCTGGAGCAGGGGTGTCTGGAGATAATGGTCGAAACCCCCTTTGACCTTCAGGTTCTTTCACTGAAGATGTGTTCCAACCAATATAAAGGACTCATTTTGCACACCCAAAAAAACCTATTTTTTGGAGTACAAAAACACTACTGACTATTTCTCACCAGGGCAATGGAATGTTTGATTCCACAATAGGGTTACTAAAAAGGTGAGGTTAACATTCCTCCATAGTTTAACAAATAAATATAGCATTTTGTCTTGATTGCAGCCACGATATGGTTGCTGGGGGGATGGGGATGGCAGTCCTCCATGGTTTAACAAGTAAAGGTAACATTTTATCTGAATTACAGACAGATTCATTTTTTGAGGTGTATTTTTTCTTCCATTCTACAGTTCTCCGGTCACTTCCCTCTGTCGACACTAGATGTAGGCAGAGCAACTTTAGAAGGAGGACCTGGGACGGCCTTTTGTCCCTAAAATCATTGACTATGGACAAATATCTCTCTGATTAATCCGGTTTTTGGCTCACTCTCATCCTAAAATTACACCTGATTTATATGGGATCGGTTCAGTCTTTTTACATAGCTCTAATATATTTAGTACAATATGGTTAGAACCTAGTCCTTTACCTTACGTCTAAACTTGACCACTCAGACCTTATGCCTAAACTTAAGTTAATACTCTTCAATTAATGGACCATCATATCCTTCATTTAACTTTTAAATCTAACCATTTTATCTTTTGCCTAATCCTAAAATACTTATCATCTCACCTTTTAATTAACCCCTAAACCTAACCATGCAGACTCTATGCCTAAATTTAAATTAATAATTATCAATTATCAGACTATCTTGTCCTTAAATTAATCTCTAAACTTAACCACTCAGACCTTATGTCTAAACTTAAGTTAATACTCTTTAATTAATGGACCATCATATCCTTCATTTAACTTTTAAATCTAACCATTTTTATCTTTGCCTAATCCTAAAATACTTATCATCTCATCCTTTAACTAACCCCTAAACCTAACCATTCAGACTCTATACCTAAATTTAAATTAATATTTTAATTATCAGACTATCTTGTCCTTAAGTTAATCTCTAAACTTAACCACTCAGACCTTATGTCTAAACTTAAGTTAATACTCTTTAATTTATGGACCATCATATTCTTCATTTCACTTTTAAATCTAATCATTTTATCTTTGACCTAATCCTAAAGTACTTATCATCGTATCCTTTAATTAACCCCTAAACCTAACCATTCAGACTCTATGCCTAAATTTAAATTAATATTTATCAATTATCAGAACACCTTGTCCTTAAGTTATTCTTTAAACTTAACCATTTAGACTTTATACCTAAATTTAAGCTAATATTAGTCAATTATTAGATTACAGACAGATTCATTTTTTGATGTGTGTTTTTTTTCAATTCTGCAGTTCTCCGGTCACTTCCCTCTGTCGACACTAGGTGGAGGCAGAGTAAATTTAGAAGGAGGGCCTGTGACGGCCTTTTGTCCCTAAAATCATTGACTTGAACAAATATCTCTCTGATTAATCCTATTTTTGGCTCACTTTCATCCTAAAATTACACCTGATTTATATTAAATCGGTTCAGTCTTTTTACATAACTCGAATATATCTAATACAATATAATTAGAACCTAATTCTTTACCTTACGTCTAAACTTAACCACTTGGACCTTATGTCTAAACTTAAGTTAATAGTCTTCAATTAAAGGACCATCATATCCTTCATTTAACTTTTAAATCTAACCATTTTTATCTTTTGCCTAATCCTAAAATACTTATTATCTTATCCTTTAATTAACTCCTAAACCTAACCATTTAGACTCTATGCTTAAATTTAA
Organism: Harpagifer antarcticus; assembly: GCA_902827135.1. Classification (NCBI taxonomy): domain Eukaryota; kingdom Metazoa; phylum Chordata; class Actinopteri; order Perciformes; family Harpagiferidae; genus Harpagifer; species Harpagifer antarcticus. The sequence goes on from CADEHL010000384.1 coordinate 12,939, forward strand.
TTTAAATTAATAGTTTTCAATTATCAGACTATCTTGTCCTTAAGTTAATCTCTAAACTTAACCACGCAGACTTTATACCTAAATTTAAGCTAATATTAGACTATCTTGTCCTTAAAGTTAACCCCTAAACCTAACCACTTAGATTTTATACCTAAATTTAAGCTAATATTGTTAAATCATTAGACTATCATATCTTTGGGTTAACCTCTAAACTTAACCATTCTGATTTCTTGCCTAATCCTAAAGTATTTCTCCATTAAAAGTTATCTGAATCTCAAATCAAACAATTAAAATTCACTTATAGTACACTTTTTTCTAAATCTCTTAATTCAAATTGAATTTAAAAATGTAGTTTGGTTGTTTCCTCGGTCGGATCTCGGTTTGCCATGACTAATAAGGAGAGGTGTGGTTCTTTCTGAGCAGGTCGTACTTGGACGCGGCGACGTTTGTTTGGGCCGGGCCCCCACCTGGTTTTGGGGACTTCATTTGGACTGGAATGGTACTTCCCTCAGTCGGTTCCGAGTCTAACATGGCTGGGTTGGGGGGTTGGTTCCGACCGGACTGAGCAGTATCCGGGTGCGACTAATGCTCTTTGGACCCGGTTGTCCCAGCTTGGTGAGACCCGATCTGAACTGGTGGGACACGTCACTGACACTTAGAGGTCCTTCATCTAATTTCCCTTAAATACATCTTTACAAATAGCTATCTAATCTTCAAACTAAACAATTAAAATCTATTTTGGTACACTCTTGGTTAAATATCAAATAAAAGACCATCTTTAGTCTAACTTTAGACTATGTTGGTTTCCCAATTATATCTGATTTTCAAATCAAACAATTAAAATCTATTTATGGTACACTCTTAATTTAATATCAAATAATAGACCATATCTAGTCTAACTTTAAGACTATTTTGGTTTCCCAATTATATCTGATCTTTAAATCAAACAATTAAAATCTATTTATGGTACACTCTTAATTAAATATCAAATAATAGACCATATCTAGTCTAACTTTATACTATCTTGGTTCCCCAGTTATACTAATTTACCCGGAATCTGACCATTAACCTTGACCATTTGGGCTCTTCGCCTAAACCTAAACCACATTATCTCCCCACTTTTTCACTCTGACCTTTACTTCCTACCCCTTTTTTGGAACGAACCCTTCGGGGTGACGAATGGAAATTGGCCATAAACAGATACAGCCAAAGCGGCAAGGGGAGGTGTCCGCCGTAAACACAGCTAGCCTCCCTGTCTCTGTCTTTCAAGCTTAATTACTCTGTCTACTTCACCTTTACACCTTTATGACCCAGTCATGATGCTAAGATAGGGCATGAGCCGACACGTCATCTAGTGCGCGTGCCTTTCCTTGGATCTCTGTATAACCATGAAGTCGTCGGGCGACATGGGGAGATCTGGTGGCCATTAAACAAACCTAACCCTAACCCTAACCCTAACCCTAACCCTAACCCCTAACCCTGACTCACAACCCCCTTGGTCACCCACTTCCAACTACACCCGCCAGATCAACTCACCATCTCAGGCCTGGAAACCAACGACCGGTGGACCATCGGGCAGAGGAAGAGGGCAGAAACATTTTGGATCCAGAAACTTGGAACAACCACACCCAGGGGACTCAACGACTTTTAGACGTATCCCCTCTGGATCCTCCCCTCTCCTCTGCCTACCTGTCCCGGGGATGATCTGACCTACTCCTCCTCCTTGGCCCATGGACCCTAACACCTACAGACAAACACCCTCACAACACCCATCCACAGACCCCTAGGCCAGTGCAACCCAATCCAACACCGGAATCCAAAACCCTACCCCTAACCAAAACCTAACCCTGCCCGTGCCAGTGGTCTGGACTGATTACACCACACCTCACAACTCCCATACATCTTGCACTTTTTTGTTTCTTTGTTGTTTTGTCGTTTTTTTTGCAGCCAGCTCTGGGCCGGTCTCGAGCCCCGGCCTCCCGGGTGAAGCGGCGGCGCTCTGACCATGGAGCCACCCACCCTCTATGAACAACATACCAACAGAGCCCATAGATCATTTGTTTTACATACACACATTGCCTTACCCCCTTCACTAGCCTATCAGAGCAGGTTTAAGCATCCACCTATTGAAGCTTGGAGGCGGGACCTACCGCCCCTCTCCAACACCTCAAATAGCCTGATTTTTGTCTCACTCCTCTTAATTCTCTGATGAAGCAGCACACACTGCGAAACGTCAGGATTGTCTCACTCCACTGCACAGTACTACTTTGGTAATACGGTAACATTTTAAATTATTTATGCTTTTGGAGCACCACTTTGCTATTACGGCAACGTTTTTAAATTATTTATGCTTTTAGACTCTTGATTTTAAACATTAAAGGACTGTCTTACTCGCTTGTGGGGGACCTGCCCCTCTGTGGTCCTTGAGTGGCCCAAATTGCTAACTAGCACACCTGGGCTACAAACATTTGGGCTACAAACATTTTCATGCCCTGTCGAGCTTCTCCCCGAAAAAGGACAGTCGTCCTCTCGGCGCCGGTCTTGAACCCGGGTCTCCCAGGGGAGGGAGCAGCGGCCTGCCCAGTTGGCCACAGGATCTTCCGTCTGAAGGAGCTGCCAGCATACATCTCCAACACCAGGAAGGCCAAGACCATCAGGGCTACAGAGTCACACCACTCGGCGGACCAGGTAAGAGCCCCCATTGGCGACTAGGATGTCTTTTAACAGGAACCAGACTGTGCGGTGGAGAGGAAGAGGAGCACAGACACACTTTCCCCTCACTGATACATCCAGCAGCGGACAGGCTCCACAGCCACTTCTAGCAATACGCACATACCCCATCAGCACACCACGAACAACACCCCACACCCCATTGACACAGCCACAACGTCTGCTTTATCACCCTCCCGACCCAGCAACCAGACATAGCAGTAAGGAATACTTCAAACTCATCCAAGCCACACACCATAAAAACATAGTAGATAGAGCCATACAGACACACATATATCCCCCAGGTATGACCAGACAGGTACTCAGACTCACAGACTTCATCAAGCCCTCCACTCCAACAGAACACACACACACACAAATACATAACAACACCATCAGCTGGATGCACACCAACATGATCATTCTCCAGCAACACTACAACACTACCATCACATCACTCCAGAACACCCCGTGGAATCCCACTGCTTTCACAATAGCTACAGGTTGGGCACAGAAGCGTTACGGCTCCAGGTTACACACTGATACAGTACACACAGCTGAACATACACTCCACAAAACCACACCCACCGCTACTCCCGCCTCCTCCCCCCCACCACTGGGGAGGGCCCCTTCCAGGCAACCTCATCCACCTCCCCCTTTAAGTGAGGAGGAGTACCCCCATCTACGGAGAACCCAAACCCCCTACAGATCATCCCTCTCCCTCGGTCCCAGGCCTTCACTTTCGGAGGTAGTCTCCCAGTATCAGCGCCGCCACCCACCTTCCCAGTTATCCAACCTTCTTCGCCCACCCTCTACTGCCAACTCTAGGGACCATCCCCCATCCCATCCCAACCCAGGCCAGTCCCCACTGGGCCCCTCTCAGAACCCCCTGATGGGCCCAGGCCATCCTCGGCCACGGCCCCCTCCTCTATTACCCAACCCCCCTCTTCTCCCTACCCCCTCCATCCAGCAGCACCAGCTGCCCCAACGAACCCCCGGTATCCGCCTCCCAACCCAGAACCCTATCCTATCCAAACCCACTTCCCCCATCACTAGTGTAGCCACCATTCCAGCCACCCCAGACAAGAACTCTAGCCTTCCCGGGGCCACCCTTCCCTCTACCTCACCCCCACCCCAACCCTCCCCATCTCCTCAGGTCAACTTAGTTGACCTTAGTACCCCCTCACCCCCAACCCACTCCCAGCCCTCCCCTCCCAACCGCCAAATTAACTACGAGGTCTACCATTCCAACGTCTCAGTCAGTATTCCTGATAACATTCTCTCCTTCTCCCAATCATCTACAGGTGTTGCTGGTCCCCCATTGGACCTCGCTGGCGCTTGGAACCCAGCAGACTCTGTACTCCATCCCACGGGGGGGCCGATGATGAAAGGTCATTCTAAGGTCAACCAGATCATACAAGTCCATTCTGAGCCCCCCTCTGGCCAGTCTGTTGGGCCACTGCAGCCCGGCGGGTCCACTGAGGGGACTGGCACACCACCCGACCCGGACCCTAACTTCCCAGGAACCTCTCCATCCCTCAACCTCCAAGGACCTTCAACCCCTCCTTCAACCTCACCCTCTTCCCGGTCTACCCCTTCCTCTTCTCCCTCTCCTCCGCCACTTCCCCTCTCTGGTATCCCCCCCTACCTTACCCCTGGCCCCCGTTCCCTCTTCTACAAACCTACCAGCTCCACTGCCCCAACCCAGTATCGCCCCATCACCCATATGGCAAGACCATCAAAGAAGGCGGTGGATTGGTCCCTGACAGGCTGTAAACCAATCCGCATACTGGGAGACTCCAATATTGGCCGCCTACCATCCCACACCAACCCCACCCTACAGATGGACTGCTATCCTGGAGCCAAAGTTTATCATCTCATGGAACTGTTCAAACGCACCCCTCCCATTCCAACAGCCAAAATTGTCATCATCTCCATTGGCATCAACAATAAAGACCACGACCCTGAACGCACTACCACTAAACAATTCAACACTATGAAAAAATACGCCGAGAAGACCTTCCCCATGGCTTCCATTTACATCCCCCTCATCAACCATTCACTCCACCTTACCCAAGTACAAACATGTAATATCCTCAAAATCAACAACTTCCTCACCAGACACCACAACACCCTGTCATCCATTCCACAGGAAGCCTTCCAGACTGGCCACGACAATGTTCATTGGACTTCCCCCACAGCCAAACTCATCCTGGACTCCTGGTACAGGGAGTTAAATTTCTAAATACCTCTGAACCTACCCCGGATAAATGCATTAACCTACCCCACCCCCCAACCAACTCCACCAGCACTCCCCCCGACCCTGATCGGGGCCCTGACCTGAGGTGGAATTCACCCTCCACTGTTCTCAATTTGTCCACCCTCTTTGTCCCCTCTGTGGTACAGCTACAACTCCTACAGAGGGGACTCAGCTTTGTCCCACGCCCCCCCCGTCATGACCGAGAGGAACTTCAAAGGGATCTACACCAATATCATAGACGCCTCAAAATTATAGATTATTTTCACACCAAACCCTGTACCCAACCGTCACTCTTCACCTTCCCCTCCAACTGGGAACCATCAATCACTCAAGTCAACCCCAAAACAAAACAAACCATTACCACAAATAACCGGGCCCTGCAAACCTTCCGACCACCGACAGATATTCCAGATAATCTGTCGGTGGACGAACGCAGGGCCCTAACCCTACTCAATAAAAACAAACACATAGTTATCAAACCGGCCGACAAAGGATCAAAAATAGTCATTATGGATAGACACCACTACATCACAGAAGCTCAGACACAACTCAATAACCCACTCCATTACAAGCCCATCCCGGACACAACACAACCCCAGACACAACTCCAACTCAGACCAATAGTAGAAACACTTTACAAACTCAAGTTCATTTCCGCCAAACAGAGGGACTTCTTATTTGGACCCGATGCACCCCGCCTTCGCCAGTTCTATCTACTGCCAAAAATACATAAAGACCCTTCCACCTGGACCATTCCCTTTGAGGTTCCTCCCGGCAGACCCATCATATCCGACTGCAGCAGCACTACCTACAACATCTCCCATTACATAGAACACCATTTAGGCCCCCTTTCCACCCAACACCCCAGCTACCTCAAAGACACCTACCACTTTCTGCACATCACCAGACCCATGGTCGTTCCCACCCCAGCCTATCTATTTACCATAGACATAGATAGTTTATACACCAATATCAACACCGACTTAGGACTCCTTTCAGTTACCTCACTCCTCGCCAAATACCCAGACCATAAAAGACCGGACAAACACTTACTCTCCCTACTCGCCCTCTGCCTTAAAAACAACGACTTTACTTTTAATGACAAACATTACCTTCAAATCCACGGAACGGCCATGGGTCAGCGATTTGCCCCTTCCTACGCAAACATCTACATGAGCGAGTGGGAGCGAGGAGCACTGGCCAAGTGCACCCATCAACCATCCCTGTACCGTCGATTCCTGGACGACATAATCGGTATCTGGCCTCATGACATTTCCCTCTTCCCACAGTTTATCAACACCCTCAACAGCCACCATCCCACCATCACAGTCAAGTACACCATAAACCAACACACAGTTAACTTCCTAGACACTACAGTCTTCTTCCAACCCCTCAACAACACACACAAAAAAATACTCACAAAGGTTTATTTTAAGCCAACAGACACACATTCACTATTACATAAAGGCAGCTATCATCCCAAACACACTTTTCCAGGCATTATTAAATCACAAATCATCCGTTTTCACCGCATCTCCTCCAAACAGTCTGATTTCCACCATTCCGTCAGGATCCTCTTCCACAGCCTCCAAACAAGAGGCTATTCAAAACGCTTCCTCCGCCATATCAAGAACGCCACCTTGGCCAGCCTCGCTCCTACTCGCCCTCCTTCCCCTGGAGGAGATCCGCCTCAGGTCACGGACTCGGACCAGTCTCCACTTTCAACAACCCTCTCCACTCCCGACTCCCCCTCCCCCCACCCCAACCAGGGTCTGCATCCTTTTCCTTACCCACACTCCCACCCTGATTCCCCCCACCCCAACCAGGGTGGGCATCCCAACCGCCTCTTGCCTAACCGATTGGGACGTGGAGACTGCCAGGACCAATCCCCCACCGACAACCCTAACCCTAACCCCAACCACCCCCCACCTGACCCTAACCCTAATCCCAACCCCATGGTACCCGTCCAAGGTCTGCACCATCCATCCACTGACCATCCTCCACCTCCGGACCCTAACCCTAACCATCCCCCACCTGACCCTAACCCTAACTGTCATCTCATCCCATTTGTATCCACCTTCTCCCACACCATCACAGGATTCCACCGGACTGTCAAAAATAACTTCTCCCTCCTCCAGTCACAACCTTATTTCTCTGAACATAGAGTCATATCAGCATACCGGAAAAATCCCAGCCTACACGACATACTCATACATTCCAAGTTTAGCAGCAACAGAGCCCTACCACATACACAACATAGTCACCGCTACATCAATAGAAAATACATACATAACCAATACAGTGGAGCAGCCTTCCCTGCCCTCGGTTCATTCTCTCTTAATAACAGCAACATAGTCTACATCATCACATGCAACACCTGTAAAAAACACTACATAGGAGAAACCAAACATACCATCCTCATCCGTCTCAAACAACACCTGTACAACATTGGGGAAGGTCGACTCACAACCCCCTTGGTCACCCACTTCCAACTACACCCGCCAGATCAACTCACCATCTCAGGCCTGGAAACCAACGACCGGTGGACCATCGGGCAGAGGAAGAGGGCAGAAACATTTTGGATCCAGAAACTTGGAACAACCACACCCAGGGGACTCAACGACTTTTAGACGTATCCCCTCTGGATCCTCCCCTCTCCTCTGCCTACCTGTCCCGGGGATGATCTGACCTACTCCTCCTCCTTGGCCCATGGACCCTAACACCTACAGACAAACACCCTCACAACACCCATCCACAGACCCCTAGGCCAGTGCAACCCAATCCAACACCGGAATCCAAAACCCTACCCCTAACCAAAACCTAACCCTAACCCTAACCCTAACCCTAACCCCTAACCCCTAACCCTAACCCTAACCCTAACCCTAACCCTAACCCTAACCCTAAATCTTGAGGAGAGACCTCCATGTCTACCACCGCCGTCTTAAACTCCTTGACCACTTCCAATTCAACACTACCTACACGCATCTCCCCTTCACCATGCCATCTACCTGGGAACCCACTTTAGAGTCGGTCTCCTTACCCCTGCAAAAATTAATCTCTTCAAATAGTCGCACTCTAGACCGCCTCCGTTCCCACAACCATAACAACCAATCAAATATCACACCTGAACAACAATTGGCCCTCCAGTCCTTGGCTGCTAAACATGAAGTGGTTATTAAACCCGCAGACAAGGGCGGCCAGATTGTCATTCAGAACAGAACTAACTACATCTTTGAGGCAAACCGACAACTAAACAATACCATATACTATCAACCTCTAACGGAACCACTTTACCTGGAAACACAAAAATTGATCAAAGCCCTCGTAAATCAGATGCAAAAGCAGCATATTTTATCAGCCAAGCAAGCACTCTACCTCCTTGGTCCCCCCATACCACGGCCCCGCTTATTTTACATCCTCCCCAAAATCCATAAACCCCCAGCTAGTTGGTCGATTCCCTTCCTTATACCACCAGGAAGACCCATTGTTAGCGATTGCGGATCGGAATCGTACCAGCTAGCGGAATTCATAGACCACTATATTAACCCCCTGTCCCATAACCACCCCAGCTATATTAAGGACACCCTCACATTTGTAAAAAAACTACAACCCCTCGCGGTCCCCTCCAACACCTTCATTTTCTCCATAGATGTGGACTCACTATATACGAACATCTCCACTCCACTCGGACTAGATGCCGTTAAGAAAGCTCTCCTCTCCTCTCCTGACCCTACTCGCCCGGACCTCTATATTTTAAAATTCCTTGAGATGACACTGACCAGGAACGACTTCCAATTCAATGAACAATTTTTTCTCCAAATTTGTGGTTGTGCTATGGGACGCAAATATTCCCCTGCCTACGCGGACATTTATTTAGCAGACTGGGAGGAGTCTGCGTTGCGTAAATGTCCCATCCTTCCGCTCCTCTATCTAAGGTACTTGGACGATATATTCGGACTCTGGGAGGGGTCCGAAGCATCCTTTTTAGAATTTTTTAACATTCTTAACAGCCATCACCCACAAATTAAAGTATACACTTAGCTCACAACACATCCCATTTTTAGATACAGTGGTTTTCTTCACCCAGGAGAATGAAGGACGCAAACGTCTCTTAACCAAGGTTTATTTTAAAGATACAGACAGGCATTCCCTTTTGTTTAAAAGCAGTTACCATCCCAAACATACATACCGCTCAATTATTAAATCACAACTAATTCGCTTCCACCGCATCTGTTCTCTCCCCCTCCATGTAGAAGAAGCAACGAAAACTTTGTTCGACGCTCTCTTGCCCCGTGGCTATTCGAAGCGCTTTTTGCGCACCATTAAAAGAGAAGTCTCAGAACAATTCGCAGTAGAGCAGACTACGGAACCCATATCATCCTCTGACACCAACCTTATCCCTTTCATCACCACCTTTTCCCATCACCTGGGTTCCTTCAACAGGTCCATCAAACAACATTTCCGCTCCATGCAGTCCACCGTCCCCTCACTCACCCCCTTCAACACTATTATGGCGTACCGTCGGAATAAAAACTTGAAAGATATCTTGGTCCACACAGCTCTGAACAAAACGATCATCATACCCTCAAACCTGGATAGTTACTTCACACACCTTAAATTCCTAGCCGGTATGGTCCCGGGCCAGGGTGCCCCGATCTGGCAGTCATTTACCCTCCTTTCTACAAACTTGGTGTATGCAATCACTTGCAAGCACTGTAAGAAAATATATGTAGGAGAAACTGGAGCGACTTTGAAGCTAAGACTTTATCAACACCTATACCAAATCAAGAAAATCAACAACAATAAACTACTATACGCCCACTTCATCCAACACACCATCTCCAACCTGCTGATCTCGGGGCTCGAGTCAAACCCCTCCTGGTCCCTCGGCCAAAGGAGAGCAGCCGAAAGACGGTGGATTTGGAGACTTTCCTCCAGGTCACCTGGGGGCTTCAACGACGCCTAGCCTTGGCCTGATTCGAATCCGGCCCTGCCGATCACGGAGACGGCGGCTTATCCCCTCAGCTACCCTTCCAGTGTATGGAATTGCCCCTAACCCTTATCCTAACCCTAACCTCAACCCTTATCCTTCCCAACCACTCCCCAGCTTATGGAATTATCCCTAACCCTATCCTAACCTCAACCCTTACCCTTATCAGTATTATGTCTCCCGTTCCTAAACCCAACCACTCCCCAGCTTATGGGATTGCCCTTAACCCTATCCTAACCCTAACCTCAACCCTTATCAGTATTATTTCTCCCTGTCCTAAACCCAACCACTCCCCAGTTTATGGAATTACCCCTAACCCTACCCTAACCTCAACCCTTACCCTTATCAGTATTATTTCTCCCGGTCCTAAACCCAACCACTCCCCAATTTATGGGATTGCCCTTAACCTTATCCTAACCCTAACCCTAACCCTAACCAGTATAATTTCTCCCTGTCCTAAACACAACCACTCCTCAGTGTATGTAATTGCCCCTAACCCGTATCCTAACCCTAACCTCAACCCTTACCCTTACCCCTTAGTGTCCACCGATTACAATCCGCCTGTTTTATGTGTTTAAATTATTATTTTAAACTAGCAGCAACAGTGGTTTTATCTTTTAACAAATTCAATGTGAAGCATGTGCCCGTGCTCTCCCCTGTCACCACTGGATGGAGACAGGGTACCTCTATTTCTTCACCTGACCCTAACCCTAACCCTAAGTTTCCACCCATCACAATCAGCCTGTTTTATGTGTTTAAATTATTGTTTTAAACTAGCAGCAACAGTGGTTTTATCTTTTAACAAATTCAATGTGAAACATGTGCCCGTGCTCTCCCCTGTCACCACTAGATGATGACAGGGGACCTCTATTTCTTCACCTAACCCTAAACCCTAACCCTAACCCCTAACCCCTAACCCCTAACCCTTTTATCCTATTTATTATGCCAGATGAGAAACATGTGCCCGTGCTCTTCCCTGTCACCACTAGATGGTGACAGGGAACCTTTATTTCTTACCTAACCCTTGCCAGAGCCTTGTTTTATTATTTGTGATTCTTAACCATTATGCTACCCTCAAACATATCCCTCCCTGTATATTCCTCTTTCCTCCCTCATTCATTCCCCTTTCCCTAATAAATATATGTCAGGGCTCGACATTATAATTGGCCCGCTGGCCCGGAAGCACTATTTAGACACCCCTGGCCAGCATAACGTACTTTCCACTTGCCCGCTCGGGCCACTACAAATATTGTTTTAAAAAAAATGTTTCCTGTGGTATTGGTATTTTGACAAGCAATTTTGTTAAATTGTTTCGTTTATTAACGCTACAACATAGCGTTTCGTGAGTCGCTTGTCGTTGTTGGGTGAAAAGCAAACAGCTGTTTGCTGCGGAGCGCAGCGCGAGCAGGCTCCCGTGAGCGCGCTCCTTCACGACAGACTATCGCGCCACCTAACCATTCGCCAAAATGTTTTTAATACCAGCGGTAACCGGCCAAGCGCCGAGCAAAAAACAATTTTCAAATAAAAGAAAGTCACCGGAGGAGTTCAAGGAGAGTGACAGGGAGTATGAGAAGAAGAGGGAGAGAAAGTTTCAGCCAGCTTGATCGATGGAGTTGGCTTCTAGTGGTGCAGTGACGCGTCCTAAACCCTTTATAATATATCGATTAGATTTATGATTCGAAAATTATAAAAGTAGGGTAGACATGTGGAGATTATCCGGCAGAACAAAACGTGCATTTATCAAACAGGTTTGTTTTCCACAGACCTTATTTCCAGCTATTTTCCAAAACCCTGTGGAGAAATCCCGTTGCTTTTTGTCGAGGGAACCAAATCCTGGTTTCAGGACGCGTCACTGCACCTCTCAATATGATGCCAATATAAACAAGGTCTTCTGTCGGCTCTGTACATCAATGCCGACCTATGCTGACAAGTAAGTGAAGAGTAGACAATATAAAGGTATTGGCTTTAGGGAAATGTCCCAGCAGTTTAGGATAATGAAGGTTCTAATCTAATCTATAGCCATTACATTTCTAACTCCTAATGACAGGAAGGCAGAAAATAATAATACTCATAATAGCAGACATTTTTTAACAATGACCACAATATCATTATTTTAATAAACCAAATATGAACAATTGAGGAAAATGAGGAAGAACTGATTGTTCAAATGTTGTAGTACAGGTAGTAATGTAGTTAGTGCATAAATTACTATAGCAACAAATGTGTTAATTTTCTTCATTATTAGTCGATTTTTTTTTTTGGACGAATGCTCCGGGCCAGTGGTTACAATGGTGGGGCCAGTGACAATACAATTCCACCGGCCCGGAGGGCCAGTGGCTTTTTACCCTTAATGTCTACCCCTGTATGTATTTGATCTTTATCTTATTTTTCAACAAATGTATACACATATATACTGGGGCCCATGTCCCTTTTAAAGGAGACCTTCCCCCTACTCTTTTTAGAAGCAGCTATTGGTTAAACCAGAAGGAGGTGCTAAAGTGATGCCCTATCACAGCACTTCCCCTATATATAGGTCCTTCACTTCCTGTATATTTTATCCCCTGATGAAGCCGACAAGGTGAAACGTTGGGAACTCGTTCCCCTTGATGTTGTTTATGCTATTTCGCCTCTTTTAAACTCATTGTATGATTCTTTTATTCCTTTTTTTTAAAACTCAACCGTCTTTTGATACCTTGTTTTTAAGAGTTCATCTGCTCATGCTGGCACATGGTTTAACAAACATTTCGGGCCCAACCTGACTAGCCCACATGCTTAGCCTCCACTCATCCTGGTTAAACCTTCTAGACCTTTAAAGGACGTCGCGGCCCTGCCGGGCTTCCTCCTTTTACCGAGGTTACTGGATTACAGGACGGCTTGAGAAACATCATTTCCTCCTAAAGCTGACAAGCTCCACCCTTCAGATTCCCGGCCCAGTTGGATAGCCTGTTCCTGGCTCCTGTATCACGGACGTCGCAGCCCTGCTGGACTTCCTCCGTATCCATCCGGACTACAGCAAACCAAAGGCTACTACTAAACCTCCTCTAAACCATCAAACTAACCCTCCGGCCAAAAGGAATTGGATGGCCTCTTTTCTGGCTTTTGCTTCACTGTGAGTACCGACCAGCGTAGTGTGTGCACAAAGGACTTTACGGACTCACCTTCAACGCTTGCCACTATAACAAGGTCTTTTAAATTGTTTGTTTTCCCACCAATTTATTGTGTCTGCTTCCTTTTAACTGCTCCCTTTTTAATTAAAAATAAATATATTACTGTAAACCCTTACAGTTGTACATCCTTGGATCTTACCTTATTTCTCCCTGTTTGACCTTATATATTTTTTCCTTAGTTTATCGCATTGCCCTTTTCCTGTTATTCTTTTTCCCTCCCCTCTCCCAACCGACCCTCCTTATGGCTGCTTCGCCGTCTTATAACCGGTTTAATGGTTTAGCTCCCCCCGCCCTCTCTCCCCCTCGCCTTTTGCCGCCTCTCCTACCTATGGCCCCCCATAACTCACTTGGAAATCCCTGAGAGTATGGTTTTAACTAAAACATATTTTAAACTCCTTCAGGCTATCCACCATGTGGAGATCCTCGACGAGGCAACTCGCCGGGGATCTCCACCCCCCGGTATGACGAGGAAAGCACAACTGTTGACCTCCTTTATTAAACCAGCAGCCCCCAATAATAAAACCTTAAACCTATTGGAAGAGAACACTAGAGGTTGGATGCAAAATAATTTGGACATCCTAAAGACCCATTATACTGACCTCCTCAGGGACCTTGGTTTTGACCTGGCCCCTTTCAATAGAGAGGCTTTTAACAGGGCCACTATTTGGGCACGGAAACGTTACCACAGCAAGCTTACCCCCTCAACCATCTCTGCCTGGCACTCCCTGTAACCCCTAAACCCTAACCCTTATCAGTAATATTTCTCCCTGTCCTAAAGCCAACCACTCCCCATTGCCCCTAACCCTATCCTAACCTCAACCCTTACCCTTATCTCCCTGTCCTAAACCCAACCACTCACCAGCTTATGGGATTGCCCTTAACCCTATCCTAACCCTTACCTCAACCCTTACCCTATTTAGAGAGAATGGACGTCCATTCTCGGGAGACGTCTGACAGTGGTGCGGTTACCCAAAGTGACAGACCTAATTTTACCTCTATTTAGAGGCAATGGACTTCCACTCTTGGGAGAGCCCCAAACGACGCACTGTAAGCAGGGTCCCACACTCAAAGGCACCCAGAGATCCAGGGTGATGCACATGGCTTTCTTACCCAGGAATGAGTGTGTGAAACCTGGGGAACATGTACAGGAATCTGTCCATTTCATCCACATTTGACTCATGAAATGTACAGCAGAGTCACTGATGTAAGCAGGGTCCCACACTCACAGGCAGAGCTCCAGGGTGATGCACATGGCTTTCTTACTCAGGAAGAAGTGTGTGAAAGCTGGGTAAAGTGTTCCTGCAGCCCCTCCATAACGGTAATAATGGTTAGAAATCATTTGCAGGGCAGAAATCTGTTTTTGACTCATGAAATGTACAGGAATCTATCCATTTCATCCACATTTGACTCATGAAATGTACAAGAACATAAGGGCAGCAGAGTCACTGCTGTAAGCAGGGTCCCACGGTCCCATGCAGAGCTCCAGGGTGATGCACATGGCTTTCTTACCCCGGAAGAAGTGTGTGAAAGCTGGGTAAATAAGGGCAGCAGAGTCACTGCTGTAAGCAGGGTCCCACACTCACAGGCAGAGCTCCAGGCTGATGCACATGGCTTTCTTACCCAGGAAGAAGTGTGTGAAAGCTGGATAAAGTGTTCCTGCCGCCCCTCCATAACGGTAATAATGGTTAGAAATCATTTGCAGGGCAGAAAGCTGTTTTTGACTCATGAAATGTACAAGAACATAAGGGCAGCAGAGTCACTGCTGTAAGCAGAGTCCCACGGTCCCAGGCAGAGCTCCAGGGTGATGCACATGGCTTTCTTACCCAGGAAGAAGTGTGTGAAAGCTGGGTTAAGTGTTCCTGCAGCCCCTCCATAACGGTAATAATGGTTAGAAATCATTTCCAGGGCAGAAAGCTGATTTAAAAAGTGAAAAAACGATTTAAAACCGTTTGAAATGACTGTCAGGTGCTGATCACTGCTGTATGTACATGGGTCAGAAAAGGTCTAAGTTAACTTTTGGAAGAACCAGAGAAAAGGGTGAAAATGGATAAATTGTTCCCCAAAATAGTGTCTCTTAAGGCGGGTAAAAGTTATGCGTATATGGGGTGACGTATATGGACACTTGAGCATCAGCAAGACCCCCACCTCCACAACCTTGTGCACCAGGCGAATCTGTGTACCCACACTTAAGCACTCCCCCACGGACTACACCAAGAGGGAACACCGGTCAGAAGTTCGTGCCCCTGGTAACCTGAATAACATTAAAACTGTTATGCATTGAGGATTTTAGTCCGAGACGAGTGCTTATCTGCGGGTATCTGTCAGCTTCGTGGACCCCAATTTAAAAGGAAATGTCCATGATATTGACAAACATATTTATATACAGAATGATGATTATTTTACCCTCAGACACATGCATAGAGCACCCCCAAGTGTTGGTTTACAGTTGGTAAAATGTGTCCTGCTGGTGGCAGGGACTTTGCATTGGAAGTTGGCATCACATATCCATTGTGCGGACATGTGTACATTTGAAGGACAGGTCCCATGTTAACTATGTCCATAAGGCAGACCTTTTCCTTACATGAGCAAACAGGCTATGTCAGACTTCCATGAAATACACCGGGAAAAGCACCTTTCTGTGGCGGCTCACAGAGCCCCAAATGACGGACTAAGCAGCTCCAGGTTCGCTCCCTCACATGAGCAAACAGGCTATTTTACACAACCAGGAGACAGAGCGCGAAAACCACCTCTGTGGCCGCTCCAAGACCCCCAAATCACGGACTAATTAGCTCCAGCATCGCTCCCTGAAATGAGCAAACAGGCTATGTCAGACTTCCATGAAATACACCGGGAAAATCACCTATTTGTAGCCGCTCACAGAGCCCCAAACGACGGACTAATCAGCTCCAGCATCTCTCCCTGACATGCACACTTCCATAACCTCGCGCACCTTGGGTCCCGGGCCCCCGGACTTAAGCACTCCCCCACGGACTAAACCCAGATGCCGCCCAGACGCACCTGCCTTTTACAGCGGGAGCACGAGCTGGTCTTGGGGAGGGAGAGAAGAGAGGAGCGGAGGCTGCCGAAACAGCCAAGGCCCTCCACTCAAACACACCCCTCAATTTTGACAAGACAAACAGCAAGAAGAGTCCCTTTTCGACTCTCCTTGCATTCCTCCAGAGACCAGTTTGGACTTAAAGTTAACAACCAGGCTGGGGGGGTCTCCAGGCATCAGATATATCCGAGACATAGTGCACTTAGAGAGGGTACTTTCATCCAGGGTATCAGACAGCCGTTTTTGTTTATTGTGTGGTGGTTTAACTGCTATGCCTGTCATCTTTGCTTTATGTGTTTGTGTTGTCTCCTGGGTTCTGTAGTGCCCGGAGTCTGTCTTTTTATTTTCCTCCCAAACCTCATCCCCTCAGGAAGCCTTTGCCTCCTGTCAGGTCATCATTGTAAATAAGAATTTGTTCTTAATTGATTTTCCTGGATAAATAAAGGTTCTACTACTACTACTACTAACCCGTGGTGGGACCCCTGAGTCAGACGGTTCGTCTTGGAAACGCTTCATATCGGGCGGCCCGGGAGGTAAGAGACATGCAGGGTTACCCCCACGCAGCACACCCTCCCGGCCATCAGAGTCGGACCCGCAGTTCGGAGGAACCGACAGCCAGAGCACCGGCACGTGAACCGGGGAAAAAGACCCTCCGATGGCGGGTCGCATTTGCCATTCGATCAGTGAGGTCAGAGGAGAAGAACCCACAGTTCGGAGGAACCGACCGCCAGAGCACCGGCACGAGGCCGGGCCGGTGGAGACCCTCCGATGGCAGGTTGCATTTGCCATTCGATCAGTGAGGTGAGAGGAGAAGATTGCAGCAAAAATGGACAAAATCCGTTAATGTACGGTCGAGTTGGGGGGGGGACGGCTGGACAAAGGCCGTCGGGGGGCACCCAGGACCGGGCAGTGCCCCCGGTAGACGGAACCGGGTGAAACGGGCCAAAACAGAAAGAAAAAGAACCATAGAAAAGGGGTGAAAATGGAGAAATTGTATCCGAAAAAAGTGTCTCTTAAGGCGGGTAGAGTCCCCTGACAACTCAAAAACCGGGTTTCCGATTTCGTGCAGATGGTAGCTTGAAAAACATGAATTATTTTTTTTGACGGAGGAAGGGAGGTCTCGATTCCCCTCTCCATTGTAAAATGCAACGGGGGAGTGCAAAAGTGTCCGCGGCTTCCGCCCCGAAGACTTGAGTTTTTTGGAGAATTCTTTTAAACTTCTTTTTTGATTATTTTAAGATATAATTGACCATTTTCTTTATTTTTTTCTGCTTTCCACGGGTGGGGGCGCATGACAGGCCGCCTATGAGCTCCCAAATTCGGCCTGGAACCTCCGGGAATTGTGGGCTAAGCTCCATAAAATGACAAAGTCACCCAGAAATGTCACTTTTATAGCCCAAAAATATATAATACAATACATTTAAATAGTAAAAGGTACAATTGTGCTCTGAATTACCCGGAATGTGATTTATATAGCCCCATGATAGTGAATACAAATCATTTTCATGGAAAAAAGTGTTAAAACGCCTGATTAATATGTTTGTAATGCTGGCAGCAGGGTCTCACACTCAAAGGCACCTAGGCAGAGCTCCAGGGTGATGCACAAGGCTTTCATACCCAGCAATAAGTGTTTGAAAGCTGGGGAAAAGTGCTGTGAATACAGGGAGAGAGCAGCCAGAGAGAAGCGGGTGTGAGAGCCACAGAGCACACCCAGAGATCTCCTTGCAGCGCATGGCTCTTGCACCCAGACTGCACCCAGAGGACAGGCTGCACCCAGACTGCACCCAGAGAACAGGCTGCACCCAGAGGACAGACTGCACCCAGAGGACAGGCTGCACCCAGACTGCACCCAGACTGCACCCAGAGGACAGGCTGCACCCAGACTGCACCCAGAGAACAGGCTGCACCCAGAGAACAGGCTGCACCCAGACTGCACCCAGAGGACAGGCTGCACCCAGACTGCACCCAGAGAACAGGCTGCTTCACAGCACTTTGTAAGCCAGGAAAAGTGATTGAATCCTGGGTATACATGTTTTAAATAGTCTGATACCTCCAGGGCACATCACCACATTTTACAAGCCAGGGAAGGTGCCTGAATCCTGGGTAAACATTGTTTAATTGTTTAAGTGTTTTTAAATGTGTGAAACAGTGTTTTGTCACTTTCAAAACTCTCCCGTCATTGACCGGAGAAATTGGGTCGATGTTGTTTTCAATCTGACCGTTAATATTCCAGTGAGACGAAGTACGTACAATGACCGGAGTGATCCCATGTTAATTTTGTCCCAATGCCGGAGCATTCCCTCACCCTACACTAGAATACTCAGATATTCCTCTTGTCCCACCTCCACCCAGTAGATACCCACCCCCTTCTCCAGCCCGACCTGTTCCCCCCGGCCACAACATCTATAGCCGCATCTCCAAGCATTACGTGGGGAGATCATCGGCAACAACATGAACCCCAACCTCAGCCCCGAGTACGTCCCCTCCCACCAGCTAGATGGCTACACAACAGCCAAAACCAAACACATCCTCCAAATCTGCCGGGATTCCCCACTTTACCACCCAGCTGACGTGGTCATTTTCTCAATTCGTCTCCACAATAAAAACCAGAATCCCACATCATTCCATTGCTACGCTGATGACACCCAACTGTACCTCAGGATCAACCCTACCTCCTCTGCAGCCCTGCCTTCACCCACACTCACTGCCTGCCTGGAGGAGATACAGGCGTGGATGAAGCAAAACTTCATGAAACTCAACAGCGCCAAGACCGAAGCAATTATAGTTGGCACCCCACACCAGGTTCGGTCATCCACCATCACCACCATCACCTTCTCCGGCCAGGACATTACCCTCTCCTCAATAGTCACCAACCTGGGTGTTAAAATGGACGCCCATCTGACCTTTGAGGCCCACATTAAACAGCTGTGCAAGAACTCCTTTTATCACCTCAGGAACATCGCCAAACTCCGCCCCACACTCACTCTGTCTGACGCCGAAAAGCTGGTCCATGCCTTTGTCTCCTCCAGGCTGGACTACTGCAATGCACTCCTCATCGGGATCCCTAACAAAAGCATCCAGAAGCTCCAATACATTCAGAACAGCGCTGCTAGGATCCTGATGAGAGTGCGCAAGTATGATCACATCACCCACATCCTTAAAGCACTACACTGGCTACCCGTGAAACTAAGGATTGAATTCAAGGTCTCCGTCCTCACCCACCAGTGTGTCCATGGAACTGCCCCTCCCTACCTCAAGGAACTCCTCACCCCCCATACCTCCTTACGGACCACCCGCTCCAGCAACTCCAACTTCCTCAAACCCCCCAGGACTAAGCTCCGTACTATGGGAGACCGGGCCTTCTGCTCGGCTGCTCCCAGTCTGTGGAATGCTCTCCCCGACCAAATGAGAGCACCACAGACCGTGGAGGCTTTTAAAAAAGGCCTCAAGACCCTTCTCTTCAAAAGAGCCTTTGCCTAGACCCTTTTATATCCCTTTTATTTATTTTTTATTTTTGTATTGCTTTTTTCTTAATTCTACCATGTTGTGTAATGTTTATTTCTACTGTTCTTGTTGACTACTTGTAGCACTTTGGGATCTGAGATCAGATATGTAGTGCTTTATAAATTGAATCCATTATTATTATTATTATTATAAACTGTTCAAGTATTTGCACAACTGTCTAAGTAATCACACACTACTTTCCCTAATGCAGATGTTTACTTCTTCATCAACTTCTCTCCATTTCTCACCTCATTACAGCAACAGACCCTCACATTTTCCCACACTGAAAGCCATTCCTCAAGACCAATTTAATACAGAAGAAGACCACCTCACCTGGACCCCCACCACAGTCCGCCAGATATTCAGGAGCTGGTACGACCAACTATAACACCATGACATTCTAAACACACACACACACACACCCACCCACCCACAGATCTTCAGGCCAGTGCAAACTACCCCTAAACCGGAAACCCCAACACATCATGTCTGCTAATATTCCAGATGTTTAGATGGCAAAGAAACTTTAATTTTGTTTCTATATAAAAGGACTTGATGCTGTAGCCCCAGATGGAATAGATTTCATCTGTTGAATGCTCCAACTCTTCATTAAATAACACAACTTTGGTTTAAACTTCTTTATTCGTTCATTTATAACCAGAAGGTGATTCATTGTGGAATTTCCACAACAATGGCAAAAAATGTATAATAGAAAAACTGCAGAAGCATTTTAATAAAATTCAGACGGCTGCGATTTACAAGCGGCAGATTAATTAACAATAGCACAGATGTTAGTAATGGTAAGTGAACTAGTGTGTGTGTGTGTGTGTGTGTGTGTGTGTGTGTGTGTGTGTGTGTGGCATTATACACTGCAAAACAAATCTAAACCCAAGAGTTTTATTTGTTCACACTGAGCATGTGCAGTAAGACTGCTACAAGCTAAAAGATCATTCGTATCAAAACATCAACATCATCTCATAATGATGACATCAGAAGGAACTCTGCGCTCTGACTGGTCGCTGTGTTTAGGATCCTTTGGTGCCTCTGATCATCTCCTCCATCGTCTTCCACTGCTCCGGGGTCACCTGACACACAAACACTCCTCATTAACATTCATTACTTCCTAATAATAACCATTATTATTATTATATATGTACATGTTATTATATATATAATAATATAATATAATTCTGAAACACTGACCCGCCGCAGCTCGTTAAACTCTCCGGCCATCGACACGTACTCCCCCCCGTCCAGCCGGATCACCTGAAAAAAAGATAATAACTCCTTAATATTTAAGACCTGGGATCAACTCTGATCAGCGATCAGTATAAACTGTGATTGGGGATCAGTCTAACCCAGGGGTGCCCAACCTTTTTTTAACCGAGAGCTACTTTTAAAGTTGCCAGTCTGCCGAGATCTACCAGTCCAAATAGAGAGGCGTAGCCATTACTGACAGCCTGCTAGCAGGTAAATACACACCTCTACTTGTATAAAACTGACCTTTGTACGATGAATACTTCATAAAATACTGCAGATCCTTTATCTTACCTCTTTCTAATCTACACACATACAAGTATTCAACTGAAGTTACACAACACTGTTGTTGATACAGAGTTGGAGTGTATTTAAACGTCACAAACTACAGTGGGTAATGTTTTCAAGAAACATTGAACAGTGCTGCCACATATGACACAGGAAAAAAAGAAAAGACTCTGAACCCTTTCTTTGCCATTATATAAAAATAGTGTTGCTACAAAAGTATAAATTAGGCTTACTAATAAGACAACTCAGATCTGAAGCTACACAGGAATAGGGATGGGTACCGAGCCCCGGTATTAAACGGGTCCCGGGGCTGAATTATTAAAGACTGTGGTACCGTTAAGCTCCGACGTTAGCGGTCTTTTTATAGGTTCATGTAAAAAATATATGTCAAGTGTATTATTGCTACACAAACGTTATATTGCAGTCTTAGTGTCGCCAACTCCGTTTCTAACATGCAAAAAGACTGCAGAATGCTTCTATGATTATTTTTAGTGTTTTCGATCTCTCTCCCCCGCCTGCTTGCGAGGGGGCGGGGCAGTTTACACACACGCGGCTGCTACATGCAGCAACACACACATGGAGGAGATGGCGGAGAGAGCGTGCTCCGAGGTGTGGTTAAACTTTACCCGTCTCGATGCTCGTTACCAAAAGTGCAATAAGTGTTTAGCATGTCAGGGCGGTAACACGAGCAATTTGTCTAAACATTTATCAAAAGGGCTCCACATCCAGACGGAGGAATGCACCGGGTTCCACTGTCTTTCTAGCAGCTCTGTAGCCCCATCCACAAGGAACAGTTCCACGTCAGGTGTTCTGTATGCTAGCAGCAACACACAGAGTTAACTCAATGATACAAACATGGGTTAATGATTAGAGGTAACTGAGTTATTTATTTTGTTAAAGTTTCAGCTATTCTGTTAACAGTTCTGTCAGATTATTTAATACGATTTGTTAAAACACTGTTGTTTCTTTTAATGTGAAATATTATGTATTTCATTTAACCCTCCGTTATCATTCGATTGGACTACGCAAATTAGTCATTCGAGACAAAAATGTCCACTGCAAAAGACTTTGATAAAAACATTATATTAAAAGGTTTTTTTCACAACTTTTTTGGGTTCAATCTTTAAAGCAACTTCCGCCCTGATAGAAAATACCAAAAATGTAATGATTTTCAGAATTTTAACCCTTTAAATGCCATTTTGAATACATGAATACATCACCCATTTCATCAACACTTCTCTAACTTCTGGTCACTTTCCAAACAGTCTCAAGGAGGCAAGAGTAAACCCTCTCCTAAAGAAACCCACTCTCAACCCGTCTGATGTTATAAACTACAGGCCTGTCTCTCTCCTCCCGTTCCTGTCTAAAACACTTGAACGCGCTGTCTTTAAACAACTCTCCTGTTATCTCCATCAGAACAACCTTCTGGATCCGCACCAGTCTGGTTTCAAGGCAGGTCACTCCACAGAAACGGCCCTCCTTGCTGTCACTGAGGAACTGCACACTGCCAAAGCAGCATCCCTCTCCCCTTTCATCATCCTGTTGGACCTGTCAGCTGCATTCGACACGGTGAACCATCAGATCCTCCTTCGCACTCTCCAAGAACTTGGAGTTTCAGGCTCTGTACTTTCCCTCCTCACCTCATACCTAAAAGACCGCACCTACAGGGTAACTTGGAGAGGGTCCGAGTCCGACCCTTGTCAATTAACTACAGGGGTCCCTCAGGGCTCTGTTCTTGGTCCCCTCCTCTTCTCCCTGTACACAAACTCGCTCGGATCAGTCATTAGCCCGCATGGTTTTTCATACCACTGCTATGCTGACGACACCCAGTCAATTCTGTCCTTTCCCCGCTCAGAGACCCAGGTCGTCGCACGCATCTCTGCTTGTCTAGCTGACATCTCTCAGTGGATGTCTGCTCATCACCTCAAGCTCAACCTTGACAAGACTGAACTGCTTTTCCTTCCGGGAAAAGATTGTCCCACTCTTGACCTGACGATCAACATCGGCACCTCTGTTGTTTCCCCGACTCAGACTGCAAGGAATCTGGGTGTGACCCTAGATAACAACCTGTCCTTCACTGCAAACATCGCTGCTACAACCCGTTGCTGCAGATACACGCTTTACAACATCAGCAGGATACGTCCCCAGCTGACCCAGAAAGCCACGCAGGTTCTGGTCCAGGCTCTCGTCACCTCACGCCTAGACTCCTGCAACTCCCTCCTGGCTGGTCTACCTGCATGTGCCATCCGACCTCTGCAGCTCATCCATCAGCAAAAACAAGTGAGTTTGCTATCCTGGCTCCAAAATGGTGGAATGAGCTCCCCATTGACTTCAGGACAGCAGAAAGCTTACACACCTTCCGGCGCAGAATGAAAACTCATCTCTTTCGACTCCACTTCGAGCCATAGAATTACTAACAATGAACTGCTAACAGAGCACTTGTATACTAATAAAGGACTGGCTTCTCTAAAGCCAGTTGAGTAGCACTTGAAATGTTTGGCTCTATGAAACCTGATGTACTTTATGATTCTGTTTTCTTCTGGGTTGTGTCTTCCTGGTCGATTGTACTTATTGTAAGGCGCTTTGGATAAAAGCGTCAGCTAAATGCAATGTAATGTAATGTGATTAGGGTTGAGTCTAAACTGTGATTAGGGATGAGTCTAAACTGTGATTAGGGATGAGTCTAAACTGTGATTAGGGATGAGTGGAACTCACAGTTCCGGACATCCAGGTGGCGAACTCGCTGCTCATGTACGCCGCCAGGTTAGCGATCTCTCCAGGCATCCCGAGGCGACCCGTGGGGATCCGACCGATCATCGCCTTCTCGAAGGCTCCGGTGGGGTCCAGGCGGCTGAAGGCCCCCTGATCACAGCAAACAGACACAGCTGGTAAACAACAAACAACAGACATAGCCAGTAAACAACAAACAACAGACATAGCCAGTAAACAACAGAGACAGAGGGGTACCTTGGTTCTGATTGGTCCGGGCTGAATGATGTTGAACCGGTGGCCATAGCGACCCCACTCCGCCGCCAAAGACCTGACACACATAACAACAACGTTACCATGGCAACACGTCAGGAATGATCAGCCGGAAGGTTAAAGGTCAAACTGACTTGTAGAGTGCCTCGACTCCCGCCTTGGCCGAGGCGCTGGGAGCCACGAAGCCGGATCCGGACTCTGCGTAGATGGTGGTGATGGCCAGGAAGGAGGCGCCCTTCTGGTTCTGGATCAGCCTGCGACCCAGCTCCAGGGTCACGAAGGCGGTTCCGTTCAGAACGATGTCAGTGATGCTCTTCCAGCCGTTAGGCGTCAGACGTTCAGACGGACACACAAAGTTTCCTGCTGCGTTGTTGATTACCACCTGTGGGCCAATCAGGACACAGGATCACTGTGATGTCATCGACAGGGACTGAGGGTCCTCACTGTGTGTGTGTGGTCTTACATCAGGAAGTCCCGTCAGAGCCTCGACCTGGTCCACACATCGAGACACGGCCTCCGGGTCTTTGACGTCACACTGCACCGCATGGACCTGAGGGGGGGGGCAGGAAGTGGGAACAGCTGAGGTGTGTTTCTCTGTGGGGGGGGGGGCAGGAAGTGGGAACAGCTGAGGTGTGTTTCTCTGTGGGGGGGAATTAGTCCACGTCAGACTAGTTCTGATTAGGGTTTTGATTCTGGTTAATGTTCTGGTTAATGTTCTTGTTAATGCTCTGGTTAATGTTCTGGTTAATGTTCTGGTTAATGTTCTGGTTAAGGTTCTGGTTAAGGTTCTGGTTGAGGTTCTGGTTAAGGTTCTGGTTAAGGTTAATGTTCTGGTTAAGGTTCTGGTTAAGGTTCTTGTTAAAGGTAGGGTATGTAAGTTTGAGAAACCGGCTCAAGATCGCTAGAATTTGAAAATACATGACCAGAGAAAATCTGCCACTTCCTTATAGAGCCCCTCCTCCAACACACGAACGCGCACATGACCAATGAGGGCACGAGATAAGTTTGTGCACTGATGGAAGGCCGACAGGCAGGTAGGCCATCCAGTTACTTTAGCCGGGCCGGCTAAAATGATTGGTCGTGCTTTTTACAGTACTACGGCTTCCACAGATGACATTTTTGTATGGATTTTTTGTCAAAGCACTTAAGATATTCATTGCTATCGGGATGTTAAGAGCATTCCATGGAGTATAGCATAAAGTGTATCTCGAGATGATTTCTCAAACTTACCTACCCCACCTTTAAGGTTCTGGTTAATGTTCTACTTCTGGTTCAGGTGAATGTTCAGGTTCTGGTTCTCACCTTGTTCCCGGTCTGGCTGCTGATCTCCTCGGCTGTTTGCTTCAGAACGTCTAACTTCCTGAAACATGAAAGATATATTTTCATCATGGTGACGAAGATCGTTTCTCTGAAGAGTTCTGAGAGCATTAATAAACATCAATTAAAACCCTAACAAACACCCATTAACCTGTTAAGCCCCAAGCCTGTTTTTCAGGTCTCAGGCTCGAAAATGACATTCCCACAACAAATGACAATAACTTCCCTTCTAAAAGGGGTACATTAATAATCTTTTTTCTCAAAGCAATGATAAACCTGGGAGTTGGATGTAGAAGAATCAGAAGCAATATAGATGTTTTTTATTTTAAAGAAAATTCAGATCGAACATAGGAAAAAAAAAGAACATTACTTATAGTGAAAACCACCCTTGGATGATGGGTTAGTAGACTAAAAGCTTTAGGAATCCAAAGTACAACATATAATAAGTACCCTGTATCAAGATTGATTCAAAACAAGTTACCTTTGACCTTTTTAGAGAGATTTAGAAAAAAAACCTGTCTCTGGGGTCATTTGGGTGGAAATGGGCATTTTTGCCGTTTCTCTGGAACCCATTGGCCGATTTTGATGATTGACATCTCTTTTGAACCGTTAGAGCCAATAGAATCGAAGGGGAATTTCCACATACACACCAACGTTACCATAGAGAAATGAGAGCTATGCGCACGCAGTTTTCCCAAAGCGAAAC
>CADEHL010000385.1:0-25000 GCA_902827135.1 Harpagifer antarcticus
ACACACACTTACTCTCACCTACACACACTTCTCTCACCTACACACACTTCCCTTCCCTACACAACACTTCCCTTCACCTACACACACTTCCTCTCACCTGCACACACTTCCTCTCATCTACACACACTTCCTCTCACCTACACACTTCCTCTCACCTACACACTTCCTCTCATCTACACACACTTACTCTCACCTACACACACTTCCTCTCACCTACACACACTTCCTCTCACCTACACACACTTCCTCTCACCTGCACACACACTTCCTCTCATCTACACACACTTCCTCTCACCTGCACACACTTCCTCTCACCTACACACACTTCCTCTCACCTACACACACTTCCTCTCACCTACACACACTTCCTCTCACCTGCACACACTTCCTCTCATCTACACACTTCCTCTCACCTGCACACACTTCCTCTCACCTACACACACTTCCTCTCACCTACACACACTTCCTCTCACCTACACACACTTCCTCTCACCTGCACACACTTCCTCTCATCTACACACTTCCTCTCACCTGCACACACTTCCTCTCACCTACACTAGGGCTGAACGATTAATCGATTTTAAATCGAAATCGCGATTTGAAATGATGCGATTATCAAATCGCAAAGCCTGCGATTTTTTTTCTTGTGTGTCAGTCATCCACACCAATCAGAAGTGCTATGCTTCACATGTACCAGCCATTGTTAATCAATCAGAAGCAGCCCATGATAGAAGGTGATAGACAGATTGACCCAATCACCTGCCAAGTGCTTCTGAAAGTGCCTGCCCTTTCCAAATGGCTTCCAATGGAGCTTTAGATGCTCTGGTGAAACAAACCATCTGGGTCAGGTTAGTAATGCTCCATCACATGTTTCTATCACAGGGTGAATCTTAAACTGAAGCTTGACTTTAAAGCAACCCAACGGAAGTTTCATGTAAGTTTAGTTCTTTCACTCGTAGCTCGGGCTGTGGGGGTGCTAGAGACGGAAGCACGTTGATGCGACCTTCCTAGCCGGAGTTATGGACGCATTTTACAATAAACTTCCGTTGGGTTGCTTAAAAACAAATATCGCAATTTGAATCGCAATATTTGTCAGAAAAATCGCAATTAGATTTTTTCCCAAAATCGTGCAGCCCTAACCTACACACTTCCTCTCACCTACACACTTCCTCTCACCTACACACTTCCTCTCACCTACACACTTCCTCTCACCTGCACACACTTCCTCTCACCTACACACTTCCTCTCACCTACACACTTCCTCTCACCTGCACACACTTCCTCTCACCTACACACTTCCTCTCACCTACACACTTCCTCTCACCTACACACTTCCTCTCACCTGCACACACTTCCTCTCACCTACACACTTCCTCTCACCTACACACTTCCTCTCACCTACACACTTCCCTCTCACCTGCACACACTTCCTCTCACCTACACACTTCCTCTCACCTACACACTTCCTCTCACCTACACACTTCCTCTCACCTGCACACACTTCCTCTCACCTACACACTTCCTCTCACCTACACACTTCCTCTCACCTACACACTTCCTCTCACCTGCACACACTTCCTCTCACTCCTCTGCTGCTCTCCTGAGGGTTCTCCATGTTCCCTTTAACTGTGGGTTTCTCTGGAAGTGTTTCCTTGTAAGGACAGAGGGTCTAAGGACAGAGGGTCTGAGGACAGAGGGTCTGAGGACAGAGGGTCTAAGGACAGAGGGTCTGAGGACAGAGGGGTCTAAGGACAGAGGGTCTGAGGACAGAGGGTCTGAGGACAGAGGTCTGAGGACAGAGGGTCTAAGGACAGAGGGTCTAAGGACAGAGGGGTCTGAGGACAGAGGGTCTAAGGACAGAGGGTCTGAGGACAGAGGGTCTGAGGACAGAGGGTCTAAGGACAGAGGGTCTGAGGACAGAGGGTCTAAGGACAGAGGGTCTGAGGACAGAGGGTCTGAGGACAGAGGGTCTGAGGACAGAGGGTCTGAGGACAGAGGGTCTGAGGACAGAGGGTCTAAGGACAGAGGGTCTGTCCTCAGACAGTCCGCGGCACTGTGAGTGCAGACGTCGATGTGTCCCATTATCATTCATATCACTTCAGAATGTCTCCTGATCTGAGTCAGCTGAGCCGGATCTGGCCGTGCAACACTCACAGCGTCACAGACTGGATGCAGAAGCATGCTTTGAAGCAACACATTAAGTTGAGGAAACACTGGAGTCAACTCGCGCACTCAGCCGGACAGAGAAACCCTGGCTTGAGTTACCGAGTTGATAACCAGCGTCATAGGACCGCTTAGCGAGATCTCCTTGTTAGGGTAAGTTAAGATATCAGGGTCTGTTGGACTGGACTCTGAGCACGGGCCTCAGGTGTGAACACACTCACCAGGATCTGATCCACTTTGGTCTGAACATCTTTGCTGCAACACAGAAACACACAGCGGTTAGAGACAGGCCTCTGCTGATTGGCTGATATTCAAACAGGACTGTATAAAGATGATAATGAGGTGTGATATCTTACGAGATGTTGCTCTTGAGTTTCTGCAGCAGCATGCTGGGCTCTGTGTCGCCCTCCACACCCGCCCCCCCCCCCCTGAGAGGCCTCGACCTGCTGCTGGTCCTCCGACATCCTCAACCAGTGAGAAACACCATCTGAGGACAAAACACTCTTTAAAGTACACCATCTGAGGACAAACACTCTTTAAAGTACACCATCTGAGGACAAAACACTCTTTAAAGTACACCATCTAAGGACAAAACACTCTTTAAAGTACACCATCTGAGGACAAACACTCTTTAAAGTACACCATCTGAGGACAAACACTCTTTAAAGTCCACCATCTGAGGACAAAACACTCTTTAAAGTACACCATCTGAGGACAAAACACTCTTTAAGTACACCATCTGAGGACAAAACACTCTTTAAAGTACACCATCTGAGGACAAACACTCTTTAAAGTCCACCATCTGAGGACAAACACTCTTTAAAGTACACCATCTGAGGACAAAACACTCTTTAAAGTACACCATCTGAGGACAAAACACTCTTTAAAGTACACCATCTGAGGACAAAACACTCTTTAAAGTACACCATCTGAGGACAAAACACTCTTTAAAGTACACCATCTGAGGACAAACACTCTTTAAAGTACACCATCTGAGGACAAACACTCTTTAAAGTCCACCATCTGAGGACAAACACTCTTTAAAGTACACCATCTGAGGACAAACACTCTTTAAAGTACACCATCTGAGGACAAACACTCTTTAAAGTACACCATCTGAGGACAAACACTCTTTAAAGTACACCATCTGAGGACAAACACTCTTTAAAGTCCACCATCTGAGGACAAAACACTCTTTAAAGTACACCATCTGAGGACAAAACACTCTTTAAAGTACACCATCTGAGGACAAACACTCTTTAAAGTACACCATCTGAGGACAAACACTCTTTAAAGTCCACCATCTGAGGACAAAACACTCTTTAAAGTACACCATCTGAGGACAAAACACTCTTTAAAGTACACCATCTGAGGACAAAACACTCTTTAAAGTACACCATCTGAGGACAAAACACTCTTTAAAGTACACCATCTGAGGACAAACACTCTTTAAAGTCCACCATCTGAGGACAAAACACCCTTTAAAGTCCACCATCTGAGGACAAAACACTCTTTAAAGTACACCATCTGAGGACAAAACACTCTTTAAAGTACACCATCTGAGGACAAAACACTCTTTAAAGTACACCATCTGAGGACAAACACTCTTTAAAGTCCACCATCTGAGGACAAAACAACCCTTTAAAGTACACCATCTGAGGACAAACACTCTTTAAAGTACACCATCTGAGGACAAAAACACCCTTTAAAGTCCACCATCTGAGGACAAAACACTCTTTAAAGTACACCATCTGAGGACAAAACACTCTTTAAAGTACACCATCTAGAGACAAAACACTCTTTAAAGTACACCATCTGAGGACAAACACTCTTAAAGTCCACATCTGAGGACAAAACACCCTTTAAAAGTACACCATCTGAGGACAAACACTCTTTAAAGTACACCATCTGAGGACAAAACACCCTTTAAAGTCCACCATCTGAGGACAAACACTCTTTAAAGTACACCATCTGAGGACAAAACACTCTTTAAAGTACACCATCTGAGGACAAAACACTCTTTAAAGTACACCATCTGAGGACAAAACACTCTTTAAAGTCCACCATCTGAGGACAAACACTCTTTAAAGTCCACCATCTGAGGACAAAACACTCTTTAAAGTACACCATCTGAGGACAAACACTCTTTAAAGTCCACCATCTGAGGACAAACACTCTTTAAAGTACACCATCTGAGGACAAACACTCTTTAAAGTACACCATCTGAGGACAAACACTCTTTAAAGTACACCATCTGAGGACAAAACACTCTTTAAAGTACACCATCTAAGGACAAAACACTCTTTAAAGTACACCATCTGAGGACAAAACACTCTTTAAAGTACACCATCTGAGGACAAAACACTCTTTAAAGTCCACCATCTGAGGACAAAACACTCTTTAAAGTACACCATCTGAGGACAAACACTCTAAAGTACACCATCTGAGGACAAAACACTCTTTAAAGTCCACCATCTGAGGACAAAACACTCTTAAAGTACAACCATCTGAGGACAAAACACTCTTTAAAGTACACCATCTGAGGACAAAACACTCTTTAAAGTACACCATCTGAGGACAAAACACTCTTTAAAGTCCACCATCTGAGGAGAAACACTCTTTAAAGTACACCATCTGAGGACAAACACTCTTTAAAGTCCACCATCTGAGGACAAACACTCTTTAAAGTACACCATCTGAGGACAAACACTCTTTAAAGTCCACCATCTGAGGACAAACACTCTTTAAAGTACACCATCTGAGGACAAAACACTCTTTAAAGTACACCATCTGAGGACAAACACTCTTTAAAGTACACCATCTGAGGACAAAACACTCTTTAAAGTACACCATCTGAGGACAAAACACTCTTTAAAGTACACCATCTGAGGACAAAACACTCTTTAAAGTCCACCATCTGAGGACAAACACTCTTTAAAGTACACCATCTGAGGACAAACACTCTTTAAAGTACACCATCTGAGGACAAAACACTCTTAAAAAGTACACCATCTGAGGACAAACACTCTTTAAAGTCCACCATCTGAGGACAAACACTCTTTAAAGTACACCATCTGAGGGACAAAACACTCTTTAAAGTAACACCATCTGAGGACAAACCTCTTTAAAGTCCACCATCTGAGGACAAACACTCTTTAAGTCCACCATCTGAGGGACCAAAACACTCTTTAAAGTACACCATCTGAGGACAAAACACTCTTTAAAGTCCACCATCTGAGGACAAACACTCTTTAAAAGTCCCATCTGAGGGACAAACACCTTACACCATCTGAGGACAAAACACTCTTTAAGTCCACCTATCTGAGGACAAAACACTCTTTAAAGTACACCACGGACAAAACACTCTTTAAAGTCAACATCTCTGAGGACAAACACTCTTTAAGTACAACCATCTGAGGACAAACACTCTTTAAAGTACCCATCTGAGGACAAAACACTCTTTAAAGTACACCATCTGAGGACAAACACTCTTTAAAGTCCACATCTGAGGACAAACACTCTTTAAAGTACACACCATCTGAGACAAAACACTCTTTAAAGTACACCATCTGAGGACAAAACACTCTTTAAAGTCCACCATCTGAGGACAAAACACTCTTTAAAGTACACCATCTGAGGACAAAACACTCTTTAAAGTACAACCATCTGAGGACAAACACTCTTTAAAGTCCACCATCTAGGACAAACACTCTTTAAAGTCCACCATCTGAGGACAAACACTCTTTAAAGTACACCATCTGAGGACAAAACACTCTTTAAGTCCACCATCTGAGGACAAAAACACTCTTTAAGTACACATCTGAGGACAAACACTCTTAAAGTACACCATCTGAGGACAAACACTCTTTAAAGTACACCATCTGAGGACAAACACTCTTTAAAGTCCACCATCTGAGGACAAACACTCTTTAAAGTACACCATCTGAGGACAAACACTCTTTAAAGTCCACCATCTGAGGACAAAACACTCTTTAAAGTCCACCAATCTGAGGACAAAACACTCTTAAAGTACACCATCTGAGGACAAAACACTCTTTAAAGTCCACCATCTGAGGACAAAACACTCTTAAAGTACACCATCTGAGGGACAAACACTCTTTAAAGTACACCATCTGAGGACAAACACTCGTTAAAGTCCACCATCTGAGGACAAACACTCTTTAAAGTCCACCATCTGAGGACAAAACACTCTTTAAAGTCCCACATCTGAGGACAAACACTCTTTAAAGTACACCATCTGAGGACAAAACACTCTTTAAAGTACACCATCTGAGGACAAACACTCTTTAAGTACACCATCTGAGACAAACACTCTTTAAAGTCCACCATCTGAGGACAAAACACTCTTTAAAAGTCCACCATCGAGGACAAAACACTCTTTAAAGTACACCATCTGAGGACAAACACTCTTTAAAGTACACCATCTGAGGACAAAACACTCTTTAAAGTCCACCATCTGAGGACAAACACTCTTTAAAGTCCACCATCTGAGGACAAACACTCTTTAAAAGTCCACCTCTGAGGACAAAACACTCTTTAAGTACCCATGCTGAGGACAAACACTTCTTTAAAGTACACCATCTGAGGACAAACACTCTTAAAAGTACACCATCTGAGGACAAACACTCTTTAAAGTCCACCAATCTGAGGACAAAACACTCTTTAAAGTCACCATCTGAGGACAAACACTCTTTAAAGTCCACCATCTGAGGACAAAACACTCTTTAAAGTCCACCATCTGAGGACAAAACACTCTTTAAAGTCCACCATCTGAGGAAAAAACACTCTTTAAAGTACCAACCATCTGAGGACAAACACGTCTTTAAAGTACACCATCTGAGAAAAACACTCTTTAAAGTCCACCATCTGAGGACAAAACACTCTTTAAGTCCACCATCTAAGGAAAAACACTCTTTAAAGTACACCATCTGAGGACAAACACTTTTTAAAGTACACCATCTGAGGACAAAACACTCTTTAAAGTACACCATCTGAGGACAAACACTCTTTAAAGTACACAATCTGAGGACAAACACTCTTTAAAGTACACCATCTGAGGGACAAAACACTCTTTAAGAGTCCACCATCTGAGGACAAAACACTCTTTAATAAAGTACACCATCTGAGGACAAAACACTCGTTAAAGTCCACCAGCTGAGGACAAACACTCTTTAAAGTCCACCATCTGAGGAAAAACACTCTTTTAAAGTCCACCATCTGAGGACAAACACTTTTTAAAAGTCCACCATCTGAGGACAAACACTCTTAAGTCCACCATCTGAGGACAAAACACTCTTGTACACCATCTGAGGACAAACACTCTTTTAAAGTACACCATCTGAGGACAAAACACTCTTTAAAGTACACCATCTGAGGACAAACACTCTTTAAAGTCCACCATCTGAGGACAAACATTTTTAAAGTACACCATCTGAGGACAAACACTTTTTAAAGTACACCATCTGAGGACAAACACTCTTTAAAGTCCACCATCTGAGGACAAAACACTCTTTAAAGTCCACCATCTGAGGACAAAACACTCTTTAAAGTACACCATCTGAGGACAAACACTCTTTAAAGTCCACCATCTGAGGACCAAACACTCTTTAAAAGTCCACCATCTGAGGACAAAACACTCTTTAAAAGTCCACCATCTGAGGACAAAACACTCTTTAAAGTACACCATCTGAGGACAAAACACTCTTTAAAGTACACCATCTGAGGACAAACACTCTTTAAAGTACACCATCTGAGGACAAAACACTCTTTAAAGTACACCATCTGAGGACAAACACTCTTTAAAGTACACCATCTGAGGACAAAACACTCTTTAAAGTACACCATCTGAGGACAAAACACTCTTTAAAGTCCACCATCTGAGGACAAAACACTCTTTAAAGTACACCATCTGAGGACAAAACACTCTTTAAAGTACACCATCTGAGGACAAAACACTCTTTAAAGTACACCATCTGAGGACAAAACACTCTTTAAAGTACACCATCTGAGGACAAACACTCTTTAAAGTACACCATCTGAGGACAAACACTCTTTAAAGTCCACCATCTGAGGACAAACACTCTTTAAAGTCCACCATCTGAGGACAAAACACTCTTTAAAGTCCACCATCTGAGGACAAACACTCTTTAAAGTACACCATCTGAGGACAAAACACTCTTTAAAGTACACCATCTGAGGACAAACACTCTTTAAAGTCCACCATCTGAGGACAAAACACTCTTTAAAGTCCACCATCTGAGGACAAAACACTCTTTAAAGTCCACCATCTGAGGACAAAACACTCTTTAAAGTACACCATCTGAGGACAAACACTCTTTAAAGTACACCATCTGAGGACAAACACTCTTTAAAGTCCACCATCTGAGGACAAACACTCTTTAAAGTCCACCATCTGAGGACAAACACTCTTTAAAGTCCACCATCTGAGGACAAACACTCTTTAAAGTACACCATCTGAGGACAAACACTCTTTAAAGTACACCATCTGAGGACAAACACTCTTTAAAGTACACCATCTGAGGACAAAACACTCTTTAAAGTCCACCATCTGAGGACAAAACACTCTTAAAGTACACCATCTGAGG
This sequence comes from Harpagifer antarcticus, assembly GCA_902827135.1. Taxonomy (NCBI): domain Eukaryota; kingdom Metazoa; phylum Chordata; class Actinopteri; order Perciformes; family Harpagiferidae; genus Harpagifer; species Harpagifer antarcticus. Next base: position 8,790 of record CADEHL010000385.1, read on the forward strand.
ACAAAACACTCTTAAAGTCCACCATCCTGAGGACAAACACTCTTTAAAGTACACCATCTGAGGACAAACCACTCTTTAAAGTACACCCATCTGAGGACAAACACTCTTTAAAGTACACCATCTGAGGACAAAACACTCTTTAAAGTACACCATCTGAGGACAAAACACTCTTTAAAGTCCACCATCTGAGGACAAAACACTCTTTAAAGTACACCTCTGAGGACAAACACTCTTTAAAGTACACCATCTGAGGACAAACACTCTTAAAGTACACCATCTGAGGACAAACACTCTTTAAAAGTCCCCATCTGAGGACAAAACACTCTTTAAAGTACACCATCTGAGGACAAACACTCTTTAAAGTACACCATCTGAGGACAAACACTCTTTAAAGTACACCATCTGAGGACAAACACTCTTTAAAGTACACCATCTGAGGACAAAACACTCTTTAAAGTCCACCATCTGAGGACAAACACTCTTTAAAGTACACCATCTGAGGACAAACACTCTTTAAAGTCCACCATCTGAGGACAAAACACTCTTTAAAGTACACCATCTGAGGACAAAACACTCTTTAAAGTACACCATCTGAGGACAAAACACTCTTTAAAGTACACCATCTGAGGACAAACACTCTTTAAAGTACACCATCTGAGGACAAACACTCTTTAAACATAGGACACAAGTACAAACACCATCTGAGACAAAACACTCTTTAAAGTCCACCATCTGAGGACAAACACTCTTTAAAGTACACCATCTGAGGACAAAACACTCTTTAAAGTCCACCATCTGAGGACAAAACACTCTTTAAAGTCCACCATCTGAGGACAAAACACTCTTTAAAGTACACCATCTGAGGACAAACACTCTTTAAAGTACACAATCTGAGGACAAACACTCTTTAAAGTACACCATCTGAGGACAAAACACTCTTTAAAGTACACCATCTGAGGACAAACACTCTTTAAAGTACACCATCTGAGGACAAAACACTCTTTAAAGTACACCATCTGAGGACAAACACTCTTTAAAAGTCCACCATCTGAGGACAACACCTCTTTAAAGTCCACCATCTGGAGGAAAACACTCTTTAAAGTCCACATCTGAGGACAAACACTCTTTAAAGTCCACCATCTGAGGACAAACACTCTTTAAAGTCCACCATCTGAGGACAAAACACTCTTTAAAGTACACCATCTGAGGACAAACACTCTTTAAAGTACACCATCTGAGGACAAAACACTCTTTAAAGTACACCATCTGAGGACAAACACTCTTTAAAGTCCACCATCTGAGGACAAAACACTCTTTAAAGTACACCATCTGAGGACAAACACTTTTTAAAGTACACCATCTGAGGACAAACACTCTTTAAAGTCCACCATCTGAGGACAAAACACTCTTTAAAGTCCACCATCTGAGGACAAAACACTCTTTAAAGTACACCATCTGAGGACAAACACTCTTTAAAGTCCACCATCTGAGGACAAACACTCTTTAAAGTCCACCATCTGAGGACAAACACTCTTTAAAGTCCACCATCTGAGGACAAAACACTCTTTAAAGTACACCATCTGAGGACAAAACACTCTTTAAAGTCCACCATCTGAGGAAAAACACTCTTTAAAGTACACCATCTGAGGACAAACACTTTTTAAAGTACACCATCTGAGGACAAACACTCTTTAAAGTACACCATCTGAGGACAAAACACTCTTTAAAGTCCACCATCTGAGGACAAACACTCTTTAAAGTACACCATCTGAGGACAAACACTCTTTAAAGTACACCATCTGAGGACAAACACTCTTTAAAGTACACCATCTGAGGACAAAACACTCTTTAAAGTACACCATCTGAGGACAAAACACTCTTTAAAGTCCACCATCTGAGGACAAACACTCTTTAAAGTACACCATCTAAGGACAAAACACTCTTTAAAGTACACCATCTGAGGACAAAACACTCTTTAAAGTCCACCATCTGAGGACAAACACTCTTTAAAGTCCACCATCTGAGGACAAAACACTTTTTAAAGTCCACCATCTGAGGACAAACACTCTTTAAAGTCCACCATCTGAGGACAAACACTCTTTAAAGTCCACCATCTGAGGACAAAACACTTTTTAAAGTCCACCATCTGAGGACAAACACTCTTTAAAGTCCACCATCTGAGGACAAACACTCTTTAAAGTACACCATCTGAGGACAAACACTCTTTAAAGTACACCATCTGAGGACAAACACTCTTTAAAGTCCACCATCTGAGGACAAAACACTCTTTAAAGTACACCATCTGAGGACAAACACTCTTTAAAGTCCACCATCTGAGGACAAAACACTCTTTAAAGTCCACCATCTGAGGACAAACACTCTTTAAAGTCCACCATCTGAGGACAAAACACTTTTTAAAGTCCACCATCTGAGGACAAACACTCTTTAAAGTACACCATCTGAGGACAAACACTCTTTAAAGTCCACCATCTGAGGACAAAACACTCTTTAAAGTCCACCATCTGAGGACAAAACACTCTTTAAAGTCCACCATCTGAGGACAAAACACTCTTTAAAGTCCACCATCTGAGGACAAACACTCTTTAAAGTCCACCATCTGAGGACAAACACTCTTTAAAGTACACCATCTGAGGACAAAACACTCTTTAAAGTCCACCATCTGAGGACAAAACACTCTTTAAAGTCCACCATCTGAGGACAAACACTCTTTAAAGTCCACCATCTGAGGACAAAACACTCTTTAAAGTCCACCATCTGAGGACAAACACTCTTTAAAGTCCACCATCTGAGGACAAACACTCTTTAAAGTCCACCATCTGAGGACAAAACACTCTTTAAAGTCCACCATCTGAGGACAAACACTCTAAAGTACACCATCTGAGGACAAACACTCTTTAAAGTCCACCATCTGAGGACAAACACTCTTTAAAGTCCACCATCTGAGGACAAACACTTGATCTGTCGCCACTTTTTAATTGAATTGTCCAACTCTTTCACAAAGTGTGTGTTATTGAGTCGCCATTTGAAAACAATGCGCTAACCCGAACCCTCTAAAAAGTGCGTATTTAGAGAGTCTGGAAAATACTCTAAAAGTGGCGACAGAAACAAGTACACATTTCATTTGAATCTCAGGTTGTAAATAATCCCAAAGTCATGTCTCACTGCAGTGTTTACAGAGAGCCGGTGGTCATGTGATGCCATTTACTATCACCACGCACACACACTGTATTAAGAGAGAGGCGGGGCTCCGTTCATTCCTATGAGAGATGCTCATTGACGCATGAAGCCCAAAATAGAGCAACTTTAGATTCAATGTGGGCCCACTGAGCATGCGCATTGGAGTTTCCCTTCATCCCCGATCTCCCGCTCTCTGTCAGTCAGATGAACGGAGAAGGGGAAATAACTATTTTAGCGCATTTTCTAACTTTTACACCCCGATGATTTAAATAAGGAATATAAAATAATTCGTGTAGGTTAGTTTATTTAGCTGAAAACAAATTATCCGCTGATTTATAGACGTCTCTTTCCCAATGTAAGTCAACGAGGAAGAGTATTTTGTAGGTCAAAATGACGTCACGGAAGCTGTAGTACCACCGTTTGGCCACTGCGGACATTCAACATATAGGCTTCAACACACACACACACACACACACACACCCTCAACATGTTACTGCTACGCTAACAGGCTAGCAGACAACCCTCCCGACGCGGCGACATTTCAACACGTTAGCTGGATTAAGAACACACACTTTCAACAACCGTTTCAAACCAGAATACATTATCTTAACGCCGATTTATCTTTGGCAAATATTAGTCGGGCGTTCCTAGCTGCTAACCGGCTAACTAGCCTAGCCGCTTGCTATCAGATAGCATTAGCTAGCAGGCACTGAAACACCCGTTAAACATGATTTCTCACGCCGTTTGTAAATTCAAAATAAAGCCTGATAACGGGGAATTTATTCTGTTTCTAACGTAGTATCTGTTAGGTGAGTCCCCCTTCAGAATTTATTTTAAAAAGAAAAAGAAAGTACCTGAGTCAAGATACAGCAAAAATCCCCTTTCAGATTTTTTTGTGATTGGACGACTTTGTTATGTCTGCCTGACTACAAAGCCAACGTCTATTCCCATTGGTCGGCTGTCTCTAACCTACCCGGTTACCAGAAGCGAGTGGGATCTCATTCGTCGAGCAGAATTATTTCTCTGACATGGTTTATTGTGATTGGACGCCATTACCTGGTCTGCCCAGTTACAAAGCAGATGCCTTTATCTCTCTGGATCTGCATAGCAACAGCCGCCTTTTCAGGAGCAAAGGACTTCAGATGAACATTTTTATAAATAAGGTTTAAACTCATCTGCATGTACTGTCCCGAGACTAAACAGAATAACTATGTGTGTGTGTTCTTAAATAAACTATAGTGATTTGAATGCACTTATAAGTCTCTTTAAAAGCTAAATTAAATGTAATATAGCTCTGAAGTGTATTCATATATCACATTTAAATATCCTCTCCATCAGCGGCATCTAGGATATGCTCTGCGGGAAAACAGGAGAACGCTTTGTTGATTTGAACTAGATGGAATAGGAGGGATGAAACCCTCTTTAATGGCCACACATGCAGAGCCCCCAGCACAGTGACGTTTGTTCTTTGCATTTAACCCATCCTAGAGCCAGGAGCCAGGAGTCTAGCGCCAGCCAGGAGTCTAGCGCCAGCCAGGAGTCTAGCGCCAGGAGACTAGAGCCAATAGTCTAGAGCCAGCCAGGAGTCTGGCGCCAGCCAGGAGTCTAGCGCCAGGAGTCTAGCGCCAGGAGACTAGCGCCAGGAGTCTAGCGCCAGGAGTCTAGCACCAGGAGTCAGGAGTCTAGCGCCAGCCAGGAGTCTAGCGCTAGCGCTAGCCAGGAGTCTAGCGCCAGCCAGGAGTCTAGCGCCAGCCAGGAGTCTAGCGCCAGCCAGGAGTCTAGCACCAGGAGTCAGGAGTCAGGAGTCTAGCGCCAGCCAGGAGTCTAGCGCCAGCCAGGAGTCTAGCACCAGCCAGGAGTCTAGCGCCAGCCAGGAGTCTAGCGCCAGCCAGGAGCCTAGCGTCAGCCAGGAGCCTAGCGCCAGCCAGGAGCCTAGCGCCAGGAGACTAGCGCCAGGAGTCTAGCACCAGGAGTCAGGAGTCTAGCGCCAGCCAGGAATCTAGCGCCAGCCAGGAGTCTAGCGCCAGCCAGGAGTCTAGCACCAGCCAGGAGTCTAGCGCCAGGAGTCTAGCACCAGGAGTCAGGAGTCTAGCGCCAGCCAGGAGTCTAGCGCCAGCCAGGAGTCTAGCGCCAGGAGTCTAGCACCAGGAGACTAGCACCAGGAGTCTAGCACCAGGAGTCAGGAGTCTAGCGCCAGCCAGGAGTCTAGCGCTAGCGCTAGCGCTAGCCAGGAGTCTAGCGCCAGCCAGGAGTCTAGCGCCAGCCAGGAGTCTAGCGCCAGCCAGGAGTCTAGCACCAGGAGTCAGGAGTCTAGCGCCAGCCAGGAGTCTAGCGCCAGCCAGGAGTCTAGCGCTAGCCAGGAGTCTAGCGCTAGCCAGGAGTCTAGCGCCAGCCAGGAGTCTAGCACCAGGAGTCAGGAGTCAGGAGTCTAGCGCCAGCCAGGAGTCTAGCACCAGCCAGGAGTCTAGCGCTAGCCAGGAGTCTAGCGCCAGCCAGGAGTCTAGCGCCAGGAGACTAGCGCCAGGAGTCTAGCACCAGGAGTCAGGAGTCTAGCGCCAGGAGTCAGGAGTCTAGCACCAGGAGTCAGGAGTCTAGCGCCAGCCAGTGATCTAGCGCCAGCCAGGAGTCTAGCGCCAGCCAGGAGTCTAGCACCAGCCAGGAGTCTAGCGCCAGCCAGGAGTCAGGAGTCTAGAGTCAGGAGTCTAGCGCCAGCCAGGAGTCTAGCGCCAGCCAGGAGTCAGGAGTCTAGAGTCAGGAGTCTGGCGCCAGCCAGGAGTCTAGCGCCAGCCAGGAGTCAGGAGTCTAGAGTCAGGAGTCTGGCGCCAGCCAGGAGTCTAGCGCCAGCCAGGAGTCAGGAGTCTAGAGTCAGGAGTCTAGCGCCAGCCAGGAGTCTAGAGTCAGGAGTCTAGCACCAGGAGTCTAGCAGTAGGAGTCTAGCGCCAGTGTGATTTACGGTTCGTCCACATTAACATATATAAATAAAAAAAACACAGATCTTTTTGATTTATTACATTTATTTTCCATTTTACAAAAGCTACCACGAACAGGAGAACACACTAAACTGGGGACGATACGTTGCAGAACTTGTTCTTGATGCAACTCGTCTTCATTCAAAACCGCTGCAGAGAAACAGAAACACAGCGTTACATTCAGATCATCTCAAAACATCAGACGGGTTCCAGCCACTAAACACATCAATAGGCGCATTCACACTGCGGTACTTTTCCCACAAAGGTTCATGCGAACTTAGTTCATGAGAACTCTCTAGTTCTCATGAACTAAGTTCAGATCGCGTTCACACCGGAGAAAGTTCCTGGGGGAGGATTAGGCAAATGAAGCCGCTGACGTCACTTCTTCTTCTTCTGCTTTGGGTTTACTGGCAGGCTACAAACCACTTCACGGCGTATACTGCCCCCCGGAGTCCCCGGCCGGAAGTCCCCGGAGTTGGGGAAGGCTTCAGTAGAAGCTGCTGGGACTCCCAGCAGCTTCTACTGAAGCCTTCAGAGTAAATCTCCAGAACGCCGACACCTCCTCATCTCCACCGCTCCCATGTTTTATTTTGTGTTGCCATACGTTAGTCTCTCTGCGTTTCTGCGCTGGGCTAATGCTAATGCTAATAATGCTAATGCGAGGATAATAAAATGGCGGCTTCACAAAACGTTTTGGGAGTTTTACGGGGCGTGGTTTGCAATCCGCCCAGCCAATCAGACATATAGCTCTTTTCTCTCAAAGAGCCGCTCGAAAGTCCCTGCTCTCTAGCAGGGACTTTCGAGCGGGTAAAAAGGTTCATGAACTCATTTTAGCTCCGGCTCTTTTTGGTGTGAACGCGACAAAAGAGTTCTCATGAACCTTTGTGGGAAAAGTACCGCAGTGTGAATGCGCCTAAAGAAGCAAGGAACGGACTTTCTGAGTGCTTTCGGATCCTATGAACTGGAATGGGTTCATGTTGGGGTTCTACCAACTGGATTGAACTGTATATCTGCGTTATTTTCAATCACCAATGATTTTCCAGGACCAAAGAAATAACTCTCTCTCCGCGGTACCACTGAGAGAGAGTTATTTTAACATGGAACAGGAAAAGAAGTTCTGCATAACACTGGCTTCTACACACTAACCCTACGTCCACACAGCAGCTTTTCAAACATCTTGCTCAACTTTTGAATCCTGGAAATCCTGGAAATCTTCGCTTCGCTCCCCCACAATGCAGTTCGGCGAAAAGCGAGGCAAAGCGACGTCATCCCCATTCAAAGCCAACGGGCAGAGAAGCGGTGGAAGATTCGTCTGAAGCTGATGTGTGGACGTTAAGCAACTCAAATCTCTCACCAGCAAAACACCTCGACAGTTAAATGCCATTCTACGTTTCACTACTAAACCATTTCGGCGATTAGATCAAATATAAATTATATTTGATGCAACTTTAGTTACTTTTCCAAAATTTCCCCAGGACCTGGAATTAGCATTTTGAATTTCCATGACTTTTCCAGGTTTTGAATGACCGGAAGAACCCCGATGATTATTGAATGACTGCGTGGGTTGACTGTTCCTTTTTTGATTATTATTTGTCAGACTTGTTTCGGACCCTCGTTAAAATAAGGTCAAACCCGTTACGACCCGTGGACGTATCAATAAAAGGTTCCTCTCTCTCGTACCTGACCATGTGAGCGATGTCCCAGTTAGTCTCTGAGGACAGCGGCCCGATGATCTCCACGCCTTCCTCCGTCACGATGGCAATCTCATGCTGAGAGAAAAAACATCGCATGTTAAACTTTAGAGAAAAACATGGAACGGAGTTTTAAAAATAAAATGTAACTCACCCGGTTGTAGGAGCGAGCGTCTCTGTAGTACAGAACTTTGAGGCAGCGTTCAACCAGCTCCCTCGCCTCCTGCTTACTGATCTCTGCCTTGTTCTCCACCACCTCCCTCATCAGAGGCTACACACACACACACACAGAGACACACACAGAGACAAGACACACACACAGAGACAAGAGACACACACACACACACACACAGAGACAAGAGAACAGTAGTAACTCAGCCCGGAAAGAACCTCCATTTTGGAGCCAGAAAACTGTGAAAAAGTACCCGCTAGCCGGAACTACGCCGAGTGGAAATGCGCCATTAGAATAGGATCTGCAGGACTCACCTGAGCCAGGTACGCTCCGAACCCGGTGGCCACTGTGGGCGCCTGGTAGGCCACGCCCAGTTTATCCACGTACCCTAGGAAACTAAACACACACACGGGGTTTAGAACGACAATAAGAGGATCTGCACCACGAGATGTTTTTATTAATGATGTTTAAGTGTTGCTCTGGTCAGCTGATGGAGCAGGTTTGACTTTAAAGGTGTTCAAGCTAAATGCACTTCTTCATGTGTGGTTTGGAACATGGTGTGGCGTTTAATCACGCAGCTGAGCAACTGTTTTTATATATCCGAGTCCTATAATATATTCCTTAACAGGGTTTCCCACAGATCTGAAGGGATCAGTCCACTAGTTCATCGATCGCAGATGGCGTCGTGCTCAGGGACGGATCATCTCAAATAAACCTAGCTGGTCGCGAAATACACTTTAGCGGACGTTAATATAGGTATAAAGTCTATGTGGGAAACCCTGCTCGTATAGAGAGACCTTTAAATCTGTAGACCAACACTTGATATGAGAGAAAACACACCTCTCCTTCCTTCCTTGAGAGCGATCAAGAGGAAACTGATGAGTGGAATTTATGAATATCGCTAATAACTATCTAAACGTAGAAAGTCTGAGAGGTTCCCCTGAACGTTCGATGCTGAGGGAGGGGCGTGTTGATGTATGTTAAAGCCCACCTCTCCCCGTTGTAGAAGCCTCCGATCACCACGGTGTTCCACAGAGGGTTCATCTTGCTGCGCCGGTTGTACATGACCCTCGTCAGCCAGGAGTGGACGGCTTTAGGGCTGTAGCTGTGGCCGTCGCCCAGGAGCTCCTCGTCGATGCTGAGGGAACACACGGAGGCGGTAAATCACATCTGATCTGTGTATTCATGTTGCTCTGCTGCAGCTGTCTCCTCTGCAGCTGCTGAGCTCACGGTGAGAGACCGAGGAGCCAGCAGTTTCTCTCTCACACTCCCCTCATTTAAAAACACGTGACAGCAGACTCAGTTTCATCCCACAGGCCATAAGACGCCTAAACACCTGAAGCCCGTGAAGAACATTCATCTATATTCCATTTACTTGTTCATAGACTCTTCTTGCACTTTCTATTGTATCTATCTCACAACTAAAGAACAGCTTTTTCCACCAGGCTGAACTCCCCCCCCCAATGGACCTGGACTTTAACACACACACACACACACACACACACACTCAGAAACTCACACTCTCAGAAACACACACACACACACACACTCAAAAACTCACTCTCAGAAACTCACACACACACACAGAAACTCACTCTCAGAAACACACACACTCAAAAACTCACTCTCAGAAACTCACACTCTCAGAAACTCACACTCACACACTCAGAAACTCACACACACACTCTCAGAAACTCACACACACACTCTCAGAAACTCACACACACACTCTCAGAAACTCACACACACACTCAGAAACTCACTCTCAGAAACTCACACACACACTCTCAGAAACACACACACACAGAAACTCACTCTCAGAAACTCACACACACACTCTCAGAAACTCACACACACACTCTCAGAAACTCACACACACACTCTCAGAAACTCACACACACACACTCAGAAACTCACACACACTCAGAAACTCACACACACTCAGAAACACACACACACACTCAAAAACTCACTCTCAGAAACTCACACACTCTCAGAAACTCACACACACACACTCAGAAACTCACACACGCACACACTCAGAAACTCTCACACACACACTCAGAAACTCACACACACTCTCAGAAACTCACACACACACACTCAAACTCACACACACACACTCTCAGAAACTCACACACACACTCTCAGAAACTCACACACACACTCAGAAACTCACACACACTCAGAAACTCACACACACACTCAGAAACTCACACACACACTCAGAAACTCACACTCTCAGAAACTCACACACACACTCTCAGAAACTCACACACACACTCAGAAACTCACTCTCAGAAACTCACACACACACTCTCAGAAACACACACACACACACAGAAACTCACTCTCAGAAACTCACACACACACACACTCAGAAACTCACTCTCAGAAACTCACACACACACTCTCAGAAACTCACACACACACACTCAAAAACTCACTCTCAGAAACTCACACACACACTCAGAAACTCACACTCTCAGAAACACACACACACACTCAAAAACTCACTCTCAGAAACTCACACACACTCACTCAGAAACTCACACACACACACAGAAACTCACACACACACACTCAGAAACTCACACACTCTCAGAAACTCACACTCTCAGAAACTCACACACACTCAGAAACTCACACACACTCAGAAACTCACACACACCCAGAAACTCACACACACCCAGAAACTCACACACACCCAGAAACTCACACACTCTCAGAAACTCACACACACACACACTCAGAAACTCACACACACACTCAGAAACTCACACACACTCTCAGAAACTCACACACACTCAGAAACTCACACACACTCTCAGAAACTCACACACACTCAGAAACTCACACACACACTCAGACACACTCACAGATCCAGACCCTTTTCTCGCCGTCAGGTCAGCGTTGCCCTAATGTACATTCTCAAAGATATTGAAGGGACTGTTATTTTGTATTTATTGATTGTTGTGCTTTTATCCATGTCTTAACGTCTTAACGTGTGATTACACACTTTTATTTTGTCTTCCTGTGGATCTGGGAAACGGTATTTCTGTCTGCGCTCACAAACTGAAGGATATCTTCAGAACTTCTAATCTGTAACTAATGTTAACTATATATATTTATTTGTTGTTCCTTCCTTTTCCCTTCACTATATCTGTAAAGCGTCTTTGAGCAGCTGCAAATTAAATCTATTATTATTATTAATGTCGTGGTTCTGTTTGTTACTCTGAAGCGTGTTTGGGCTTCTTTGTTGGAAAGCACGGCAGCGCAGACGGGCTCTTCTGGGCGGTACTCACACCATCTGCTCGATGATGTGCTTCAGGTGCTGGTAGTCGGCGTAATCTCCAGACGCCCCGAGGATGGTGTTATCGTTCACCTGGAAAACACAAACCCTTCACTTGCAAAGAAAACAAAGAGATAAACACCGTCGACCTGGGGGGGGGGGACGGGGGACGGTTATATATTAGAAATGTTTATTTCTACTCTGTAATGCCTTGTTCTGTTTTCAGCTGCTGCAACTAAACATGTCCCAGATTGGGATTAATCAATTCAAACATGAACCCTCTTTTCCTCCGTCCCCAAATCTCTAAAAACGGGGAACCACGGAGCCGATCCAGATTTGCGTCCGATATGACGTCATATCTGGAAGGTGGACCCGCGGGCCAATCAGAAAGCTGCTGTCAGAAACAACGCCCGGCTGTTTTGGTCGGTGTTTACATTAGCATCGTAACCCTTCACAACCCGTCACGTCTTCATTTAAAAACTCACCTGCTCACCGTGACCTTTGACCCCTAACTCCAACTGCTATTTATTTAACTTTATTATTTGCCCTTCTTGTTTGTCACCATGCGAAGCTGCCTCGGGTCCCTTGGAAGGCGCTATACAAACGTAATGTATGATTATAATATGGCAAACTCGTGTATTGCATTTAAAGGGCCGCGCAGCAGGAAGCAGTGACTGTGGAGGCGCAGCGGGAAGCAGTGACTGTGGAGGCGCAGCGGGAAGCAGTGACTGTGGAGGCGCAGCGGGAAGCAGTGACTGTGGAGGCGCAGCGGGAAGCAGTGACTGTGGAGGCGCAGCGGGAAGCAGTGACTGTGGAGGCGCAGCGGGAAGCAGTGACTGTGGAGGCGCAGCAGGAAGCAGTGACTGTGGAGGCGCAGCAGGAAGCAGTGACTGTGGAGGCGCGTGTGATTGGGATCAACAGCGTCTTCTCGTTACCTTCATGATACGCGAGACGTTCCTGAAGCGAGCGAGAGACCCGTACGATCCCAACATGTCCGCCGCGATGATGACGCCGCCGGTGAACTTCACCCCGAGCACCGAGGTACCGGTGACCATCGGGTTCCTGCAGGAGGGGAGAGAGGAGGTGAAGTCAATGGGCTACAGAGCAACACATTAGTGGAGTGTGAGAACAACGTGCTGCTATAGTCTGCGTTTCCTCCTGGAGGGTTCACTGTTAAAGAGTCTCTGCTTTCTGTGGAGCTCCGGCAGCTTGGTCTGTAGGGGTCAGTGCATGTCAATGGTCTGCAGAGCCTAAAATCCCTGTGTTCCCTCCAGAGGCAGTTTCTCTAACACACACTCGCCTAATTTAAAAACATGTCAGGAAGCAGCTCTGTCAACAATGGACCAACCCTCTGTGTTTGTGTGTCTCTACGTGTGTGTCTCTGTGTCAGTTTGTCTCTGGGTGTGTGTCTCTATCTCTACGTGTGTGTTTGTCTCTGTGTGTGTCTCTACCTCTACGTGTGTGTGTCTCTACCTCTACGTGTGTGTGTGTGTCTCTGTGTGTGTGTTTGTCTCTACATGTGTCTCTACCTCTACGTGTGTGTTTGTCTCTGTGTGTGTGTGTGTCTCTATGTGTGTGTGTGTCTCTACCTCTACGTGTGTGTGTTTGTCTCTGTGTGTGTGTCTGTTTGTCTCTGTGTGTGTGTTTGTCTCTGTGTGTGTCTCTACCTCTACGTGTGTGTGTCTCTACCTCTACGTCTCTGTGTGTTTGTCTCTACCTCTACGTGTGTGTGTCTCTACCTCTACGTCTCTGTGTGTTTGTCTCTACCTCTACGTGTGTGTGTCTCTACCTCTACGTGTGTGTGTCTCTACCTCTACGTCTCTGTGTGTTTGTCTCTACCTCTACGTGTGTGTGTCTCTACCTCTACGTCTCTGTGTGTTTGTCTCTACCTCTACGTGTGTGTTTGTCTCTGTGTGTGTGTGTGTGTCTCTATCTCTATGTGTGTGTGTGTCTCTACCTCTACGTGTGTGTGTGTGTGTCTCTACCTCTATGTGTGTGTGTGTCTCTACCTCTACGTGTGTGTGTGTCTCTACCTCTATGTGTGTGTGTGTCTCTACCTCTACGTGTGTGTGTGTGTCTCTACCTCTACGTGTGTGTGTGTCTCTATCTCTATGTGTGTGTGTGTCTCTACCTCTACGTGTGTGTGTGTGTCTATCTCTACGTGTGTGTGTGTGTCTCTATCTCTATGTGTGTGTGTGTCTCTACCTCTACGTGTGTGTGTGTCTCTATCTCTATGTGTGTGTGTGTCTCTACCTCTACGTGTGTGTGTGTGTCTCTATCTCTGTGTGTGTGTGTCTCTACCTCTATGTGTGTGTGTGTGTGTCTCTATCTCTACGTGTGTGTGTGTCTCTACCTCTACGTGTGTGTGTCTGTTTGTCTCTGTGTGTGTGTGTGTGTGTGTCTCTACGTGTGTGTGTACTGCCTTAACCTGATGCTATCTTCTTGCCTGTAATATGTATGTTTGATATTAGCATTCCCAGTACTGTAAGCCATGTTGTACTGGTTGTATGCACAGGTTATTTTAAATTAAACGTGTCTTTAGGATGATTGATAACATCGCTCCAGGTCTACAGAGTAAACATTCACATAGAAGTGTGTTCATGTGTTCTGTGCCTGGTCCTAAAGAGGTGTGAGACTAAACATCAAAAAGCTGAATGTACTTCCCTTTCAATGGAGTAATAACTCTGTATTTATTATACTTGGTTGTGGAATATATGCATGTGTGTAAATATACCGGCTTTACTCATTAGACTTTAATAACCCGCTTTGTTGTCGATCTGTTTCCTGTGGCGCGTTAGCTCCCGGATGCTAACAGTCAGCTAAACGGACCAGAAAAGTAAACAAACTGATATTTTAACTCTTGCAAAAAGAACCACATAGATTCTCATCCATCATCCAAGTTAATTAAACAGACCACAGAGTTTATATTCTGACACGGAAAGGCAGTGAACTAGCAGTTAGCTTAGCATGAGTTAGCTCCGTGATGCAGCACTCAGCGGAATCGAAAGCTGATTCCCGGGGTTCAGTTGACCGGTTAAAAGCCCCGGTTTGACTCACAGTGTGTGTCGCACCGGCCCGCAGGAGGTCCCGGTGCTCCCGGTGCTCCCGGACAGAGAGTAAAGCTTTCCCGGTCGGGGTCCATTCTCCCAGAAACTCAGCTTCGCTCCGCAGGACTCCATGGTGCAAAGTAATAACTGGAAGTGACGTCACGCCGCCGTCTTCTTGTTGGGGCGGAGGAGCCGTGTGACGTCACTGCAGCGCCATCTCGCTGTTGGGAGGAACTATTTTATAACGACGCGTAAACATTTTATATACAGGAAATGTAAAGGTGTTATACTATTTTTAAGCATATATTTTTAAGGTCTCAGATATATTAGAAACATGTCTTTTTTTCAGTTCACTTAAATGTGTATTGACATTTTTATAAAACGTACAAAACCACGTATAGTTCCCAAGAGGCGCATTCACACTGCGGTACTTTTCCCACAAAGGTTCATGAGAACTCTTTTATCGCGTTCACACCAAAAAGAGCCGGAGCTAAAATTAGTTCATGAGAACCTTTTTACCCCCTCGAAAGTCCCTGCTAGAGAGCAGGGACTTTCGAGGGGCTCTTTAGGCGCTTTCACACCGCAGTACTTTCCCCACAAAGGTTCATGCGAACTTAGTTCATCAGAACTCTCTAGTTCTCATGAACTAAGTACAGATCGCGTTCACACCGGAATAAGTCCCTGAGGGAGGATTAGTCAAATGAAGCCGCTGACTTCACTTCTTCTTCTTCTGCTTTGGGTTTACTGGCAGGCTGCAAACCACTTCACGGCGTATACTGCCCCCCGGAGTCCCCGGCCGGAAGTCCCCGGAGTTGGGGAAGGCTTCAGTAGAAGCTGCTGGGACTCCCAGCAGCTTCTACTGAAGCCTTCCCAGTAAATCGCCAGAACGCCGACACCTCCTCATCTCCACCGCTCCCATGTTTTATTCTGTGTTGCCATAAGTTAGTCTCTCTGCGTTTCTGCGCTGGGCTAATGCTAATGCTAATAATGCTAATGCGAGGATAATAAAATGGCGGCTTCACAAAACTTTTTGGGAGTTTTACGGGGCGTGGTTTGCAATCCGCCCAGCCAATCAGAAATATAGCTCTTTTCTCACAAAAGAGCCGCTCGAAAGTCCCTGCTCTCTAGCAGGGACTTTCGAGCGGCTCTTTTGTGAGAAAAGAGCTATATTTAGCACCGGCTCTTTTTGGTGTGAACGCGATAAAAGAGTTCACTGAACTAAGTTCGCATGAACCTTTGTGGGAAAAGTACCGCAGTGTGAATGCGCCTATTGAGAGAAAAGAGCTATGTTTCTGATTGGCTGGGCGGATTGCAAACCACGCCCCGTAAAACTCCCAAAAAGTTTTGTGAAGCCGCCATTTTATTATCCTCGCATTAGCATTATTAGCATTAGCATTAGCCCAGCGCAGAAACGCAGAGAGACTAACGTATGGCAACACAAAATAAAACATGGGAGCGGTGGAGATGAGGAGGTGTCGGCGTTCTGGCGATTTACTGGGAAGGCTTCAGTAGAAGCTGCTGGGAGTCCCAGCAGCTTCTACTGAAGCCTTCCCCAACTCCGGGGACTTCCGGCCGGGGACTCCGGGGGGCAGTATACGCCGTGAAGTGGTTTGTAGCCTGCCAGTAAACCCAAAGCAGAAGAAGAAGAAGTGACGTCAGCGGCTTCATTTGCCTAATCCACCCTCAGGGACTTTTTCCGGTGTGAACGCGATCTGTACTTAGTTCATGAGAACTAAAGAGTTCTCAGGAACTAAGTTCAGAGGAACCTTTGTGGGGAAAGCACTGCGGTGTGAATGCGCCTATTGAATGAAAGACCCATTGGAAAAAGAAGTTCAAAGATTC
>CADEHL010000385.1:30000-32500 GCA_902827135.1 Harpagifer antarcticus
ACCGTGCCTACGTCAACCACCTCCCCTCCCTTCAAGAAAGCATCTGCAGTCTCCGAAGCCTGATAAGGATGTGTGTGTACAAAATGCTTACTGATATGTGCTGGGTCCAGGCTAAAGGGCGTATGGCCCTCCCAACTCTTTCCAGGACATGCCAGGGCCCTGCCTGCCAGTAGCGTTGCCGATATCTGTGTTGATAGGTAATAGATTAAGAGCGGTGAATCATCTTAGATACAGGAAGCGCTCAAACGTTTGTGTGAGTTTATCTAATTTAGCAGTGATTCCATTTCAGCCACAGCTTGTTACAGAAAACATGACTGATAGTGTGTTTAACAAACTTAAACTAGCTTTATTAAATGTCAGGTCTTTGGCAGGAAAAACATTTTTAATCAATGATTTTATCACTGAGCACAATCTCCATTTTATGTTTTTAACGGAAACTTGGATTGAACAAAATAACAGTGCAGCTGTTCTTATCGAATCAACCCCTCCCAACTTTAGTTTTATGAGTCAGGAAAGAATGCATAAGAAAGGGGGTGGGGTTGCTATTCTGTTCAATGATTCCCTTCAATGCAGGAAGACATCTTATGGGAACTTTGCTTCTTTTGAATATGTGGCCCTTCAGCTGAAATGCTCCTCTCGAGCTCTGTTCCTAAATATCTATAGACCACCCAAATACTGTGCAAGCTTTTTTGATGACTTTACTGAACTGCTGTCTATAGTGTGTATTGACTTTGACCGTCTAGTCATTGTTGGTGATTTTAACATCCATGTTGACAACCCTCAGGACAGAGGGGCAAAAGAACTGTGTTGTGTTCTTGATAGCCATGGACTGACTCAGCATGTGATGGAGCCCACGCACAATAAGGGGCACACTCTGGACTTAATTATCTCAAAGGGTCTGAATATCTCTAAGGTTGTGGTGACTGATGTTGCGCTCTCTGATCATTCCTGTGTTTTCTTTGAGAGCTCTATTTCTGTTCACAAAAAGAGGAAACCACAAAGCGATATTTAACTGAAAACACTAGGGAAATGTTTACTCAGAATGTTTCTTCCACACTTGCCCCTGCTAATATCTCAGTAAATGAGCTAGTAGATCATTTTAATTCAAAAATTAAAAATGTTATAGATGCCTTTGCTCCAACTAAGGTAAAGGAAGTGACTGGCAAGAAAATATCTCCATGGAGAAAGACCATGACCGTGAGAGCAGAAAAAAGAGAGTGTCGAAAAGCTGAACGCAGGTGGAGAAAAACAAATCTCCAGGTTCACTTTGAAATCTATAAAGAGAGACTTGGCCTTTATAATTTGGAATTGAAAAACGCACAACAATCGTTCTTCTCTGACATCATTACCAAAAACAACGCACGTGCCTTGTTTGCTACCGTCGACAGACTAACTAACCCCCCAGTGTCAGTAGCCTCTGAACGACAGACTAACTAACCCCCCAGTGTCAGTAGCCTCTGAACGACAGACTAACTAACCCCCCAGTGTCAGTAGCCTCTGAACTTCTATCCACCAGGGCGTGCAATGAGTTTGCCTCCTTCACTGACAACATTCAGAACATCAGACAAGCAGTCAGTGCCTCTGCATCAGGAACAGCAAGCAGTCAGTGCCTCTGCATCAGGAACAGCACATGTGTTGTCTCTGTGTCCACTTAACATCAATTCAAACACCATGACACAGTTCCATCAGATTAATGATAAAAACCAAGAGGACATTATTCAACTTCTGAAGTCCTCCTCCTGCTGCCTTGATATTATTCCAACGGGATTTTTCAAAGATGTTTTTGTTGCATGGCCTCAGATCTACTTCATATAGTAAACAAATCTCTTCACTCAGGTATTTTTCCACAGGCCCTGAAAACTGCAGTCATTAAGCCGCTCTTAAAAAATAATAATCTAGATGCTTCAGTAATGAACAATTACAGGCCCATATCAAACCTGCCATTTCTAGGTACAATCATTGAACAAGTTGTTTTTCAACAGCTGAGTAACTTCTTGCATTTAAATAACTGTTTCGATGTGTTCCAGTCAGGCTTTCGTCCAAACCACAGCACTGAGACTGCTCTTGTAAAGGTCTTCAATGACATCCACTTAAACACAGACAGTGGCAGAACTTCAGTGTTATTATTATTAGATAT
Organism: Harpagifer antarcticus; assembly: GCA_902827135.1. Classification (NCBI taxonomy): domain Eukaryota; kingdom Metazoa; phylum Chordata; class Actinopteri; order Perciformes; family Harpagiferidae; genus Harpagifer; species Harpagifer antarcticus. The sequence goes on from CADEHL010000385.1 coordinate 32,138, forward strand.
CAGTGCTGCGTTTGACACTGTTGACCACAGCATATTACTAGACCGACTGGAAAACTGGGTGGGACTTTCGGAAACCGTCCTAAATTGGTTTGAATCCTACTTAAAGGACAGAAACCACTTTGTTTCTATTGGTAAATACACATCTGAGTTGACAAATATGACATGTGGGGTTCCTCAAGGCTCCATCTTGGGGCCTCATCTCTTTAACATCTACATGCTACCACTGGCTCAGATAATGAAAAACAACAACATAAGTTACCATAGCTATGCAGATGACACACACATTTACGTAACAGTTTCAACAGGAGACTATGCTCCAATTCAAACACTGAGTAAGTGCATTGAACAAATCAATGGCTGGAT
>CADEHL010000385.1:37500-39143 GCA_902827135.1 Harpagifer antarcticus
TAATATTAGACAAATCTGAACTTTAAACATCCATGATTTAAACATATAATCCAGGATCAAAGCCACATAGCGGCAGCTGCAAGGTGAACGCAGCTGGTACCAGAACAAGTGTCTGAATGGCACATTAACAGTTTTATGATATCACTATATCTAAAACACGAGTGGATCTGACTTTAATTACATTGGAGTTGAGTGTGTCGTCAAACCGGGCTTAAAATAATACTTCTGCATACAGTATGTGACACTGGAAGTGTTGCACGGCCAGATGCGGCTCAGCTGACTCAGATCAGGAGATATATGATAGATTATGATATGATCGATGATCTGATTGATGATGTGATATGAATGATAAGACACGTCGGCGTCTTCTCGTCATACGGCAGTTTAAACTCTATTTCCTTTATACTTAATAGATTTAAACTCCGCACACTGAGCTCTGATCAGGCGGTGCCCGTGCTTTCACTGAGTTGATCCAGAGGCGCCGGAAGGTATTTTGAGTGGGGGTGCTGAGGTGCTGGACTCCAGTGAACACTATTACGGGCACTAGAGAGCACGCACAAAAGCACTCCCCACACGCAGACACACAGTACACCCGCGACTGTTACAATGAAGGCTCGATCATCAGCTCACGGCATATAGGCAGGGGTAAAGCGCTATTGTGGGGAGCGGACCTGACCTCCTCTAGGGGGGTCCGGGGGCATGCTCCCCCGGGAAGATTTGTTTTAAAGGGAAATGGAGACACTTTTCAAACTGCTTTCCATGCGACAATATTCCCATTAGGAAATGTATTTATCTATTTCCAATGTAAACGATCGAGATACGCAAATTTATGTTTTGAAATACGTGCCTAATGACCATGGGCGCTTCCATTGCTCCGGGACTTTCCCAGTGACGTCACTGAGTGGGTACGGCTCCCAGTGACATCACTGAGTGGGTACGGCACCCAGTGACGTCACTGAGTGGGTACGGCTTCCTGGGCCAGTTGGCTGTATTGCCCCAGGCTGCACAAATGGATTTTATATAAAGAAGAAGGAAGAAGTACATTTCCATAGGCTGCCACTAACGGACGAGAAGCTGCTCAAAGCACGGGTTCTTTCCATGAAACGGTCCGATCCGCCGCTGAGTCAGTACGCACGTGTGTGCAGCGAACACTTTAAAAATGAGATTATGTCCACAGAATGAGGTTTGATGAGTCTGGATGGTTCAATACAAAACATCGGATCTGAAGCCAGGATCTGTTCCCACAATATTCGATTTCTCAATGTATGCAGTCGGGAACACCGACCGTCCCAGCACGTCGGCCGCGCAAGACAATGACAGTGTCAACAAAGGTGAAGCTCGAGCCACCAATCGAGCTGCTTCAGCTGCCGAGAGAGAGGTAGCAGCACTACCAGATTACTAGCTCACATGTATTTACTGACACAGTGTGACCTTATTAATTAACGCAATCGCGTCCAAACTAAATGGTAGCTATTATTATGACGTACAATGGAGAATTGGGGGTGTTCTATAGCTCAACTAATTAAACTGGCATACACACGCTCATCTGTCGAACACAGCCCTGAAAAGGCTAGTATTGCTGGACTAGGTGTTCAATGGATGGTATTGCCAAGATGTATGAGGTGTTGGAAATAGTCACTCAG
>CADEHL010000387.1:0-42260 GCA_902827135.1 Harpagifer antarcticus
TAATTGTATGTTGTCATGGGATCAGGGATCATGTTGGGTGAGAGAAACTCCCTCTGGAGGAAACTTTGGGATTGTAGCCTTTGCAGACCATTTACAAGACCAAAAAAGCACAAATCCACTCCTATAGATATTATATGTGGCAGAAACAGGCTTTACACTTGGAGCTGGAGCTTGTATTATAGTGTAATAGTGTAATGTAGTATAATAGTGATTCCTGAGGTGCTGTCAGGTTTGTGGATTCATCTGAAGCTAAATAATTTGGAAATCTTTTTTTATGTTCTTCTATTTATGTTCTCATTAGTTACTGGAATTCTGTCCGGACTAGCCCTCATCTATATTGTGACTTATCTCCAGGCAGCAGAATTATGCAGTAAAAAATTAGAAATGTGCAGAACCAAGATACGGACATTACCTCTGTTCCATTAAAATGGTTTATTAAATGTTTACAGAGTGAGCCACATGCAAGTAGCTCAATTTGTTCCTGGCTCAATGAAAACGTTCTTCTTTTTACCCCTGATATTGCTCATAAATATAATATCAGATATGGTTTTCAATCCAGATTTCTTCAAATATGAACGACTGGCAAGCTCAGCACGGAGGCTCTAAGATATATATTGTATTTTTATGGAATTTATTTCAGTATTTTTGTGGAACTAAGTTTTATTGAGTTGCTTATTCCAAGCGAAAACATCTCTATTGGATGGAAAGCCAAAAATGTGATTTTTTTGTATGACCTGTCATTTGACCTGCATGTGTGTGCAGTGTGTCAAACATGGCCAACTGTGAGGCTGTAGTTCAGTGTTTTAAGGTGATACAATTAAGGATATTTTATTTGAACCGGTTACTAACTTTCCTCACCATTTCTCCTGTGTAGGGCGACTGTGGCTGCGAGGGAGTGTGGTCGTCTTTCAACCAGAAGGTTGTGGGTCGATCCCAGCCCAAGCAGTCAACATGTCGATGTATCCTTGGGCAAGATACTTAACCCTGAGTTGCTCCCGATGGCCAACGATGTGTGAATGTTAGGTCCTAGAGTAAGATACACTGCTCTGTATGAATGGGTGGATGACATGTAGTATGTAAAGCGCTATATAAGTACAGTCCATTTCCCATTTACGTCTTACAGCATCATTTTGTAGTCTTTACATGTTTCCTCAAGACCTTGCAATATTCTGTCATGTAGAGTATGCTGCAGAGTTGAAACACGGTTTGATTAGCAGTGTGAGTGAGTGATAATTGTTTCATGTGCCTTGGAAAAAACATAGGAATAAATACATTTCTTTGGAACTTAATTGTAAGAATATTGACTATGTGACCAAAGTCAGATTCACTCTTATTGCTTTTGCTTATAAATATTGCATATTGTTTGATATATTTCTCAGAATATGGTTAAGGAATGTATCATTTATTAGAAGGGGTTCTTCTCTATATTATGCTGGCAAACAACTCTCTTCTCTACTTATCTGATTTGACATAAATAACACTGTGGAGGGAAAAAAATGGAGCACAAATGACTTTTGAATTAGAAGGGACAGAACAACTTAAATTCCTCATTAATTAGACAGAAGTATTTCTCTGAAATATGCTGCCGTACCATGAAATAATAGTCTCATATTTCTTATCTGACTGGAAATAATTACACTGTAAGGAAATCGGAACACAATTTACTGAAACATTCATATTATATTCCTACTCATTGCAATTACAAGTTACTTAATGTCTTCAAAGCTATTAAGACGACTACAGTGAATGAAGAAACTCTGCATTTAAGAGTGGCTCAGTCAGTAGGGGCTTGGACTGTGAGCCGTAGGGTCGCTGGTTCAAGTCCCCGACCAGACCTAAATATGGAGTGTGGACTGCTACTTGGAGAGGTCCCAGTTCACCTCTTGCCCTGCCATGGTGCCCTTGAGCAAGGCACCGGACACCCCCCCCCACACTCCCATTGCTCCCCGGGTGCTGTGCAATAGCTGCCCACTGCTCCTAGTACTAGACTCCTGGTACTAGGATGGGTTAAATGCAGAGAACACATTTCACTGTGTGCTCTGAATGTGTGACCATTAAAGAGGGTTTCATCCCTCCAATTCTATCTATCTATAAATGAATTCCAAACAGATGCAATCACATATTTTAGGTACAAAATGTATCTAAGCATATTTTAAATTATGCATCTGAACTGAAGATGGATAGTTTTATAAAGGTGCAAATGTTTTGTTTGGTTCTTGCGGGGATATTGATGACAGAGGAATGTGAAAGTGTGCATTTTCAAGATTATAACGTCAGAAGAAAATGCTTCTGTTTCATACTACTGTCAGAAAGGCAGAGTGGCTCATTCACTTTACATTATGTGGAAGAAATGAGGATGGACACCACTGTGTGTCAAACTCTAAACGTATATAATAAAGACGATCTATCAGATTGTCAGGGATCTTCCACCGTGTGTGAGTGAAAGTGATGGGATAAGAGCAGACATATCTTTAACAAGCTGACTGTAGTGAGGGCAGACATTCTTCTGTGCAGGCCTTGTGTGACCTGAGCATTTGGACAGAGTGTCTGGGTGTTTCTCAATGTCGAGGAAAGCTGCTCCAGATCCACTATTTTAAGGATGCTACGTCATCGAGTCCCGCCGAAGGACTGTTCCAATATCCAGGATGCTTGGAATTCTACCGAGGCCGGCGTCCTTCATTGCGGGAAATTTCGAGGCTGCACATGTGTATCCTCCGCGCTCTTTTTCATTTTAAACCTTTATTTATCCAGGTGTATCCCATTGAGATCATTGATCATCTTAAAATCCCCACAATGCTTTGCACACGGAGCAATTTCCAAATCTTTGGCGGAAATCGCGCTCCATTTAAGGCGGGGGCCTCGCATATGACGCACACTTGTTAGCCTGTTCCACAATTCTTCGTTTTCCGAGTCTAGGAAGGATTCTTGCATCGCTTCTGAAGGACCTGACGCGGAGGGACTTGTCCTACCAAGGAAGCGTCCTCGACATTGAGAAACACCCACTGAAAGGGACAATGAGAAATCCTGAGGCTGGATGGCAGGACCTCCGTAAGTCAGACAGACAAAACAACAGATCGATTTAGGGGCCGAAAGCCTTGGCAGACAGATGGGACTTGAGGGCCCTTTTGAAGGCGTCAAGTGTGGGGATGTTGCGAATATGAGAAGATTGATACCACTTTCATGTCTATATATTAAATATGTAGCTAGAGCAGCTGGAAACAGGGGTGAAACATCTAGCTTAGCTTACATAGTATGTTAATAATTGATGTAAATGTATCATTACCTTACATTACATGACCTTCATTATGATGTATGCATGATGATAAACAGTTTTTTAGGATTTTGAACAGATCACGACACGTTTAGACCCAAAAAGTTTCATTTTGCTGCCCTCTTTTCTGGACTTATTTCCAGCTTGAGGTGAGAATGATATCCTGCTGGATGTGTGGGGACAATCATAGCACTGTGATCTATTTCCTGTAGGCATTCCCGGAGGATCAGAACCTGTTGGAAATGCATGAGACTATCATGCCTGTTGTTGGCCAAGAAACCCAATTACACGTGGCCGATGTGTGTCAGTGACCTGCAGCCTAAGGGCCTCCTTGAGTCTTAAGTGCACCGGATATCTATATTACATGCTTTCTGCCCCAAGACTGGAAGTGTATGGAATGAAGCTCAGCTAGTGGTTCAAGCAAGTGCAAAGAAATATATTAACCAGCTTTGCAAATATACGCAACATGCATTTTTAATAATATGAAATATTATTTAGAGTTTCCCTATACCACCGGAATTTTGTTTTTATTAGATTTTACTTTGTCTGGTTAATATATCATGTAGAGATAATCTCATATAATCTCTAGTAAATTCAATACAACTTTGATAAAATAATGTAAGCCTCTCTTCACATTGTAAGAGTTTCTATCCGCTGCATTTATTCTACATTTGCACTCAATAATGTAGAAGTCTCAGATAGCTGCTGTCAAAGAACACACAACATGTATTCATCATAACAGATAGTATAAAGTAATCACCAACTCTTGACAAAGTATTATTTTTGACATCTAAATCTAGTTTCTCCAGTGTTACACTTCACTTGCACAGCGCTAAGAGATTTACAAAGCACCTTGGTGTCATTCTGCACATTCTGTGGATACAGGTGATGCAGGGTTTACCTCATTGTGGATTACCCTCATGCTCCACTGTTATTTAATTCAAGATCCATACCAGTTAGAACAAATGAACCACAATGAAATATAAATGTTAATTAACCAGTTATGAATCATACATTAATGGATAAAACAGAGGACCCGCACGCCGCCATGTCAGCTCAGCCCCCCCCCCCACGCTACTTTGTCTGCAGCTCTCCCGGGAACAGGGAGCTCATCTATCTGTAAGGAGCGAGAAACAAGCTTTTTTGATTTTATTTTTGGCGTGTATAAATTATTCAGAGAGCATCCCCTCTACATTTATCTCCGATGGAGGCTGGCTGTTCAGTCTGTGTCGAACTCTCTCCATCTAACTCTTACTCCATCTGTCTTTCTCTTGCTCACTCGCTCGGTCTTACAACCCCCACTCCTTCTTTCAAACACACACACACACACCGTGGATAAGATCTGTCTTTACCTCATCTCAAAGAGGCCTTGGCGAGCACTCTCAGGAATATTGATCATGACAGACCTTCTCTGCAGCACACAGCAGAGAGACCAGGAACTCTTTTGGGAAGACCGGGAATTCTGCTCCATGTTCAGGGCTCCTGAACAGGAAAAGCCTTTACATGGAGGCGCTACTCTCTGGGCTTGGATTAGTCGTGGAGATTCTGAACAGTCACTGACATCTACACACAGGCTGAGACGTATTTTCCGTCTGTGTCCTTCCCCACAGGCTAGACGAACCATTGTTGTCTACCTCAGACCAGCTGGGGAAAAAAAACTGGATCAAACTCCACGTGCTGCCGAGCTGCTTTCGAGCAACTGATTTCCACGGCTCAGCTCCCCACAGGGGAACACTGAGGTGGCACTGGGCAGCTCCCAGGTGGGACTCTACTGTATACACTGTAGGAGGTGTACTGTGATGTAAAGCAGAACTAAAAAAGAACAAGTATGCAAAATAATATGCCAGCTAAGCAAAAACACTCCCTGAATATATAAAGGCTTTGCTAAGTTCATCCTTGTGACAATCTGAAGACACCATACTGCACATTACTGCTTTGCATCTCATTATTGGCTTTCACATACAGTGTGTACCCGTCACAATCTGCAGCACGGTTACAATATATTTACGTTAAAGCCAAAATTGTGCACACTCATGGTTATTATAACCCTTAAATCTGATCTAACAGTCTAACAAACGCATGCTCTGCAACCAAACATGTATGGAACCCACAGAAATAGGACATCACAACTTTTTTTTTTTTTTTTTTTTAAAAGATACCAAATGTGTCAGGATGTATTCTGGAGAAAAGCGTTTAAAATGATGCAGAGAATATCTATGATATTTCTGTCTTTGAATATTCCACGCAGTCAAACATCTCATGCAGTGGTTTAGAGGGGATAAGAGGAAAAACACTTAAATAACAAAACACTTTCTCACTTTCCACTTGTGTGATGCAACCAGCCATGCAGCTCGCATCAACTGTTTCCTTAGAGACTGCATCTTTAGTAGTACCTTCCATGAATACTGTTCACAATGTGGTATATTTTCCAGAGAAATAGGAACATTCAGCCTCATGAAATGACATGTTCTTATCTTATCTCTTACTTCTTTCTATCTGTCAAGTTTGCTTCTGTAAGTGTTTCAAGTTGAATTCACAAAAGAGTAAAATTGTAAATTGTCACTTTCAACCTGATGAATGCCATCTGTTCATGAGAAGGTGCCCATGTGGGAGCTTTGGTCACATTAGCATAATCGACACCCCCAAATGGCTAATATAAGGCTAAACGTTCTGCTCCATGTGTGGCCAACTCCAATCACTAGAAATGTATCCCGAGTGTAAAAAGAAGAACATTACACAGAGAAGCTTGAAGCGCTTCGCAACGCAGTGCTAGGACTTAAGAAATGCAAGACTGACAGTCCTAATATTTGAGAAGAAAATATAACAAAAGCTGTCAACAATGTGTCACTGCAGAGCTGTAAGGTGACAGAAATAAAGAAGAAATGGTTTGACATCAAGTCAGATAACATAAAATGTCTTGCCACAGCAAAGTGGTTCATAACTGAGATGGGAGATGGTCAAGAGGACCTGACAGTTCTCTTGTTTGAAGACCTGGAGGCAGATATTGGAGGGTGACACTTCTCATAGCTGTTGTATAACAGTTGAAGCTGTAACGCCAATTCAACCTTAAAAGGAAAAACCCTTCTCTGCATCACTTTACGGCCATAATGCTACTCACAAAGTTAACTTTTCAATATTTAAATACAAATTCTAAGAAGCAGAGCATTTCATTTGTACATGTGAATGACTGTAAGAACAAATCCGTTCATATTAATGGTTATTGAATGCGGCCCTTTGATTCTAGAAAGACGTTTGCATTGATGTTTGCACTGCTCTGAGCACCACAATCTAAACTGCATTGACCCCCCATTGTGTCAGGTTGAATGAAGACATTGCAGTGAAACCAGGACAAAGAAAACCAAAGCTTTTCATGAAGCTAGACACTGCTGGAGGCGAGTGTGAAAATAAGCCTTTTGTATTTATTATTTTGGTTAAACCAACCCTTTGAAGAGCTTTGAGTAAAACGTGTTGGCAGCATGCAGTTTGTTACACTCAAAGTCATTACCCAACCTCCACTGTGTGCCCCTTCGGCTGGGTGACATTAGAGTTATGTCATATTGCACAGTAGCGTGGCGTGGGGAAAAAATTAGGGGAAGCCAATAATACGTCCTTTCTTTTGGGTCGGGGGTGTGGTGGTCAATGTAATAACGTAACCAGATGAGTGATTACAGCACCCGGTATCATTTTACACACATTTGTATCATACAGAAGCAGGACTTACACACGCCTGTTATCTAACAGGTCCGCATGCACTCTCCAGCCGAAAATCTAATAAGCATTAATTCACAAACTAAATCAGGAGACCTTTAACGTTTTACGTCCGATTCGCTCCTTTTTTCCTCGGTGTACACAGCTCCATTCGTTGATTTTACATTGAATCAATGTTAGGAATCGACATTGATTCAACCATCATCCAAATGGGAATCTACATATACATTTGAGTTGATTTTATATTGAATCAGTATTAGGAATCAATATTGATTCAACCATCATCTAAATGTAAAACTTACATTAAAATATTCAACTTTTCTAAGCATACTGTAACACATTAAAAAAGTGAATGTTTTTCACCAATGACTTTTCTGCGTATAGGTCTACATCGTAACAGACCATTAACAAGTGCAACATCAATACTGTACTGAATGAAGTGGTCCAAACTTGTAAACACACACTACACCATGTATTGTTGGCAGACGATTGTTATTAGCTTGTTCAAAATTACCTTGAATTACCATATTTCCCAAAATGTATGAAATCAAACTAAAAATGACAGAAAACATGATTTTAATATTCAAATTTATTTTAGAAAAGAGGCAGCAATGCGTCCCTGAGCAAGACTCTTAACCCGTTATTGCTCCCCAAACGCTGTGGAATAAATGCAGAGGACACATCGTATGTGCAAATATACAGTGGCACAAGATACCCCCATAAAAAAAGAGGGTGTGTAAGAACCATTGGTGCAACTCCAAACAAGAACAGCCTGAAGCTTCAAGTCTTCCATGAAGGCGAAGCTGTACACATTTGACTTATTTTTGACTGTAAGAACAACAGTCTATTGTCCATGAAAGAACAGTATCGTCTATGAGGCGGTAACCTTTGTACTGTATGCACAAGGAAAACACATTAGAGTGTGGTGGGGTACCCTAAGTTGGACTTGCGTTTGTTTCACTTGTGTTCGTTTCACTTGTGTTCCTTGGGATGCCTCCCTCGCGCTCTGGAGCATAACAAAGCCACTTCTTCACAGTTTCACTGAAGCCATTGTGGGTCAGCTTGCGGTCGAACTGCCGAGCAGCAGCTGAAAGACAAGATTACAAAAATAAGCGTGAGGAAGAGAGAGAGTGTGTGTATCCCATACAACTTCTGTTATAATAAGAAAATCACTCTCACTCTGTACAGTAATACAAGCTACAGTCAGCAGCCAGTTTGCTAAAAGACTGGACTGGAAAGAGAAGCAAATGGCTAGCCTGGCTCTATCCAGGTAATAACATTTGCATCCGAGCACCTCTAAAGCTCACCAATTAGGTTGTCTTTTTTTGGTTTATTTCTTATAGCTTCACCATCACCTGATTCCAACCTAACCTTTTTTGTTAGATTAAGTTCATGCTTTATTCTTCAACAGGGAATTACAGAGAGACATGAAACAAGGGCAGAGAAGAGACATAAAATACATTATAGGAGTTGGATTCAAACTCGGTAGTCGGTACTATATGGCTCACAAAGAGCATAATTATGTTCTGAATCACCATCAGTCACACCTCACTCCCTAAACTTAAGCTAATAAGTAGTTTGCAGGGGAGGAAACTCATCAAACATGCAGTCTTGTATTGCCGGTTCCTTGAATGGCTTCTTGCTGCTGTAACGCTTGTCTTTCTTTCCAGCCTAAGGCTAAGGCGTTAGTCAGAGCAGTTGCCAGCATCCGTCTGATCAGGTTCTCTGAATTGGTGCCTCCTACCAGAGCCAGGCGAGCAATCTAAATCAGACGAGAGAAACAAATAGGCAACTGGATTAACTGTTGTATTGAGCTACGTTCTGTGGGACATACGTTAGAAACAGCACAACAGCACTCTTATTTCATACACAGAGACCAACTTTGTTTTTTATGCACTTGATACACTGATATTCCAGCCCATGGTATTCAGTCAAGTTCATGCCAGTCGTTATGTTTAACCACTTTAACCCTGGTGTCCCAATTTTGGTCATGTCAATATAAATGTTAGATATAAATGTTACTACAATTATATGTGGTTGAGTAGCTAAGACTAGAATTATTTGTGGTTGAGTAGCTAAGGGCATTAACTAAGCACATTTTGACCGCACTGATATTATCCACATTTCATAAATGAATGCAGTTCAGTCTGTCAAATTATCATCTTTTGACGGACTGATTCATTCTTCAGCAATGATTCAGCCTCATTGAAGTCATCTTCATTGGCGATTGGCAGCTGGATGGGGAACATATGGGTTGTGGCTGACCCTGGTCCCTGACTATCAGCCGTGGTCATGTTGCCTTCTGCCAACTCATTCTTGATGAACTGCACATCTCTGGACAGGTCCTTTACCACCACAAGTACTTCAGCGAGCATTGAAGTCATCTTCTGGATGGCAATGTCTTAAAGGAGAGGTGTCATGGCCATTTCCACTGATCATAATTCCATTGTTGAGGTATACTAAAATAGAAAAATACTGTGCAATTTTCCAAACTCACATTGGTTTCGCATACAGCATCTCTTTAAAGTATGTGTATTCAAGCAGTATTCACTTTCTCCACTAAATGGCTCGCTGCAGCTCTTGCCCCCTCCCCGCTCCCTGTGAGCACAGTGTGCTCCGATTGGTCGGGACCAGTTGGGACGTTGTGAATCGCGCTGAGCTCCGTGGAGGTGTGATTTCCTTGTTTAACGATACACAGCAAAACACAGCCAAACTCAACCTGAACACACACAAAGTCACAACCGAAGTAAAAACAATAAGTGTGGCTTGATATTGAGTAAGAAAAAGGTTGATAAACGCTGTGAGAATGGGTCTGCAGAGAGAATTTCGCCGCGATCCCAACTGTCTGTTATCAGCCTGCAGCCAGGGAGGAGAAATCAGCAGAGCTGCCTGCATTGAGTGAGTGTGTGAGGAAGTCGTGGATTGGTCAATTTGGAACAATCAGCGGGGGCTTAACGTAACGGCTCCATCTGTAAAACGCAAACATTCATGAGACTTAATCACTGCACACATTTTGAAAGGTTATTAGGTGTGTGTGTGTGTGTGTTAATATATTGTGATCAAGTGTTTTGTCAGTAACAGGGGTCTCCCCTTCCCTACAGCTCTTTGGTAAATAGAAAAGGCATTTTCAGTATCCTCTCAGGAGAGAGAACTCATACAGATTAATTGAATACACAGGACCACAATGGAAACAAGCCCTCAGGGCTTTTTGTTATCCTTGCTTTTAGCATTATTGTATAACTGTGCCCCTGTACTTTTTTCAAACTGTTGATAAAGTATTCAATCAAAGAGGGCAGATGCACAAAGAAGAGAGCAATGATCATCATCAGAATATAGAGATTTAACCTTTTCACACACACAGATCAGAAAATGTCTACAAATGTTAGATGATCGTCTTGTTCACTTACCATTGCAACCATGATCAGGCACTGACTGCATGGGATCAAACTGGTGGCAGTTTCCTCTAAAGAAGTCTACAGGAGGGAAAAACAAATATATATATAGAAATTTATTGATTGGGATAAACCCCTTGAGATGCACCATCTCGTTTTCGAGGGGGTCCCGACAATAGCAACAACTTACAGACATACCTAAACAAAAAGACAAAATGCAAAACATGACACACAAGACAAACCACATACAGTCTGTTAAGTGAAATTCAAGCAATGCATAAAATCATTATAATTTGAGACAGTCAAACAAATCAGTTTCATCAATATCAGTTATAACAAGTACAGACCAGTTGAAAGTGAGATGATAATGCATGTTTGAACATACCCAATGATGACAGAGATCTAATAGCAGCAGGTAAAGTATTCCAGTCATTTGGGGCTTTGAACTTGAACGCTCTTCTGCCAATCAATTTTTTTGCAGAGGGGACAGAGAAATAAATCTGAACAGAATGTCTAACTTGATGATATGACGAGTAGGGTACAAAATACTGCTTTAAATAAGGGGGATAGTTAAGATAAATGGATTTAAATATCAGCTGGAGCCAATGCATGTGTCTTCTTACATTTAAAGAAGGCCATTTAAGTTGGTTATACATTGTGCAGTGATGTGTACGAAAAGGACAACCAAGAACAAATCTGCATAGTCTGTTGTAGGCTATGTTGAGTGGAGCAAGATCTGATTTATGTGCATTTTGGTAGACAACATCACAATAGTCCATAATCGGAAGAATAAGTTGAGAAGCAATTCTCTTTCGGACACTGAGCGTAAAACAATTGCGAGAGCGGTGTAAAACACTGATTCCGTAATTGACTTTTTGTATTACATGCTTTATATGTAATTTAAATGAAAGTTCCGAGTCTAGCCATACACCAAGATATTTAAAGCTATCAACTTTATGCAGAGAAGTGCCATCCTTACATGTTATTACTACATTAGGTTTGGATCTGAGCTTCTGCCTGGTACCAAAGACCATGGTATAAGATTTTGTTCTGTTAAGCAGTAGTTTATTATGTGATAGCCAATCCTGTAAGATATTAAAATCCAATTGTAGAGAGATCTGAATTTGTGAAAAATCTGATTTGGATGTATATATGACAGTGTCATCAGCATAAAGGTGAGTACAACAATTAATGAGACAAGAAGATAAATCATTTATGTAAATAGAGAAATGCTGTAACATTTACACAAAAAACACGACTAGTGTGATTTGATTTGTCTACAAAGATATTACTTTACATTTTAGTAGTAAATTGGGTTCATTAGTGAGGAATACAATGGCATACCATTTTGTGCACGTTGTGGGGGTCCAAGGGGGGTGTACTGCACCGAGCCGTATCCCATTCCCGATATCCCTGTAGAAACAAAATCATTATAAATCGTTATATTTCACTATACTTTGGGAGTAGCAACATAACCTGATGTTCCAGCATATTGTTGTCAACTACCACAGGATGTCTGAACACAAAATCTGAATTGTAAGTCATACATATGTCAAACAGTATTCATTGAGTTCTGTGTCCCCGTCTCTCAAAACATTAGTGTAGTGAAAGAGTAGGGTATCATAGCAGTACTTGTACTTGCTCGCTGTGGGGCCTGGAGCTGGTGGTAATGGGCAGAACCAAATCCTGACATCCCAGCTGAAACACACAGTAGGAAATAAAGTTATTAGCATATGACACTATTGTAACCTCCCATGTAAGGAAATGTGTCTATGTGTGTAAGTTTGTGTATGTGTATGTGTGTGCCTGTATGTGTGTGCCTGTATGTGTGTGCCTGTATGTGTGTGTCTATGTGTGTATGTGTGTCTATGTATGTGTCTGTGTGTCTATGTGTGTGTATGTATGTGTGTGCGTGTGTGTGTGTGTGTATTTATAAGAAACTATATTTTTTGATGATCTGTCACATACATTGAAAACAGTTATTATGCTGACTTATATGCCACAGCCTCAGAAACCTGGAGTCATCCTCATGCAGAAATCCAGGCAGGGAGGAGAGCAGCACGTCGGCTATGGACGTCACCTTGATCCTTAGGCGCATTCACACCGCAGTACTTTTCCCACAAAGGTTCATCAGAACTTAGTTCATGAGAACTCTTTAGTGGATGTGTGCTCATCCAAGGTGAGCACACATTTCTTCTCCATCTGCCTTCAGCCTCAGCATATCAAACACCTCCCCCAACACTCCTGGCTCCAGTTTGACGTGCTGCATCCTCCTCTGAATGGTCCTGATGTCAGGCAGAGGCATATTCATGGCTTGGAGGGTTTTATATCCTGTAGTGCCACAACAGAACCTTAGTTGTATTGCTTTTTTCACGGTTTCTTTCCCCCACCGTATCCCACCTTTTTTTTTGCCCAAGTGCTCTAATTTGGTCTGTGTTGAAGATTTTTTTTAAACTTTAGATTAATGAAATTGTGTTTTTTAAAAAAAAATTAATTAATCCTTTTCTGGTTTACCAGAGCCCTCTCTGCTCTTTCTTAGTAATCTCTCCCTTCTCAGTTGCCTCATTAGATCCTCCACGTGAGCCCGGTCACAACTGGCCCTTGGCAGTATGGTCCCTGGAGCACCTGACCCTGGCAAACTGGCCTCTTCATAGCTGACCCCTGACTGACTGGCTCCTGGCACACTGATCGCTGGTAAGGTGGCCTCTTGATTGTCGGCCCCTGACATACTGGCCCCTGGCAGTCTGCTGACATCTGTCTCACTCTCTCTGTCTGTTATGTCCCTTTCATTCCCTTGGAACTCCACCTCAATATCTCCCTGAATCTCTGTAACAATAACAAGGCAGTCTTGCTGTTATATGTGTATGCTGCCTTTACATGTGCACCTATTGTCATTTAAGGGTACACTACACTCCTATAGTGACATTCATCTAAGTTTGTCTATTGGCAATGTTAAAGTATGAAGAAATCTGTAGATTATCTACATGTGGTATATGAGTCTTCAGAGAATCCCTGAACCCTGGTAGTTTTGAAGCTGTATAATCTGAAGGTTGCATTAGGAGTGTAGTCTATCCTTGAATTATATAACATGGGAAACATTGTTAGCTTCATATAGCATACCAATGTTTGATGTGCCATAATAGGTGTGGTCATCATTCCTGACATTAACAGCTGGAGGCATACTCCTTGTCGTGGATTTCCTCCTTTTCGGCTTAGGCCGATGTATAAATACTGTTGGAACAGCATCTGGCCTCAACCTCAAATTTCCTCCTGATTTGTTGACAATATATTGGTCGTCTTCAAAGTGTACCTGTAGGTAGGTAGGTTTGATCAGTTTCCACTGCACACTTCAAATGTCATTGAAGAGTCATAATTCTCTACACTTGGAAATATGATGCCCTTTAAAATGTTAACAAGTCATGTCACCTCTGTGAACATTACTTACATGACGTGTTTTCTGCTGTTGTTGTCCTCTGTCAGACACAGGTTTTGTCTGTTGACCATTGCCATCCATCTCTTCCTTCGCTCTACGTCCTTAGGGAAGCCATACATCCGGAACCCCTTCTCGGATCGATTAGAGCAGGGGTTCCCAACCCCCGGTCCGCGGACTGGTACCGGGCCGCGAAATAGCTGTGAGTTTATCGTAATATCATAATATTTTTTTTAAAAAGTGTTTAATGTTCGCACCTATACCAGTCATATTATTTCATCCAGTAGCCTAGTTAATCTTTCACCAGATAACCGTTGAAAATGGCTTTTATGATGTTCCGAGGGATTCGGCGGCTCAGCCTGGTCTCAGCCTCTTGTGCGCACGAGAAAGTTACCGGTGCGCCAGGAAGAGGAGAACACAGGAGACAACCGTTTAATTGCAGACTGTTATGTTTATGTGGGGAAATGGCAGTGCATACATTATTTGAGATATATTTCAAAACTCGGACTTCATTTTAAGGACATGTCGACCAGGGGTGTAGAGCTATATGTTTATGTTATTAGCTCTTCTTTTTAATGACTGATTTTAAATGCCATTTTCTTTCATTTTTTTGTAAAGCACTTTGAATTGCCTTGTGTTGAAAAGTGCTATATAAATAAACTTGCCTTGCCTTTGTTTAAGCACCGGATTGGCAAAACAGGAGAGTAAACCAGTCTGCCTTGATCTATGAATTCATGTCCGGGACTCTCACGGCATCTGCTGCCCGCAGGTGTGTATAGAAGGAAAACCTCCTTCACTTCATGAAATGGCTGCAGGCAGGATCAGCAGGCAGCGGGACGTGTAACTCCGCTTCTGAGCAGTGCAGCACCAGCTCGCCGAGAGCTGTGCCTTTTTACGCACACCGCTTTCGCTGTGTTTACCTTCATCAGAACAGCGAGTGACTGCAGGCTGCTACGTGTTAACCACACACACCTCTACACACATCGAACTGCCCGATTACTCCTCCTTTTATTAGTTTTATGAAGGAGATGTCCAGTCACCAAGGCGCATGATGTGTGTGTGTGTGTGTGTGTGTGTGTGTGCTCTGCTCAGTGTTTGTGTCTGTCCGACACCGGCATTTGTTTTCAAATGACCATGAACAGTAATTTACACACATCTGGCTAACTCCATAGGTAGCCTATATGCGGGTGTTCCCAAAATAAATTGTTTAATCTTAATCTCGATGTAGTGCTAAATGCTGTCGGACGTGCACCGGAACGAACGTCACTATCATAATATCTTCTGAAAACAAATGCCAGTGTCACACACACACACCTCCTTCATAATGCGCCTTCTACTTGTTTTCCCATGATTATCCGTAAATCATACGAACAAAACCAAAACGTTGATTTATCTGTTTTCCCGTTTTGGTTTAAAAACTGAATAACGTAGGTTTTTTTTTAACGTAGGTTTTTCTGTATTGCGATTTTTTTTTAATGTATCTGCCGGTCCTTGGCACAATAAAGGTTGGGAACCCCTGGATTAGAGCATCCAAATGCTGCACATCCAACCATGGTATGACAACTGATCTCTTAAAATGCAATATAAACGAAAGTGCCATAATTTTTGTTGTGCAAACATTTTAACATGAATATTGCTATGTCCTCTGTTCAGTCTGCTCCCCACTGTATTCTCTCCCCTTATTCACCACTGTTCTTATTCTTGCTCTGCTTTTTAGGGCCCAGGAAACAGATGAAGAGGACGCCCCTTTCACCAAGGAACCTTTTTTTTTTCTTCAAAAATGGTTAGGCTCCCGGATGCCCTAGAGTTCTGTATTGCTTTTTTGTAAATAGTATTGCTTTTTTGTTTGTTGGTAAGCAACAATTTGTTTTGGCCAAAATGTGTTATTCACACTCCTGACTCCAGTTTGATGTGCTGCATTCTCCTCTGAGTGGTCCTGATTTCAGGCAGAGGTCATGGCTTGGAAGGTTTTATATCCTGCAGTAGTGCCACAACAGAACCTAATATGAATTGCTTTTTTCAGTTTCTCTCTTTTTTTTTTTTTTAATTGTCTCGTCGCCGGATCACCTCCCCCTGGCAAAGTGGCCTCGTCGTTGACAAACCTGTTTTTGTTGCTCTGTTGAACCATGGTTCAACAGGAGCTTCTGTAAATAGTTTTGTAAATAGTTTGAATATTTATCATAGTAATCATTTTCAGTCTCCCACTCTGTCTCAATTTAATTTATCGTTTCTTTGCCCAACCCTATGTTTTGTTGTCCAAGGGCACTAATTTGTTCTGTGTTGACGATTGTTTTACACTTTAATCAAATTGTGTTTTTTGGCTGAATTAATCTTTTTCTGTTTAACCCTAACCCTCTTTGTTCTCCTTCTCATTCATTTGACTTTGTTTTGTTCTAACACACATCACTTTTTCCATACACTGTTCTTAATACTTGTTCACACATTTGTTCGTAACCTTTTACTTTGTTCTTCCTGTTGTTCTTGTTCAAACACATATATCAATTGTTCATCCACTGTTGTGGTAAAATTATCGTTAAATAACGAAACTTGGAAATAGTGCCAATCCATACAAAGTGTAACCACATCATGTAAATATGAAAGCAATCTTTAAAAAATAACAGCGTTGGTTTAATCTATGACTATTTTGACCATGTTTGTGCTGTTTTTGCCATAGAGAAGCATTGCCACGGAAGTGCGTTTGGAACTATCCCGGCATACATAAACCACGTGACCGGCTGGCGGCGACATCAAAGAGTGTCGTAACTCTTAGTATCTCTAGGGCTCTGCCCTTTGCCATGGCCCTGACTAATCACAGGTTGGCAGGGGCATAACGTGAGCCTTGTCTGATTGGTCAATCTCTCCATTTTTTTTCATCAGGGCTGCAGTCGAATAGTCAATTTAGCTTAGGAACCTTCCTAACGGAGTGAAATGACCCGGAAGTCCCTCAGTGGCAGCCATGATAAGTGCCGTTCGAAGTTCATACAATCATACTGGGATCATTTTTTTGTGTTAATGTAGACCGGAGGGAGTGGGTGACGAGCATAAGTTTCACTTTCCTTTTTTATTTCAATTCCAACTTTGGTCCTGAAGAATATGTTTCTGTTGTCCACATTCATAAAGCATAAAGCAACAGCATCAGAGCACAGTGCAGAGTCTCTAGATGAGTTTACAGTAGTCCCTCGTTCTTATTGAACATCCATGTTGTAGTCTGCTGTAGAAAACTGTAGTTTCCATAGTTTCCCCACAGCAGCAGACGCACAAAATGACGTCAGCTGGCGCGAAAGAAAGGAAGAAAAGAAAGGAGAGAAAGAAAAGAGAGAGGGACTAAAGGGCGACAGTATGTCACCCAGTTTTTCACAAGAAAAGGTGGGTGTGGTCCATGAGTGGTGGAAATGAGTCTGTTAGCTAATGTTTTTTTGTTTACTAAGCTGACATTAAGTACTGTTAATATTTTTACAGAAAATTCAGAGGTCTTTAATTTCACTGCTCTTTTAGCTGATATTTAAAAGGTAGGGTAGGTAATTCACTTCAGAAACACTTTTTGTTAATTCCATGGAATGCTCTTAACATCCCGATAGCAATGAATACATTAAATGCTTTGCCAATAAATACATACAAAAATGTCATCTGTGGAAGCCGTAGCGCTGTAAAAAGCACGACCAATCATCTGAGCCGGCCCGGCAAAAATGACTGGATGGCCTACCTGCCTGTCAGCCTTCCATCTGTGCACAAACTTATCTCGTGCCCTCATTGGTCATGTGTGCGTTCGTGTGTGTTGGAGGAGGGGCTCGGTAAGGAACTCTGAAGGAAGGGGCAGATTTTTTTCGGTTGTGTACTTTCAAATTCTAGCGCACTCGAGCTGGTTTCTCCATTCTTACCTACCTACCTTTAATAAATGCAGGCACATTTTTAGCAGCTATTCATACTAAATCAGTTGTCCCTCCCCCTGGTGCCAGGTCCAACAGATCCATATTTAGGCTCAGCAGCCCTGTTCCCCCATAAGGCTGAACCTGAACCAGCACCAGATTTTCTCCCAACTGAAGGAGGTGAGCAGCATTGTGTTGAATGACATGCCACTTAACATATCTGAAGGGAGACTGGAATACAATACAGTGTTTCCCCTAGGATGGAGTCATAGCAGCGGTGCTAAGGCACGTGGGCTCAGTATAATGTGAGCGCGGAGCGCATGGAATTTTTTGGTGTGTGCGCATCCGAAGTGTGCCCCGCCAATTTGTTTCTATGTGTCAGCAAAAGAAAGGCTCTTGAGGGCTAGTACCAGGGCCGGTTCTAGCTAATTTGCTGCCCTAGGCGAGATTTTATATGTAAAGAATAAATGAATATCTCTACAAAAGGCAAATACACTACAAAAAACAGAAACTTGTTGACATAGGTCATATACGTCAAAATGGCTTCAAATGTATTCAGTATTGTATGAGCTTGTTTTAATTGGGGGGTGGACGTCACATCATCTAGGGGGGTCCGGGGGTATGCCCCCCCCCCCGGGAAGATTTGTTTTTAACATTTTAAAGTAAAATGCTTCAATCTGGTGCACTTTGAGCACACAATTACTAGAGACCTGATCTAGGAGGTACAACTCTAAAACACCCATATGAAAAAGATCAGTTTACATTTTAATAATCAAATAAGTATGTGAACATAACCAATAACCTACCATAGCCAATAACAAATAAATGTCACTTATTTTATTTTTGTTGTTCATTCATATCTTATTTGACCTTGTTAACATTTATTTATTCATGCGTATTTTTGTATCTTTCCAACTTTAAACGATATTTTTGGATTACTGTCCTATAGTATACATTGGAATTATTTCAAACCTGTTTTTATTTATCCTAATAATTATAAAGGAGTGCCTTGGAAATATGTGTTTACATAATTTGTGGTCAAAACGTTTGAGACCCACTGAGATAACTTAGCCTAAAATGCTGCGCCGCCACTATTTGTATATAGTGGAAGCACTGCAATATATATATATATATAACAAAAAGCTAACATCTAATTTAAATTATATATTTCAAACAGTATTTTCCCACATAGCCAATTAACTATATAAAACAAAAAACTGCTTTTAGTCTATTTAGGATGATGGACAGTTTGAAGCATTGAGTGATCAGTCTGTAAACAAAATGTTAATCACAGACATTTTGGTTATGATATTAATACTAATGTTATTATATTAAAGCAGGGGTGGGGAACCTCCGGCCCCGGGCCGTATACGGACCGCTAGACCATTTGGTACGGCCCTCGAGGTAATTTATAAACAAAGTGGCCTGTGCCTGGTGGTGGGGCCCAATGTGATATATTTTCATGGGGCCCAAAATCCCTGGCGGCGCCCCTGACTGCATATGTTATGGTTGTTAAGTAAATTGGCAAACATCTGGGATGATTTGAATAACCAGAAATGTCCACTGAACTTGGGAAATGAAATAACCCCCACTGTGCAGCTGATGAACAGCGTGCTCAGGCATCCTAATAAATACTTGCTCGTAATTTCAACCCGCTCTCATGCTGAGAGGCCGACAGGGGCAGATGCCGAGGTCTTCCTGCTTTGAATGGGGGCATGTGAATAAAAACACCATGGACGCCATGTGTGAGTGTTGGGTTAATTTACTGTCGATGCTCTCGATTCTAAAAGCAGACTTAATCTGCAGTTAACAGAGCAATATTGCTTTATGTTTAATTATTGGATTGAACTTTTCTTATTGCATTTTCGATTCACGAGGAAATGTGTGAAAAAATTTGGTATGACCCAGACTATAATGCGTGTCAAAAGGACAATTACACCATACTGAGAATAAAACTGAAAGTGATGTGCTATATGTCCTTTCAGCAGCGTTCCACAAAGGCAGCAAAAGTACCCATCGATCTTCAAAATACTGTCACCAAGGCCGCAGTGAAATACGAGCCTGTGCACTATCCGCAAGGCTAACAATAAACAACGTGGAGGTTGAAAGACAGCCATGATATGACAGTTTTCCAGGTCATCAAAAAAGAAAAAAAGAGCTGAAAATAGTTTGAGAGCTCATTCATGTGTTAACATGTGTAGATGAATTGTGCCGAGCAGACATGGCCATCCTTACGCATGTGTGCACAAACACACTCGCAGCCGGTAGCCTGCACTGTGACAGTGGCCAGGAGTTGGGTCAAGGGCGGTCTGTTATCACAGGGAGACTGCAGCTCCAGGCAGTAATCTCACAGCGTGTCTAACCGCAACTTCAGACTCCATGACTTCACCTATCTGCTTGGGGGAAAGAAACAAAAGCCTTCACAGGGCCAAGCTTAAAAAGTAAATACGACATGCTTGTGTCTTAGAAGAGAACATCACTCAGCGACTACAGCGATGGAGAGGCTTGAGACAAAAAAAGATGACAAAACACACTCAGATATCAGCGTTTTAGTTATCGGCCGGTATAAAAGAGTTAAATCCTGTAAATGGCTAAAAGCACTCTCTTTTTAATCCCCCTCAAAAAAGATAATCAAAACTAAATGGTGAAAATATCCTCCGTAGAATTACTCTGATGACTAACATGGAGGGCAACATTAGGGCTTATTCATAATAAGGCTTAGGGGTAATACCTTTCATCCAAGGCTCCTTTATACACCTGCTTCCTCTAACATTAACTGGATAATTGTAGTTCGATGTCAGAAACATCTGCCTAAATGAACATACGATTAGACTAAGCATAATCAAACTGACATTGAAACCTTTTCTTTTTTTTTGGAACATTGGCCAGTTAAGAATTTTTTAGTGGGTCTATTAAAAAAGCCTGGCAGTGTATTTATTATAGCGGGAGAAACGATTGAATAAGTGTTTAGCTGGTTAGATGCCTACTGGCAAAAATGGCTACTTTACATTGAAATGCCACATGCACAGTCCATCATTTCCCCAGAGTCAATGCAAGGCGTTTTCCCCGAGCACTTCAATTATCATATTCAATGCTGTGCAATTAGAATTTTGCTTTTCTGCATTATTCTTTGAGACGGGGATAAATGTACAGTACACATAAAGAGAGGCAGCCAACATGAGAACAGGCAGAGCTGGACGAGGTGGCTGCTCCAGACTGAAAGAATACAATAACTATTCAAAGGATTTCAATGCAATTTTAGGGTGGTGGTGGTGGCGAAGTCGATAGGGACTTGGCTTGGCAACTGGAAGGTCACCAGTTCAAGTCCCGGCAAGACCAAGTGCTACAGAGGTGTCCCTGAGCAAGGCACCGTTCCCTACACTGCTTCCCGGGCCACTGCTCCTAACACTAGGATTAATAAAGTATATCAAATCAAAATCAAATCAATTCACAGGATGACGGTCTATGACGATCCCCTTACGTGCTCCAATGAGGTATAAAACGATTGGATGGATTTACATGAAATTTGATGCAAATATTGATTGTCTGCAAAGGAAGAATGACTTTCTTTGAGCCTCTGACTTTCAATCTAGCGCCACCAGCAGATTAACATTTGAATTTCCAGATATATAATGACCTTGACGAGAATCTTCACAGACACAATGTTCACTTATGAATTATATAGACATCTACTGGATGGAGTGAAGCAACATTTTGCACCTGTATAGTTTAGGAGGTGATGAATCCTAATGACTTCAGTGATTAGTGACTTTTACTGTAGCTCCACTAGGAGGTTGACATATAGGATAGATGGACATGGAATTTGACATAATGTCGTACTCATGATGATGTGTAGCTTCCGTAATCCCTTTTCAATGAGCCGCATCATCAGGTCAACATTAGAACGTGCCTAAAACAGTGTATGAATCTGCAAAACCATCAGCCTCAGCTGTACTTTGTCAGTGTTGGGTAGCAAATATTAGCATGATGAAATACTGAATTAGTAAGCGTGCTTTCCATTATAACATGAGCACCTTAGCATCGACATTGACAGCATCAAATGACTGTATAGTCTCAGAGAACTGCTACTACAGTATGTCTGTAGACTATCATTGACAGTCAATTCGCTTTTTAAACTACAAACCCACTTGGGCATCAATCCAGAGGTGATCAGCTATTCCTCAGGCCAGATCTGCCAATAATAACGTACAGTCTGCCATCAGGAGGAATGGATTAACCTGTGCAATAAGAGTTAATTGCATACAGTCGCTATTAACTAGTGTCTGGAGGTACAAAGGGAGATGGAGGACTGAGAGGTAGAAGACAGGAGAGATGAAGACGTAAAGCCAGATGGACAGAACGAACGAGAGCCCACTTTTCTCTCGGCATATGTCCAGACAGACACAAGAGAACTTATTGTCCTTTAGCTGCTGCTGAGGCTATTCTGCTGTCACACAATGACACCATAATTACAGAGCAGGGACTAAAGAAAGACAGCCACTGACCACTTAGCCTCCATAGTGGGAAAATCAGCAAGCAGGGGCAATTATACCACTCATGCTCCACGTCTGAATTTAACAGCCTTTACATACAATCTCCTCTGAATCCTCAGTGTGTTTTCCTTAAGATAAGAGAAAATGTTTCTCTCATGCCCTAAAGATAGAAGCTATTCCCTGACATATGCACATCCAAAACGGGAGAAGTAATCCCTTTTCCTGCTAGAAGCTGCTAAATATGTTATAGCAATAGGCTATAGACAAGCCAAAGACCTCTGAGCAATCACTTGAATTGACATGTCATAGCCCTACTCAGTCTTTAAAGCCATATAATGTTATTTTTTCCATGATATAATCTCCAGATCTTTTATTGGTCTACCTTCTGTGATTAGTGTTTGGCACTGTGCATGAATGGTTGATGTACTGCAGCCCTCAGCAATTATTATCCCCACCGCATTCATCTCACAGAGACCCTTGATTTGCAATTAGTCCAGGGGTGATGATACAAACTCGTGTCTGTTTTACAACCAGGTACAGTATCTGTTGTGTGCTGCGCTCAGCTGTTGTTGCCGAGTCCCACTGTGTAGCCCCGGGCGATAAGTCAGCTTGGATAAGTATTCAGCTGGTGTGCTGCTGTTGTCGACTTCCACCATGATCCTCTGAATTGCTGTATAAGTATGCAGGCGGAGTGGCGGTGTGTCTCCTCAGTCTCCCGCTCCTCCCCCTTCGTGATGTACGCAGGCGGTTTTATCAAACCCTGACTGGGAAGACAGATGGCTTTGAATAGGGGGGCCTAATGTAAAAGTGTGTGGAGTATGGCGGAGGGAGTGATAAGAAGCAGCCGGCCATTTCTCTCTGGCTGTGTTGGGGTACAGGGCCTTAAATCACCTGTTATCTCCTGCAGCCTCAGCCAGACGCTAATGGTCATCACAGCGGGCTGAACCCAGCAGGCAGCAGAGGGAGGGGGGTGGTTGGAGCTGTGCACTCGCTCCCTACAGCTGCTGCAGCAGGCGTCACACAGAGGGACGGTGGATGTGTCAGCATCAACATTATTCTTTGGGCCGTACAGTAGAGACGACGTCCCATCGACATATTACGTTACTGTACTTGTGTCAAAGGCTGCACTTTGAAGGAATTCTGTTTTTTCCAAACTTAGGTCTTAGAGGTCTGAGTTTCTGCCATAATTTGTATTTGTTATGATGACGTTTACTCATTAAACTAATTGATGAGATAAAGGAAGACAGCAACTGGTGTTAAACAACACTAGCCATTTGACACTTGTTCACATAATGTTATAACATCGGACCGAATGTCTCTAATTAGTTTGTTTTTTAGGGATTACTATAACCAATCTTTTCAGTTTAAGATCAGGTGTTGGTTCCTTTTTTTTCCATCCCAGCACACAAACCTCAATATCAAGTTAGAAAATGACAGAAGAGACAAAAACAAATGCGCAATGTTGTAGAGAGTGGATTTGATACTAAATGACGTAGATCTCCTCACACATATATTTCATCCTGTAGTTAAACATCTATCACTGTTGGCGGTGTTATAGAGAGTGAAAAGTACAATTCTGCACCAACATACTGCACAAAGTTATTCACCACTAACTCTCTAATAGCATCACCATCTTACAACTATTATTCATCTTGTATTCCCAAATAATTGTGTTTCCTTGCAGCCCAGTAGCATTTGATCTATGGTCAGGTACTGGTGTATGGCCTGGGGACTGATAACCCCTCTAATCTAAACCACTTCATTTAATGGTTAAACCAAACATGAACTGTAATTATCCCTCATGGCACAGGAACACCATGTGTGCAAGCTACAGTGGTAATTACAGATGGTTCGTAAACCTTAATGGATGTTTACTATGTAAGGTTTGGGGAATCATTTCATAGTTCACATTCATTTTGTCTCCAAAATTGGTTGGAGCTTTGGGTTTGTTTGCACGGATAAACAATTGACTGTATTTTCCTAAATCAACTCTTTTGCTAGAAATTGTAAAATGTTAAACAAAGCTGCACAAATATATTAAACAAGAGCTCAGACCTACCTTTTCACAGACTGACAAAAGCTAAAGACAAGATAAACAAATGAATGCAATTCATGTTTTGTTAAACTTACACACAATACATGTGGCTTAATAGCAACAACATTTAACAAAAGTACAATTATAACTCACAAGTGTCAGAGACAACACTTTTGTTGTTTGCTAGTCAAGTGTTCACCACATGAAGAACATGCTAGCAAAATTAGCATAAGCCTATGTCCTTCTCATAGACTGTATGGTCCTTCTACATAGCCTAGCAGCTAGCTGACTTATCCTCTCTACTTGTAGCTTAAAAAACACTTGTTTTGCGTTTCTTACTCACTGCAGTTACCGTCAGAAGAGCATGGTGGACTTTCTGTCGGTTTGGTTTAAGGGCAGCCATGTTGCCAGAAGTGTAGTCATGCCACTCAGTCCAACTGAAGGGGGCGTGTTCAGGTGGGAGAGTGACGTCATGGCATACTCTTTATATTGAATGATTGTTCCAGAACAACAGTGAATCTGGGGTCAGCTTTCACCTGCTGCCAACCAGCGTAACCTTTAAATGTTATGTTACAAATCACAATCATTGGTCTTATTCATTTTGCCATTTCCTTTCATATCATTCTAGTGTTAAATATTTTAGAGAAACACTTGAGAGCTCAAAGCACATTCCTTGATCTCAACACTTATTGTTAGGAATGACATCCAATACTATGAGAAAAAGGCTTCATAATAAACCACAATGCATTTTTTAAACACCATCAAAATGCTATCACAATATTACATTCACTGCTATCATTACCATGTATTAATATGCCTTATTGTTACACTAGTCACAGTGCTAATATTCATCAGGCTGGTTATACAAAGCGTTTTGTCTGTCTTACAACAAAGGAAGCTGCAGAGAGTCGATTGGCTGCGGCTCCATTATTTGTGTAACCTCACAGAGCGCTCAGGTCAGCAACGTGCTCTTCATAAAACTGTCAAACTCCACTGCTGGTACATTAAAATCATGAACCGGTTGTTCAGCATGTTCTGCTGATATTTCTGACACAGCCGGTCCGGATACCTGCTACCGATTGGTGGTGATACCAAAACACCACCCCCTTATAGCTTCCTGGATGATAACAAGATAAATACAATTATAATGTAGGCACAGCTAAAAGCTAGTTATATTGTGTACAATGAAAGCAATCTGACATTTTGAAAACGGAATCAATCATTGTTTATGTACATTCACTGCATGAGTCGAACAAATGAAAAATAATCAAATAGTTTTCAACGCAGAGACCTCCATCTGTAAAAGGAGAATATCAAATTGGAAATGTTATACCTGCTGTTACAATCAAATAAGAAATGCACATTCCTTATTTCAATCATAACGTGATGTGGTATAGCAACTGTTTTGTGTATAGTATAAAGACGCATCTCCAAATTACAATAAAGAAATTCTGATGTATTGGATTCACAGCAGGGATCAGCAGTTCAAGTAGAGTACTTGTGCCATGCAAAATGCCTTTGTTCCTCTGAGTGATGATGAACTTGTCAGCGCATTGAGCTTTCCCTGCCCTGTGCCAAGGGTTTATAGAATCACATTTATAGTGAGTGGAGAGAACAGGTGGGATTACTGAGCTAATAGTGGTAGTGATTGTAGAGTTGATTTAAGGCAAAGATTCATACCCTGCCATCTTCTTTGCCTTGGGAAAACCCAACAGTGTCTTGTTCTGGTTCCTCTTTCAGCTTTGATGTGGGCAAGGTACCGCAGGGCAGACTTCACTTGTTACTGATTGGAGACGGCCAGGACTACAATAACCATTTCCTCTCCCTTTTTCATGAGTCAGAATTAAAGCAGCTGCCCTTTATAAGATTAGAATTCCACAGGGCGATGGCGTACCCACTTATCTCTATATAATGTGATTTCCATCAGGTACATGGCCACATTGAACACTTGGTCCATGTTCTTGAAGCATTAAAGAACAGGTTCAACTTTTTTTCTAACTTGTCTCACAGCAACACTCACTCGCCTATTTATTCTCAGGTAATTCCAGTTTACAAGATAAGGGAATGAACCCAAAGCCTTCAATCTATTCCAAATGTTCAATATCACCCAAAGCTTATTTGAGTATCAGGACTCAGCAGTTTCAGTTATCAAATGAAGTGTGTATCTTTAGCTACACTACCTGCAAGGCTTTATGGAACGGTTTATTCAGACACTCCCTCAATTTCGCACGGATTGCCTGACTTGTACAGATGTTAAATCCCTAAAGATGAAGGTGAACCTGTAAACATAAACACTTTACAATCAATTGAACAAGGCAAGGCATTGTTTGATCTCACATGAGATGTTACTTTTGTTATTAACTTTAACTTTTTATATTTGTATGAAAATGTTAAACATCAATTTGTACAACGCCTGTTCCATGATGGAACAGGCGTTCCACCAAATGAGCAGGGGCAGCAGATGTAATCAACTCAGTGTATACTCCCTGCTGCAGGGTTTTATAACCCACTTCCTGCTAATAGGTTTTGGATGGAAAAAAAGGATGGGTTGAGGTAGGAGAGGCCGGATTGGAAGTTAGGCCTTGTTAAGGTCCCCTATTATACTGTTTTTCATCAATATATTATAGGTCTCAGATATATACAGAACATGTCTCTGAAGTGTTTGGCTCCAAATACCAAACAGATCAATGCAGCATCCCATAATCCCCTCTGTTTCAGCCCTGTTTCAAAAGTGCTGATTCTCTGTCTGTTACTTTAGATGAAAATAAGGAGTCACTCCCAACACCCCTCTGAGAGATATTTGGTTAAGAAGAACACAATAGCCGCTTTCACACCAAGTACTTTGCCGTACTTTGTGCCGGCACTTAGTGCCCCAGGGCACTTAGTACCCCAGGGCACTAAATACAGATCGCGTTCACACCGGAATAAGTTCCCTGAGGGAAGATTATGCAAATGAGCAACTGACGTCACTTCGTCTTCTTCTGCTTTGGGTTTACTGGCAGGCCGCAAACAACTTCACGGCGTATACTGCCACCCGAAGTCCCCGTTCGGAGTTGGGGACTGGCTTCAGTAGAAGCTGCTGGGACTCCCAGCAGCTTCTACTGAAGCCTTCCGAGTAAATCGCCAGAACGCCGACACCTCCTCATCTCCACCGCTCCCATGTTTTTTTTTGTGTTGCCATAAGTTATTCTCTCTCCGTTGGTGCGCGGGGCTAATGCTAATAATGCTAATGCCACAAATACAATGGCGGCTTCACAAAACTTTTCAGAGTTTTACGGGGCATGGTTTGCAATTCGCCCAACCAATCAGAACTGGGTCACTTGTTCCCCCCCAGGATAGTACCACCTCTCTAGCAGGCACTAAAAATGGGGGTAAAAGTTCCCGGGACTAAGTACTCTTTTTGGTGTGAACGCAAAATAAGGGGCACTAACGGAACTAAACGGGAAAAGTACTCCAGTGTGAACGCGCCTAAGGGTGCTCTAGGAGGAGATTCAGGTGATAAGGTGGGGGGTACCTTGGTTGGTTATTGGCTAATGGTTAAACAAGCCAAAAAAACATCGTTATGACATCACAAAGTGGCCAAAATCTGATCAGCTCATTTTCAGACAGGTTTTTATATAAATGGATCAGGACAAAAAGTGAGCGAATCTTTTTTCCTGAAACTTTCAGAATCTCTTTCCACAGAGGGGACACGTGTTGATGTAGAAGAGACATGAAAAAGTGGATTTTGCATAATAGGTGACCTTTAATACAAAATGTTTTCCTCTGCAGCTGAGCAAGGAAACACTGTATTTAACACAAATCCTAAATAATGACTATGGTATGGATTGTTTTCCACTTCTTTCCCCTGTAATCACCTTTGGAGGGAATCTTTCCAAAGAATGAAGTGACCAAAGAGCCTGGATAAACAATGGAAAGCAACCTGTTGAACCATGCGTTTGTAAAGGAATAAGGCACTGGGATTTGACACATTTCCTTTCAGCTCACAAAACCACACAACGTTGTGGGGGAGGCCTTTAAATATCAACGAGCTCTGTGACAATTACACCACAAATACAGAGAAGGAAAACCGCCTGCTAAAAGCTTGAATGCTCTCTATCAGAAGCGGAGTCCAATTAACAGAATAATTAACTGAACTAACGTCTCTCTTAAACGACTGTTACAGGCCACTGTGACAGCAACGATTTTATTTTAATTAAAGTGCCCTCCAGGAAGCGTGTGTGTTTATAAAGCCCACGAGGGACTCTTTCCCAGTGAAGAAAGATGTTCAATGAACTGCAACACGCTGCATGTGCATTGTGAAAGCTTTGTCAACGACGGCTAAATTGGTTGCGGATTGTTGTCAGGCGGGGAAAAAAACCCAATAAAACTACTATTCACGAGGAACCTCCGCTACTGCTGCTGCGGCTATCCTTATGGGTGTCCAATGAAGCATGCAGATCAGCGTGGAAATTAAAGAGGGATTTGTAATGAAACTCCCAAAGCACTCTCTGTAAGAAAGTAACAAGACAGCACATAAATAAGACACAGAGAACGAGATCATAAACGATCAGGACTCTCGACTAGAGCAGGAAGTCTACGGGCTCCACAGGGAAGAACGTCATGTAGCTGTCACAAGGAATATTTAAACGAAGGACGCCAATGTCTCTGTTGAAGGTAGGCCTACTGATCTCCGTCTTTAGTTTGAAACGTAGATCAAAGAAAGATTTAAGATTTGGAGCTCTGTAATGACTTGAAATGGATTCACACATTTGCTGAATGATTTATAAAACAAACTCCTGGTACTTTTGAAGGTAGCAGTGTAAGCTCTAATCCTGGGATGCCAAAATTATATCAATTTGAGAAGCAGGGTCCTCCTTTTTATGAGGATATCAAAAGAGGAACTTCAGGTAATGACTGTCACTCTTCAAAAATAGATGGGTACCCTTCAGGAAATTAACTCTTCAAAAATAGACGAAGCCTTGATTCCCAGTTTGGAATGTGTGTAATGCAGAGGCATGTTCAGGCTGATTGAACGAGCAGGTGTCGCTGCGGAGATGGAGGAGCAGATGGCGAACAGAATCATAACAATATATCAGACTGCTGTGTTGGTTTCTCAAGTTTATTCGATCCGTGGTTATCAAAGACAATGCCCAAGAACATAAGTTATGATAAAAAAGCCTTCATGATGGGAGACTGAGTTTGATATGACATAGCATTATCATTTTTAAACATAGGCATATTCATCCTCATTTATTTTAAAACAGCAATGTTAGAAGTAAAAAAACAAATGGACAGAAGAGAGCAGAGATGCTGAACAAAGGACATTATCTCAGTGGAGTGCTTCTTTTGGTGAGCCTCGGGACGGCTCCTGTGTCTGTGTGTGTGTGTGTGCATCATGAGTTCACCAATCTCCACATAATCTTACCATTGTTCACTAGAGCATTCATCAGCGGAGTGACCGTAGTTCACCATTGTTCCAAGTGCTGTGGTGTGGGGTGGGGGGGGGGGGAGGAGGGGTCTGAGGACAGTCCCCACTGTCACTGCCAGTCCCCTGCTGGCCATACACACAGGAAAAGCCAGAATAGATAAAAACACACTGCTCACCATGAATCAGGCACCAGGTCGTCACATGGCCCCTTAAAACATCACACACAGGCACACTTGATCTCACACACACATCCATCCTCACACACACACACTGTACAGTATACAATGCACAAGCCCCATACGCACAAAATGTAGACCGTTTAAAAACACTTGATAAAAGCACAATATGGTATTTTTTTTAAATTAATTGCACATGAAAAGACGAGATGGAGGAACAGTGAGTGGAAAAGGGGAATGGGGGGAGGGGGGGGGGGGGGGTGATGGGGGGGCAGCGGTGAGCATGGCAAGAAGAGGATACAGTACATTCAGTAAACAAAATAAAAACAGGAGGGAAAGATAAAAAGGCAAGATTAGAATCAGAACCACTGAAAGCAATTAAATAAAAATCAACTCTTTTTGTCCAGTTTGTCTGACAGTAGTCCCAGTCCTGTCTCAGGTGAGCGAGCTCGGTCAGTTGTGAAGATTTTAATTGTTTCTTTATTTCAAATCAATGTTCACGTCTACATCTCTACAGAGCCGACGTCGGAGCATCGGGCAGGGGGAGCAGTGGTAGGGTGCAAGTCTTCCATGACCTGACAGGCATTTACACAAGTGCACACACATGTTCGCGCACGCATACACACAAACACACGCTCTCACATAAGAGTGCATTCTCACCCCATCACCCCTGGGTACAGGCTTCTTCTTTTCGTCGCAGCTTAGCGCACTAAGTACGCCTCTCTATTCTGTACAAAAGCAGCCTCCTTCCCTGGAATCGGAGTCTGCGTGTTTCCCCTCACACCTTAGCTTCTTTTATTTTTTTCATTTCTTCCTTTACTTATTTTGAGCGTTGAGCAGTTTGTCAGCCTCGGGGTACGTCGGGTACTTCACCGTCTCAATTTTCTCTTTGACCTTGTAGGAAGGGTAGAGGCCAGTGCGGCCCATTTTGCGGTTGATGCCTTTGGAGTATCCGTCCCAGTGGTTTCCCGCCACGCCGATCACGTCTCCGGGCTCCAGGGGAATGTCCTCGCTGCTGCGCGGCTGGTGGGGGTAGATGGCGATCTGGTTGTGGGCGTTTTGACCTCCAAAGTAGTAGATGTCGTCCAGGGAATAGAAGTAGGAGGAAGCGTCTGGATGCAGCGTCTGCATAATCTCATAGGCCACACGGCAGACCTGAGACACAAACAGGAATTATTTGTCTTACATCTATAAATTCACATGCATGTATTCGTCTTGACAACAAGGCTGCGAAGGCAAGAGAACACGCTGCTCGAGGTATAAAAGGATTTCTCTCTGTAAGACATATACTTTGCATTTCAGCCCTGGTAAAAGAGGGATAACATGTGCTAAGCAACTCATTCCATTCAGATCCTTGAAGTGGACTATTACAGCCAGTGTGTGAATAGGAAAATACGCGGCTCAAATATTATTTTTAGGCTTGGCAGGAAGCCCGTCCACTCCGCGTTATAACTCTCTATAAAACAGCACTTTAGAAGCTGAGATGATCAGAATAATAGATGACAAATGCCTTTGTAAAGTCACCTGCGTAATAAATGGGCTGTGAATCATGCGAGTAAAAGGGACAATGAGGTTGTTAACAATTACATGCTCGTGATTATGAAAAAGGTTCTGGTGTGCCTCGGGACAAACTGGAAACATCAAGTGACTATTGTCTTTTCGACGGCTCTAACAAGCTATTTTCGCACAAAACCTTTTGTCTGACCCGATTCTCTTTTCCAAAGCTGTGTTCGTAATTAAAAATATAATCAAGGTATTTTTGTTCTAAAGTGTGCTTTTATTAAAGGGTCATCTCCGTTTCAAGGTTATTCTCGTTCCTTTTTTTTATATCTGCAATTCTGTGCTTTTACTTGTTATTGTGAATTTACAACACAAAGCAATCAAATCAGCTTCAAAGTCTATCATTTATTTCCAAAATAGCAGGTTAAAAAAAAAAGAAGTCTTCTTTCTGAAATATTCATGAGCTTTCAGTCACACCTGGTGACCTTCCTCTGATTTCATTGAAACGGTTACATTGATATCACGTGATCTACAGAAGGCTCAGCCTGGAAGTGCAGTTATGTGACAACTGAGGTCACATGATAACAACTGAATCATCTCCATGACAACTCAGCTCTTTCCGCTGATGAAGGTCGTGAGATGTGCCTGAAAGGTCGAGACAATTTCCAGAATGTCAACCTCTTTTTTCCAAACCAATTGTTCACTATCATTTACATATGTTCAGTCACAGGTTTGTTATTTAGGTTTCAGTGCATGTAAATGGTCTGCAAAGGCTAAAATCCTAAAGTTCCATCTAGAGGGAGTTTCTCTCCCACACTCTCCAATTACATGACTCAAAACAACAACATAAAATGCATGTTTTTAACTAAATATGCCACCATTATTATTTTATTCCACCTCCATACTTCTTTGTCTGCTAGCGCATCCCAACAAATCCATCACAAATGTCGATTTAGCCAAATACCAAAACACACACAGCAAGAAAGCCCCCATATCAAGCTGTACATGTTGC
Organism: Harpagifer antarcticus; assembly: GCA_902827135.1. Lineage (NCBI taxonomy): Eukaryota > Metazoa > Chordata > Actinopteri > Perciformes > Harpagiferidae > Harpagifer > Harpagifer antarcticus. Next base: position 32,294 of record CADEHL010000387.1, read on the forward strand.
CTGTGGGCTGACCTGTGAGGAGAAGGTGCAGACCAGGAAGTCGGTCTGAGACAGGAAGTAGATGTCCAGGATGACTCCTCTCAGCGAGTTCTCAGTGTAGCGGTTGTGAAGGCCTGCCGACCAGGAGATGGAGTTATCACTGATGAACTCATACTCTGGATACCTGGGAGGGTCGACAAGACGGAGAGATGTCAAGTCTCAAGAAACGATGATATTAAATAGATGTGGTCAGAATCTCAGAGCAACACTTAGGCAGAAAGTCATACTCTCACACGCCCATTAGATCAGGGGCCTTTTTCACCGAGGGCCACACACAGAAAAATGGGGGTATGTTTCAAGGTTGTTATGAAAATGTGTTATTGGGCTTTTTTCTTATCAACTAAGGGTTGTTAGAAAATGTTTTCAACTTTAATTGACTGAATTTACTTGAAAATGTGGCTTATTAACACATGGATACTGTGTTATATATTTGAACATATATATTCAAGAAGTACAATAGCAGATGTTTAATTTGTGGGCCATATTCCATTATACTTTTAGAATTTGCTGAGCGCCGATTCAAAATGGTCCAAGGGCTGCATTTGGACCCCGGGCCGTAGCTTGGACACCCCTGCATTAGATGGACACAGATCATGGACACACACACACAAAGACACTCCCCAACACTGACTTGGTCTTTGCTTCCTGCAGCAGGGAGGGGTCATCGGTTGCCAGGTAAACTCGTTTCTTGTCGATGTGGACACGTCTGGCCAGATGCTGGAACTGCTCCTCCACATGCAGCATGTACTCCTCGATGGGGTGGAAGGCCGCCTCTGTGCCCACTTTATCCGTCCTCCTCACATGGACTCTGCAGACACACAGGGACACAGACTGGGTCACACACACACACATGATATGGTTTTCATATTGTGTTGAGTTTTGTTCAACTGCACTCTAAAGAAGTAGGGAGTATGAATAGAGTCGTCCCAGTACAGATGCTGAAAGCAACAGTGCACTTACTAAAATGTAAACCCAATTTCAAAGGGAACCAATTTCATTTAGCAGAAGAGATAGCTAGACATCAAACAGATCTCTGTGTGAACTGTAGATTTGTGTTATCATGGGAAGATATGGCATTCGGCCTTGGCAGGGGTTTTCACTCTCTGAATGCCCTTGTAGTGAAGAAAGTGTTTTTATCCTTAGCGAAAGATCCTAGGTCTGACTGAACAGTCTGTTTTCATGTGTCGTAAAATCATAAATAAAAACATCACTTCAACCATATCCCTTTGAAATCTTTGATGGAGCAACCCACAAAGAAAGAAAGGGAAAAGAAAAGGCATGCGGTGAGAAAAAGGGAGGACGTTTAAGAAACAGAAACATGGACAGACAGGGAAATAACCAACTGTACTTTTCCAGTGTTTTTGTCACGGCTTGCAATAAGCAAGGACAAAGAGAGACTGCTGTCACCGGCTGAACTTGAGAGGAAGAGCACAGCTTGTAAACGGAACAAAAGACGGGCGAGAATGGAAACGCAGAAGCATCCTTCAAACTGATAGACGAAAAACACAATTTCATTCCATCCAAAATTCAATTACAAAACTACCCAGCCACATCTGCATTGTGACTTCTGGCCTGAGGAGGAAATGACATTTCAACAAACAAAAAATACATTTTTCAACCTTCACCTATTAAGGGAAACTGAATATTCCACATAAACACAGTTCCACCTGGTTCAACCATCTACTGCTGACCCAGGAGCAGCTCTACTGGAACATAGGAGGGTGGATGATCAGTCTTTAACTTTCTTTCCCCGGTTGCTTTAGGGATTCAAAAAGCTTCTCTAACCTCAAGGCTGCCTCTAGCGTGTTTGTGAGAATGAGGTAGGGGAAGAAGAAAAGAGTCGGAGGTCCAGAGAAATAAACAGGCTCCCACCGCTGGCCGGCGGTGATCAAACAGTGACTGGGGAATGGTCGCATCAGGAATAGACCCTTTTCTTTGCGAGGAAGAATGGAGTAGGAAAAGGTGAGTGAGGTGTCAGCGGGGGTGTCTGATCCTTTCATTCGCTGTCTCTCATCTCGGACAGAGGTCTTGACTCCAGGCTTTTCCCTCCTTTATCGGGGTCTTTCTCTCCCGCTCCCTCTTTCATGTCTTGTGGGTTTTGTTCCTGTGAACTCTCTTTTTGTCAAGGTCCTTTCTCTCTCTGTCAGAGCAGCACAGGCCATCTCCCCCTCCGCCTGTTCTCCCCGGGACTCTCCCACACTACTGCCACAATAATTCAATCCATTTACTCTCTACTCACACAGCACTGGCGAGGCAGGGCAATCCTCAAGGTGGGCGTAAAAGCATAAGAGACCAAACCCACCCACACACACAGCCAGTGCTGATTCTGCTGGAAACTGACAATAACATGTAGACCGAATAAATGAGTTGTTTGACAATGACCTCTGGATGCCTATCAGCAGCATGTGATGAAAAGATATTACCATATTACATCTGTACTTGCTGTAGAATAACGGCTAATTCCACATTCACTTTGGCATCAAATCAGATCAATGTGTTCTTGAGATGTACCGCACGTTCATAATTATACCCTGAAAGCGAAAGGTCAATTTAAAGTGTGTTATTAAGGTGTTGGGTGTATAACTGGTCTGTAACTCTTCTGGAGTCTTTCCTTTAATCCGTGTAGGGCAGTTGTGAACATGTTGTTAAACTGTGGTTTAAATGTTGCGGGAGCTGGCTGGTTGTTTACATTGTATGTGAAAGAGATCCCTCCTAATAATGAAAGAAATGATCATTGACTCTGCAGTTAACCTCAGCAGCTGTTAGCTTATCTTTTTTAAATTTAATATATTAGTTTGGTCTTTCTCTCAACACGCAACAGGCAGGTGTTTTCACCAACAAAGCCCAACCACTTTCCTTTACTGCATCGTATCAATGTTGTGTTAACAGCTTGTTGTTTCTGCATTTATTTAATTTGCATAATAATACAACTTTAGCTTTAAATTAGGTAGAACCTTTTTAACAATCATAATTTATTTAATTTAAATAAACTAATAATTGGATTTTTAACACAGCCGATTAAAAAGATTTTTTTGTTTGTAAACGTTTATCTCCCCATGCACCATATTATGCTAGCATATTAATAAGAACCCTCAGTTTAATGTAAACTGGGATATCAATATACAAATAACAATAGAAAGTGATTAAATGCAATAAGAATTTTTTTAATAAGTTGGTGAAAAAATACAGTTTAAAGCATTTTCTCTTTTTACGTTAAAGCATGTGAACACGAAATACAAATATGAAACCAGAAAATTAGCAAAAAGGGCCCCTTTAAAATCCCAACACACATTTTTTTTATATTATAATAATAACATGTTTTTTACTTGTAATATTGATCATTCAAAAGGAAGTTTATCTGTGTTTTAATCTAAGAGATACTGTGTTTGAAACAAAACCCCACATATACACAATTTATCGACGCCTTATTCATATACGGCTGAAACAAGATATTATGAAATACATAATTCCATCTCCTGGTAACCCTATTGCCATGGCGATAAGGCTATTCTAGAATGTGCAATAGCAGCAGTCACCCAACTTTCCCTCCTTCTCTCCGACAAGCCTGACGACCATTAGGAAGCATTAAATGGTGGCAGCATGGAGCCGATAGCAGCCTTTAGTCGGCGGCTCGCAGCCTTCCTGCAGCGTCCTGAGGGAGCGGGGGGGGTTGTGTGGTGGTGCTGAATGAGCGGGTGGGGGTCGGCTGGAGGTTGCTGGGTACTCTGGGGACAAGCTGCCTTTCTATCCCTCTCGGTACCCTCTCCATCAACCCTTACACCCCCCACTGCTGCCACCCTCGCCTTTTTCTTGCACTGAAACTATAGCTCTCTTTCAGCCCCACTGCTGCATCTCACATGAACCCCCCCCCCCCACACTTTTCCCTACACACACATAATATCGCCTTCCCCCATAGTGCTGACTGAGGCGCACAGGCACTTTGTTGCAACATCAGTGAAGAGAGAAGAGTGGAGCTGAGAAGGGACCGGGGAAAAAAAAGGGATGAAAACTTTGTTCTTCCCAGCACATCATTTCAATAAGCCTCTCCCCAGTGGTATGACGGAGAAAAAGGGTGGGATATATCAGGGGTTGGTGGTGGGGGGAACACAAAGAACACAGATAGAGATGTGTGTAAAACTATGAGAGCAAGAGACTTGTGGGTACTAGGGATAAGCACTGGGGGAATGTGAGTGAGAGGTGAGTGTGAAATGTCTTGAAACAGTGTGAACAAATGAAGACAGCAAATGAGAGGATGTGGAGATTGGAAAAGTTTGGGATGAGTCACAAAAATGGGGGTGGGAGACAGAAGATGCCAGGGTGATGAAGAACTAAAACCCAAAGAGGAAATCATCTGAGAAAAGAGACGGGGAAAAACGAGAGAGCGTGTAACAAGAGGATGGGAGATATGAGAAGAGCATGACAAAACATTGAAGAACAGTGAGGATTATTTTCAGCAAAATGAAAAGAAAAAAGGCTACGAAAAGTGAGAATCCTACGAAGAGGGTGACAGAAGTAAACCAGGCTTACTTCACTAACAATCTGAATATAACTATAAGAATTAGTTTTAAACTACTTCCTTTCCTAGCTGAGGGGAATCCGTCTCATGTGACGGTGCAGGAACGTTAGGGAATCGGCAAAGTATCTCATGTCAGATACATTTCTATGACTGACTGCGAACCAGACATTATGTCAAATGCCCTAAAATGGCCAATCGCTTCAACCTCAAAGATACTTTGCTAAGCTGGGAAACCCTCATTAAACATGCAAATGCTTGCCTTTCTTACAAGATTGTCAACGGCCTTACTTCACCTCCTCTTAGGCAAGGCAAGGCAAGTTTATTTATATAGCACCTTTCAACACAAGGCAATTCAAAGTGCTTTACAAAAAACGAAAGACATTAAGAAAATGGCATTTAAAATCAGTCATTAAAAAGAAAAGATAATAAAATAAACATTAAAAAAATAAAATAATTTAATATACATGGATAAAAGTTACAGTGCAGTTTAAGATGTGAATAGTTCAATTAAAAGCAGCGGCAAAAAGAAAAGTCTTTAGTCTGGATTTAAAAGTAGTAAGAGTTGCAGCGGACCTGCAGGTTTCTGGGAGTTTGTTCCAGATGTTTGGAGCATAATAACTGAACGCTGCTTAGACAGTTTATTAACATACGCACAACTGCAACTAGGGTAACAAGAGGTGCAGCGAGAGGAGACTGCATTATTCCACTCAGTTCCAAAAGTTCTTTCAGTCAGTCTTCATTTTCTGTTAAAGCTGCTCCGCAATGGAACTCAATCCCACCTCCAATCAGAGACCAGACCACATTCACTTAAATCACAACTCAAAATATGGTTAGTGAGGAATCAGCTCTGCCAACACTGACCCAATCTTCTGCTCCTTACAACCCACTGCCTGTGTTTTAACATGTTCTTTTGTTTTGTTTTAATGTTCTGTATTTTAAAATGTTTTATTTAAGTATCCCTGTAATGTCTGTTGCATGTTTTAAATGTATTGTATTTACTTGTTTAAAATGAAATGTGTTTTAGGTTGACTTTTAAAATCTGTCCAGGGACTACAGATGAAAAATAGCCTCTTGGCTAACTGGCACATTTACAGAAATGTTCATTAATGTGCACTGTCCCTTAAATAAATGAATACATAAAAATAAATAAAAAACCTGCTGCACCAAGTAGGTCAAAATGATTTTAAATCTTTAAAAAAAGGTCTCTAAATAGTTATTAAATCTTAAATCGCTTATGTTTTTCAGAATCAGAATACCTTTATGAGGCTCACAGAGAAGACATTTGCATCGTTACAGCAGGAAGGAGCCGCAGACAGCTTAATGTTACAGAATGTAAAAACTACTAAGTTATCATATACTAAAAAATATATGTAAAAAAAAAAGCAGCCCATGACTTTTACTTTTTTTACACAGTTACACAGTTATTAATGACATGTATATAATAATGTATATATTGCACATATTTTGATGGTATTTAATGTTAAGAACAATTATACAACATGAGTAAATGGTGCATTCTTCGGGACTGTTTTCAGCTGAGGATTAATGCAGTGCGGCTCATTTATGTGTTTTTAATAGGTTTACTATAATGGCATGGCAGAGAGGAATCAGGCTTTGGCAACAAAGATAATAATTGTTTGTGGGATTTATTTAGAGTTGTTTATGGTATTTTTATGGGATTTGTTGACAATAATAAAAAATAGAATATAGCCTGGTTTATGCTTTAATCAACAAAGACTATTGAAGATAAAAGGCTTCCGGCTTTTCATCTTAAACGCAGCCATTAATTGCATCACAAGCTCCTTCTCTTGTTCGGTTTTACTGATTTTAAATCTGTCTGAGATACTTTTACTCTACGGCTATTTCATTGATTTAGCAACAATATCAGATCAGACGGTCTTCTGTATGAATTGACTTGGATTAGACGAAGGAATAAGAACCCTCATGGGGAAATTAATACAATCAAAAAAGTCAGAATCAGACTTATCATAACACCGCTATTAGAAACACGAAGTACAGAGTGATGACATTTCAAGTTGATTTGCGTAACTGTGAGCTGCAACTATGAAAAGCAAAAGACTGTAAAGGAAAGATAGAGGTGTAAAACTAACGAGACAAAACACAAACGCCAAATTAAGTTACTTGTATTGCTACTATTTCATTAGCCTCATATTAACCTCACCCAAAGCAGTGTTTGTTCCACCACAGCCCCACGGCCATGTCTGTTCGCTTTGATTGTACAGCACTTTGTAAACGTAAGTGTAGAGGTATGCTATAGCGACAAAGCTTTTATTTCTAAAGTGATTATAACCACAGAGAGAGGAAACACAGAGCCACACACACTGAGCTGTGAGAACTGAGTGTCCTTACCCGATGATGGGGTGTTTGAAGCCCAGCTTGGCGGTGGTCTGCTGGATCTCGTTCTCCAGCCACGTCTGAGGTCGCACCAGGTACTTGACGAACTGGGACACCCACCAGACGGAGGGGTCACCGTGGAGACGGTGCAGGCGCGGGGCCAGGTCCTCGGGGATGGCCAGGGGAAGGTAGGAGGGCCGAGGGTGGAGGCTGTCCACGATGGGCAACTCCACAACCTGGACGTCTTTATCGTGGGCCTCTCCTGTTGAGTATAACACACTCAATATTCAATACTGATTCAACCTTTGTGAGAACAGGGCTTACGTTTAGGGCTGTGAACAATGATTATGTTCATTCATCAATTGTTTAACCTATAAAATATCAGTAACTACAGAGAAAAACAATCCGTGCAGCTTCGCAGAGCCCAAGGTAATGTCCTCAAATTGCTGGTTGCTTTTCTAGCAGACCAAATAATACACAATAAACAGCAAAGCAAAAAGGCATTTATTTGAGAAGCTAAACCAGCAAACGTTTGGTGTTTATGGTAGATAAACAAAGTAATCAATTCATGGATTATCACAATTGTTAGTGATTTATTTTCTACAGAATGGATGAACCTTTCAGCACTGCCCATGTTTAAAACCTATTTAGTGGCCTTCCTCAAAAATAGTCATTTGTGGCAACAAAAACAAAATTGACTTGACTGACTTTGCTTCAGACCTTGTATCAGTAACAGGTTGTCTGTAGGATTTAGAAAACCACAAACTCGAATCATTTTCATTTCTGATGCCAAAAACCATGAATGTACCTGTTCAGGTTAGACAAATATTTCAACAAGTTCAAATAAATCAGCAAGTTAATAGCAGTTTTTTTCTGCCCGAATAAATGATTGGGCTGTGACGCAGTGATATATTTCAGAGTTATTGTTAAGCACTATTATATCCATTCCACTTCCATCAGCAATCCCCCCCCAAGGTAAGCTCCCTTCCATCAGGGCTGTGTAGGGCCAGGGGCCGGTGCAAGGACCTGGGTGGTGGGGTTAGGGGGGGCCGGTGGTCTGGCATCGGCCCCTTCAGGCTGAGTCCTGCTTGGCAGAGGCTTGAGCAGGGCTGATTACAAAGGTCACCTTTCTGGGCAGAAGAAAGCCCCCGTGCACGGCCAGACCTCCATGCACATCAAGGCCAACTGTCCATACACACATACTCGTACAGGTGCATGCTGCACACCTGCATGCGTGAATAAAGGTGGAGAAACATGCCAACGCTCATGTACCTCACCCACACACATGGACATGATAAGAAACACACAGAACAGGCTTATAGGGGTTTTGTGATCAGATGGAATAAAGGTGATCCGACAACTAAAGGGGATCCAAACGAAAAGCAACAATAAGAAATAAATGTGCATTCACGCACAAACACACGCGTACACACAAAGAGCCCGAGCTAATCTCATCGCACCAGAAGGGATATGCCTGGCAGACAAAACCTTCACTCTCTTTCAGTCTTAAAACCCAAGGAGAGGCTTTTTTGTCCGTGTGTGTGTGTGTGTCCCCATGTGTGTGTGTGTGTGTGTGTGTGTGTGTGTGTGTGTGTGTTTGTGTAAACCCCCAGTTTGAAACAAAAACAAGTTTGAGGCCTGTGTTCTGTCAGGCTAGAGTGTCTTCTCTAACTGCCACCGACAGAACCTAAGACAGATGCAAACACAGCCACAACACACTTCCAAGTACACGGCATAATGAGTCATTAAAAATGGCCTTTCACAGAGAGGGTACATAAGAAACACAAGGACAGACACAGAGGCTTCGATGTATGTGTCTGTATGTCTGAGCATGAACTGAATATAAATTGGTAGAAGCATTAAATATTGAACAGAAAAATATTCCGAGGCCTGTCTTTGCTTATATAACAGCATTGGCATGATCCATATACAGGGGAATGGGCATGTTTTGAGGCCTGCACTTCTTGGCACAAATGTACAGAGATGCAGTCTGCCTCCCACAGATACTTAATTAGATCACATAGCTCTTTTACATTTCATCTCAACTCCAGAGCATCTGCATACATTTCCTGTATGCGTCATGACTTAAAGCATGAAAGTCAGCACTGAAACAGAATCACTCCATTGTATTTTAAGCCTATGGTGTATACTGAGTCTAATAAATATTGCATGAGATTAACACAGCGATGAAACTGGAGAGCCTGTCATCCAGACACAAAATACAGAGCCTCTCCATTCATAATACATTTAAGATTATGAACGTTTATGAACTTGGAGAACTCTTGTTCCAGTCCTAACATGGCAGGGAACATTATGTTTCTGCTGCCGCTCGCAGACTCGCTCATAAGGCAGTAATATCTCTACAGAGAACCTCAAAGGAATACAGTCTCTTTGGCAAATTAGCTCTTTGATCAACGAACCATTGTTCCACAAGAAGCCTGGTTTCCCCTTTGTGTGCTCAGAATTTAGTTTGATATACCAGGTCTGTAAAGTAGTGCAAAGACCGCTCATGCTGTCCACTGAATTTTTAAAGTTGAATTAAAACAGCCACACGCACCAGTGGATTAATAGACCGGAGGGCTGGGATTCAAACTAAATTCCTTCTTTTAGTACTGACAGAAATATGCATGATATGTAACAATGAGAACCCAAAGTTGTCAAGTACTAAAAACTGGAATTTGGACACATATTTGTTATCACAGATCCAAACTAAAAGCCAATTTTCTGTAATTTGTTGAAGTAGCCACACAAGATAAACAAGGTGGATCAACTTGTATTAATATTCCCATTAAATAATCATGGTTATACAAACCACCACCATCTGTTAGCTGGTAACATATGCAAGTGGTTAGTACATTTGCTTAAGTCGCGAGTTAAAGGAAACATTTAATTTGGGTAAAACAAAACATTAACCAGCCATTAGCCTGTTAGCCATAATGTAGCATCGATATAAACAGGGCTGCACATAACTGGTGCGCAGGTGCGCATGCTCACCCCCCGCCATTGAGAGAGAGAGAGAGAGAGAGAGAGAGAGAGAGAGAGAGAGAGAGAGAGAGA
>CADEHL010000388.1:5000-17500 GCA_902827135.1 Harpagifer antarcticus
GTTTTGTTAGAGCATTTTAAGGGTATGCTTAACGTGTGTGAAGGCATGGTTAGGGTTCATATCTGTTACTTATCCTACAGAGTTAATGATTATTGGAAAACTGGAAGGAATAACAGAATGGTTTCAATTGGGTTTCTGTCAAGGTTTGAATATAAGAAGTATGTTTAATGACGATCAGCGAAGTAAAAGTGACAGAGAATACTCATTATAATAACGTTAATGCATTTCACACATCAGTGCCTGGGTGTCATGTTTCTGTCACTGCTGATAAACCGATTCCCAGATGTTGGTGAGCGATAAGTGTTTTCTCCGGTTTGAAAGGGACTTCTTTTTGCCGTGAATGCTGGGTAGGAAAGTGTCTTTTTATCGTGACTACCGCCACCTCTACAAGTTGCTGTCCCTTGACCCCGTGGCCCCGGGGCGATGTGGTTAATTTGCAGCTGCCAGAGAGCGAACGGGCGAAAGCTTTGACCGTTGACCTTCATCTCAACGTGTCACACCAATCTGTCCGAGAGTGACACCAACACAAAGAGTCCCAATAACTCAACTGACCAGCGTTACAGCGCGGAGGACAAAGAGAGGCAGCTTTCAGGGTGAAAGGGAGAATCAGATCGATGTCCTGAAATCAGTTAGCTACTTTTAACTACAACCATCTTAACAATATTACGTTTTGAACACAACAAAAGGGGAAACAACTGTAATGGTAAATTAGCTAAATGCTTTGATTCCTTCCCATTTGGGCTTGCAAAGTGGACTAGTGCATTATTCAAGTGGCACAAAGCACTTGCATCTAACCTCAAGACCTTAACAAAACATATGGTACAGATCCTCTTAAAAACCACATCATTCTTTATCAAATGCTTTTCTCTTTTTCGGAGGCAATGTAGCATACAGTGAGGTGAATATAGGATACATAACATAAAAACCCTAAAATAAGTAGGCTCTGTCAGTGAGTCCTTGTGGATCGCCATTAACTTACTTTTATTTCTCCAAACTTGAACTTGATCATCCATGCATAGTCTTCATAATCAGAATTAGGAGTATACATACAATATATCTTTAAGTACCTGAATGTCGCTCGTCTGTTGTGTCCGTGGTTGGGTTTTAGGCATAGCCTGTATATATAAATGGACGTAGTGTCCGTGACGTCACCCATAGGATTCTGCAGAGTTGCCGTGAAGCCCTTAGGAGGCGGAGTCGGCCACTAACGGCTCGACTGTGACGTCAGAGTCTAACTCCAGCCTGCTCCAAATAAGGGCAAAGAGGCAGAGCCGAGGCGGGACCTGCTGCCTCCGACTGGAAGTAAACAGAGCTAGCTCAGGCTAAGAAGCTAACATGAAATACATGCATACCAAGTTACTGCTAACAGTGTAGTTCCCCTATATAAACGTTACATTCATCAAATGAGACGATCTGCAAGAGAATTAGCTATATGTTGTTATTCTTAATGCTTGCCATTCACACGTTGAGAAAAGACGGACTCCACCGCCCGGACCTAACGGAGCCGCAGTGGGCTAGCTCCAGGACACCGGCTGGAGCTAGCCCCCTGCGGCTCCGTTAGCTCCGGCGGCCACCACTGGGATAATTGGGTCCCCTATTAACATTTTAGCATTATGGGCGTCATAGCCATAGACTATACAAGTCTTACCCAAGGCTGAATCATAAACTAAAATGTATATGTATGTATAAAGGGTTACGTCCTTAGCTGGCTAATAAGTAACAAGCTAAGCTACCAAGCACACAAACACCTGCGAACGGGGTTAACATGTATAATATTATAATTTTAGACTTCTTGGAAGTTCTGTTAGTACATTCAAGCGCACAGCACGACATTTTAATTGTCTGGTATTTGTAACAATATTCCCTAAAAGGCACAATCACCACGAACACGGCTAAAGCTAAAGGGTCAAGTACAGTACTATGACTAACTAACGTTGTAGCCTCTATGGTTGTAGCCTAGCAGAGTGGACAAGTTGCTGTTAGCTGACAGTGAGACATGTACATGTCCATCAAAGTGACCACGCCCTAATTTATGCATAACTTTAAGGCTTAATATTAATTAAACAGATGAGTTGAGAAAAAATGCACCCCCCACACAGCAGTCATGAAGGGGGAATCTAACTATACAGAGAATATGGTTTTTTGAACCACGATGTAAACATGTTTATTTCTGCTGTAAATTTGGGCATTTTAACATGGGGGTCTATGGAAATTGCTCCCTTCTGCAGCCTGCTCCTACTGGCCACTAGATGAACTGCAGTGTGTGGCACTTTCCGTATTGGCGTCCCGGCTCTTCCCCAGAGTTTGCCGCTTGGTTTTAGGCCACGTGAGTTGTATATATATGTAGTAGACATGTAACTCACTGAGGCCTTGAATTGAGGTCAGATAAGGTTTATTTTCCGTGACAAGTGGCAATGCAGGAGGTGCCATATCTGCCAGACAGCCATAACATCTACACCGGTGTTTATACGAGAGAAGTGACCTGAACTAAGGTTCTCCGTCATGCATGAGGAAGCCGTGATGCCAACATATGGCCCCACATCTGCATCCTATTGCAGCTTCACTGAGCTAAACATGAGACGGGCACTGGTCCTCGAATACACCCCCCTCCCCCCCACACTCCCATCACTGGTTACCAATGCACATACACCGGCCAAAACATTTCAATGAGGAAAAGTGAGTCTGTCTCATAACTGTCAGTGTTTGTCAGGATATCTGAAATGACTAGGTTAGCTACGTTAGCTAGCTAGCTAGCTTACAGCAGATCTGCAGTGACATCAGAAGGAGTCATGTGATCACATTGTTCAAATAAGACTATCACACATTTTAGGTAAGTTTCCAACAACAGAGACAGTTGTTCAGCTTTATCATCCTGAACGTCACCAAGCGCTCCGTCCCAGCTGTGTGCGTCACTCTTTAGTGTCCCCTGGTCTCCCAACTGTGTGCGTCACTCTTTAGTGTCCCCTGGTCTCCCAACTGTGTGCGTCACTCTTTAGTGTCCCCTGGTCTCCCAGCTGTGTGCGTCACTCTTTAGTGTCCCCTGGTCTCCCAACTGTGTGCCTCACTCTTTAGTGTCCCCTGGTCTCCCAGCTGTGTGCGTCACTCTTTAGTGTCCCCTGGTCTCCCAGCTGTGTGCGTCACTCTTTAGTGTCCCCTGGTCTGCCAGATGTGTGCGTCAGTCTTTAGTGTCCCCTGGTCTCCCAGCTATGTGCGTCACTCTTTAGTGTCCCCTGGTCTCCCCTCTGTGTGCGTCACTCTTTAGTGTCCCCTGGTCTCCCAGCTGTGTCCGTCACTCTTTAGTGACCCCTGGTCTAGCTGTGTGCGTCACTCTTTAGTGTCCCCTGGTCTAGCTGTGTGCGTCACTCTTTATTGTCCCCTGGTCTCCAGCTGTGTGCGTCACTCTTTAGTGTCCCCTGGTCTCCCCTCTGTGTGCGTCACTCTTTAGTGTCCCCTGGTCTCCCCTCTGTGTGCGTCACTCTTTAGTGTCCCCTGGTCACCCAGCTGTGTCCGTCACTCTTTAGTGTCCCCTGGTCTCCCAGCTGTGTGCGTCACTCTTTAGTGTCCCCTGGTCTCCCCTCTGTGTGCGTCACTCTTTAGTGTCCCCTGGTCTCCCCTCTGTGTGCGTCACTCTTTAGTGTCCCCTGGTCTCCCCTCTGTGTGCGTCACTCTTTAGTGTCCCCTGGTCTCCCCTCTGTGTGCGTCACTCTTTAGTGACCCCTGGTCTAGCTGTGTGCGTCACTCTTTAGTGTCCCCTGGTCTCCCCTCTGTGTGCGTCACTTTTTAGTGTCCCCTGGTCTCCCAGCTGTGTGCGTCACTCTTTAGTGTCCCCTGATCTCCCAGCTGTGTGCGTCACTTTTTAGTGTCCCCTGGTCTCCCAGCTGTGTGCGTCACTCTTTAGTGTCCCCTGGTCTCCCAGCTGTGTGCGTCACTCTTTGGTGACCCCTGGTCTAGCTGTGTGCGTCACTCTTTAGTGTCCCATGGTCTAGCTGTGTGCGTCACTCTTTAGTGTCCCCTGGTCTAGCTGTGTGCGTCACTCTTTAGTGTCCCCTGGTCTCTAGCTGTGTGCGTCACTCTTTAGTGTCCCCTGGTCTCCAGCTGTGTGCGTCACTCTTTAGTGTCCCATGGTCTAGCTGTGTGCGTCACTCTTTAGTGTCCCCTGGTCTAGCTGTGTGCGTCACTCTTTAGTGTCCCCTGGTCTCCAGCTGTGTGCGTCACTCTTTATTGTCCCCTGGTCTCCAGCTGTGTGCGTCACTCTTTATTGTCCCCTGGTCTCCAGCTGTGTGCGTCACTCTTTATTGTCCCCTGGTCTCCAGCTGTGTGCGTCACGAATGGAAATTTCAACCGGTTGAAAATGAAGTGTGCTTGCACCTGTTGGCCACCGTATATATCTGGCTCATTTCAAGCCAGTCGCACTCCAGGCTTATTAAAAGCTAATGTACCAGCTGGATTCTTGTGTTTTTGTTTTACATAGTTTAAAATCACTTCAAGGTGTCCTCTAAATGTGCATCTCTCCAGCCTCTCTCTGCGTCAGTCAGACAGCAGCCAGCGGTCCTGATGGATCCTGTTTTATCTGTAGCGCCACTACAGGGTCAGTTTGGTAACCGTAGGAGGGTGAGGACCAGCAAATCAATCGCACGGCCGCTTCCTTACCACCTGCTCAGCGTTTAGATGGGGTGTGGGGGGGGGGGCATCGGGCTTAGTTTGCCTCCCTGACGGCTTCACTTGATATTGACACCTTGACAAATGAGGATAAATTCCCCTGTCAATACGCTCATCCGATGTTATTGATGATGCCATTTAGCTTTTCATTCTGAAGAAACCACTGACCCACTTGTCAAGCTCCCTTAATCTGGAGCTCCGTGTGGAAGAACATCTGTAGAGTAAATACACTTAACGACACATTGCTGTTTCTTGGTGGCTTTCAGTGTCGTTTTGTCTCGTTATTTTGATATGTATCACATGTATTGTCTTTGTAGGAGACGACATATCCTACTTTCTTAAACATAGTGGATTGTGTCTTTTTGCCCAGACATATTCAGTGAATAACCTCTCCGTGCTTCGGGGTGAATTCATTAAATTACATTCTGTTATGAGAGGCCGATATGGAGTTTTGGAGCGACTTACATACTCAATACTGTGCCCAGGGACACAACGACATGCTGACTGCAGTGGGGTTTGAACCTGTGACCACCTGATCCGAACACCTACGCTCTATCCACTGTTGTCAGTACATCCTCTTTCCAATAAAACCCTTTGGTTGTTTGCTTTGTAGTTATAGCCAGCTGTACAAGACATATTTATCTCTCAAATTAAACATTTATTTCTGAAACATGTCAGATATGTTCCTCTTTTGTTTGGACTGCAATCAAAGGCAGTCTAACAGCGTGCATCGCACCTGGAGACAAGAGGCACGTCGGTGTTTGGATCTACAGTTGAAACCATATGGTAATTCAATGGTCTGTAAAGTCCACTTTTTAAAGTCTTGGACCCAGAATCGTCTTGGTGTTTATTGATGTAAAATGCAAATTAGTACGTTGTATTGAATAGTAATCTGCTTTTAACTTAACAAAATGTTCTAATAACCTTTTTAATTTAGTCTGTTGTCTCCTAGTGTGCGTTCATTAACAACAACGATCTGTTACGCAGGAGAGCAGAGGGTTAGCATGTTAATTGTCTTGATCTGCAGTCGGTCTTTCCTTGTTCTCGACTACTTTTAGACTTTCAATAAGACTTGTTCTTGATTAATATAGTCTTGACTTGAGGTCCCATCCCTAAAACAACCCCTCCAATGTCTGCCTGTGTGTGTTTCATTCTCCCGTCATGTGATCCTGCTTCCTGTTCCTATGTTGAATGAAAGGCTGTTTGGTGTTACGATGAATCAATGGAATCATATCTGTCCTCGTGGCGGTTAATGTGCGGGTCCTTCCTGCCGCAGTGTTGTGAGGTTTGTGTGGACGCATGTTGACGTTCAGGCTCCATGTTTCTGTGGGGTCAGGGGTGATGGGAAGTTCAAGGGTTGACTGACTCTGTTCATCAAACCGGAGGGTGGGGGGGGTCACTAAGACACGCCCCTTTGCTTTTTATTACTTCCATGTGCTTGACGTATTTAATGTTGTCTTAATGTATATATTTAATATTCTCTTCTTGTACATATCATATGTATATAGACTTCTCAAGGCTCAAGGCTTGTATTGGTCATACGTACATAGCTACAGTGTAGTCTACAAAATCATTTCTGAGTTGCAGCCAGATGAATGGCTTATGTGACAATAAAACCTTGAATCTTGACCACTCAGCTACTTTTCAATAACCTGCCTCCTTTTGGCTATTCCTGTGTTTTTACATGTCTGAATGTAGACCCCCCCTCATTTGCATGAGTCCCTGAGCAGGCATTGTTAATTGACTTAAACCAGGATTAGTGTTAATCAGGGTTTGTGCCCTGGAACCATCGGCCAATCCTAACCTCATTATTTGATAGCAGCACACGTCCTGTCAGCCCCCATCAAGCTGCTAATTAATGCACCCAGGTCCCACCCTGGACCCCCCTTTACCTCCTATTACCCCCACCCGTCCATCCATCCATCCATTAATCCCCCCCCCCCCCTTCCTCACGCACCTTCACACCCCAGTCCCCTTTCTTATCAGCAGAGGTCAACACACGCTGCATCAGATGTGAAATATGGAGCTACGTCTCTCCATAGGCTGGGTGGTATGGGTGGAATCCAATATATCCCATTTGCTTTTGTCAAATACATGAATGACAATATGATTTTTTACGAAATAAACATCAGTAATAAGACTAATAGTACTTTTGGTTAATTGAGTGCTATTAGGGGAATTAAAGACTCTTTAAAGGGTAACATTAAGAAGAAAAAACATCAGTAAAACAACACCCCTAAAATAATGAAATATGATATATCATGATGCGTAAAAGGTAGGCAAATAAAAGAGACTGATAGGCCTGCAATCAATAAGTATTTCATGATCAATTACTCGGCTGATCATTTTCTAAATGAACGTTGTGTGAAATGTCAGAAAATATCGAAACATGTCTATTCCAGTTTCTCAAAATCCATGTCTTTTAATGTCTCGTTCAACCCAAAGATATCCACTTTAATATGAATGAAAGACGACGAAAGCAGTCAATCTCAATATGTAAGAGGCTGACAAATGCATTTACTACCATTTTTGCACAATAATTACTTTTAAAATGTATAAATAATCAAAATAGCTGACGATTATTTATTAGAAAATTCATAAAATGTGTAATGTATGCTTTTACAACCAGGATAGCCCCTTTTTAAGGTGATATCTCCTATCAGATATCTATCACAACACTGATATACTGCCCATCGTAAAGTGAAGTCCAGTACGGATGGATTTCAAGAGCCTCGCGAGACGCTATGGTTTTGTTTGTGTCTGGCCTTAAGATCATGTGTGTCCGCACGTCTCTCAACACCAGCTAAAAACGCCTTGATGTCTCCCCATCCCTCCCCCCGACCTCCCGTCTCCCCCGCAAGAGTCTCTCTGTGGCCCCCTGACATGATATGAGATAATGAGGAAGAGGACACCTGATCCTGAGAGTCTGTGACACCTCTGTCTGCCATTATCCAGCTCCAGTAAGCCCTGAATGTGGCGCTGCAAGTGAGACAACTGGGTTTCCATCCCTCATCAAAATAGAACATTTCGTGCCGTGGTCATTTTCAAATCTGTGTTAGAAGATGGCGGAGTGGTCACGGGAACACCGCCATCTTCTAACACCAAGTGATCGTTTGCCTATCAGTTGGTTTTAAGTGTTATCGTATCGTATCGAATACTTTAAACCCCTCAAAACAGCTACTTATACCTCAAAAGCAACGTGTTTTTGACCTCGAAGTAAACAAAGGAGGACCGTAACTTTTTCAATGAAAGCTAATTTGCAAATAATCCTATTGTGTCATAAGAGGCTTGAATTAATCGGATAGAGACCTTAATAGGTTTATCAAGTTACTTTCACATTCAAACAGTCTTTGAATCCTTGAAGCCCGCCGCTCAGAACTATCCTAGAAACCTGTCCTTAGATACGTTTGAAGCCCCTCATTATTTAGAAAGATGCTGAATCAGAAGTCTTTAATACTTCCCATAGCAGCTCAAATCAAAATAAAAGTAGATACACATCCTAGCTAAAGAGATAACAGCAGTGCTATCGAAGTAAGTTGACGTATAAAAGTAGTTGTCGTTACAGTGTGTGTGGTTCTCTTCTACGTTGCATTCCTTTGTTCTGCATGAGGGTGTGTACAGCTCATAGGTAGGTGTGTGTAGTGCACGTGGTCACACCTCTTTGTGAATGTGAGCCAAAGGAGCAGTCAATCCTGCAGAATAATCATCTCTATAATTAAGAGCTGTGAGAATGTCCCCGTCACATACCCCCCCCCCCCCCCCCCCTGTCTGTCTGTCTGCCTGCCTCCATAATGGCTCTGCATTTGTCTCTCTCCACCCTGCGCCTATGCAGAAAAGCTCATGACATTTATTGTGAGACTAATGGCAGTGCTCCACTCCTCCTAATTGTGGGCTTTAATTGCAATAATTATTTACAAGCCTAATTAGAGCCTGGAAGACGTCAGGACGGGGTTTGTCAGGAGCAAAGAGGAGAGTGAATGTTGGGTGTATAATTGGGGGAGGCCGTGTCTGAATGTCTCTCTCACGCTCTCGCTGTCTTTATCGGCGTCAATCATTCGTCCTTAGCGACGTAATGGGGGCTCAAATCGTGCGATTGGGTGGGATTCGAAGTTCTCTGCCCCCACCATTAGGGTGAAGTAATTCTCACAAAGGTGCCTTCTCGAAAGCCTTGTTTTATGGGGAGGTTGTGAACAAACACGAGACTCTTACTGTACACGGCTTCTACCGTCCGAGACAGAGTCCGGGGCACAAGAGGGATCCTGTTCGTGACGCCCAAATGTGGTGCAATAGACTAGTCGAATAAATATCATTCTTCAGGCTCTGTGTTTCTCTGGCAGGAATGCGCTGAGCAGAGCCTCCTCCCAGTGATTCATCCGCCACACAAAACTGCCCAAGCACTTGTTCTTATTTCTATCTGGACAACGTATCACCACGGTTGTAAGACTAGCTTCACCCCATTGGATTTGACCATCTGTTCGTGCTACTCTACAGTTGTTTGACACCGTTTATTCCACTTTGAGCACCAACCGAAAGATGCTTGCTTTCACACTTTGTCTTAACGAGCTTCAGCGCTCAGACTCAGATCAAGGACGATGTTCGGTTGTACATGTTAAAGTACAAAACTCACCGGCATCAACAACTAGTGTATGCCCGCCAATCTGCTCCATTAAACAGGCTTTAGGCATAGGCGGAGTTTGACATTTGAGCTTGGGGGGGGGGCAAACCTTTTTTACTGACGTCCCAACTATTGCGTGGGGCGCTACGGATACAGTAGCAATACAGCCAGCGCTCACCGCACTGAGTGTGACTTTCCCACATAGGATCACAACTCGTCCCGTCATGCACGCCTCATGCCCGCCGTACACACACACCCATATGGCGGTCTCTCCCCCCAACATGAGTGCATTACATAACTGTAAAACTCATCTGTGCACATCTTATACTTATTTGATAACTACTGTATCCCTTGGTTACTTTAACACGCTACAATATTATTAACCATTAAAATATTGATTTGACAGTTTTAGACGTAGTAATGCTGTAACATATTTCAACCACTATGCCCCCCCCCCCCCTGCAAAATCCGCCTATGTTTTTAGGTCTTTGTTATGTTTTTGTCTGACGGACACAAGCGTGTTTCTCCAGTTTCCACAGTGACGTCAGCAATGCCTTTCTAAAAAGTTGAAATAGTTTTAACTCGGTGTAGCCGCACTAAACGGTGGATCAAATTCAGAAAACAACGAGGCCTTACAGAGAGCTGGTTATCTCGATTGCAAACGCTCACACTCATCAGTCTGATTACACATGCTCAGTCATGAGATAACTCTGTCATCGATAGACAATGGATCCATGGTCACATGGCAGCTTGTGACTGGTCATCTACTCCATCTCGCTTTATACAGTATTCTTTATAATCATCAGTTCCAATAGAGGCCTCAGGCTGACAGTGTGCGCTGATGTTTCCTGTGACAGCTCACTTCAATACTCCACCAGCTGCCTCTTATAGACCCAATAAGTGTGTGTGTGTGTGTGTGTGTGTGTGTGTGTGTGTGTGTGTGTGTGTGTGTGTGTGTGTGTGTGTGTGTGTGTGTGTGTGTGTGTGTGTGTGTGTGTGTGTGTGTGTGTGTGTGTGTGTGTACATCATATGTGCATTTTCCACAGAGTACATTTGATGCTGTGTGTGTTCTAACCTTGGTTCACTTGCTGCAGTTTGGCAGACCCTGAGGAGATGTTTTGTGAGTGTGTGTGTGTGTGTGTGTGTGTGTGTGTGTGTGTGTGTGTTTCACTGTGTGATGCGGTCATGCTGCCGGTCTTTGTGTGTCCTTCAGACGGCCGGTTGGTAAACAGGCTGCAGCAGCAGGAGGTTTGATGGGCGACCCATGGCAGCTCCACCCTTTCTTCTCCGCTGTCAGTGCAGCGTCCGATGGGAGGACTCAATCCCACAATGCCGCGCTCCTCTCCCCTGCGGCTCACTTTCACAAAGCTGTCAGCCGGAGCTCTGGTGATGGATGTAGTATTGTACGGTGTGTGTAAATTGTGTTTGCGTGTGAGTGAACGGCCATGATCAACAGGGATTTGGAAATGTACATATAAGGTACTCAACCATTTCACTTGGCTTTGAGCACAGGGAAGTAGAAGAAGCAACGGTGATTACAAAGAGGTAATGCTTTTATTAACATCGTTTACACGTTGATGTGACGTGAAAAGTGGAGTAAAAGCACACTGGAAATGTGGAAGTAGACTACTGCCTAAGTGTGGTGGAAAAGGGGGTATTCGAGAGCACTTTAACTAACATTGAAAAGCCTTGTTATTCTCAATGCCAATAGCCAGACTTCAGGCATTATTCATTACTATTTGTGACCCTTGATGTGCAGAACAATAGCTTTTGCTACGGAGTTCATGACACATAAGAGTAGTCTACACATATTAAAGAAACACCTTGCTGCCACTCTCAGGCAAAGCACACACACACATTAATCTACATCTGCTCGTACATATGCAGACACACATTGGGCTAACGGGGGAAGATGAATGTGCCGGGGTGGATAACACATCTCTAAAGCAATATTTGAGGAAAAATATTAGAAAGAGCAGGGCGAGATAAGGCGGTGTGATTTAAACAGTGCGTCTGCGTGAAATATTACCTCCTCTCCGACTTGTACATCGGATATTTGGAGCCAGGAGGATCACATGGTGTAATAGATATGGGCCGCAGAGTGAAAAAGTACATGAGAGATTTGTGGTGGAAGAATAATGTCTCCAGTGATGGGGGTAACGCGCTATGAAGTCACTTGTTACAGTAATCAGATTACATGTGTCTGTAACGCAGTAGTGTGACTGTTGGACAGCAGGAATTACATTACAGCTACTAAGCACAACGTTATCTCGTTACTCGCGTTACTTAGTTTAAGGTCTTCAACTATCTGCTTAAAGACCTACCCTCCGATCCTCCTCTGCCTTCCAACTCACTGTACCTTCTGCCCGCCTGTCCACCATGGGGTCAAGAGCCTTCAGCCACTCTGCCCCCCGTCTCTGGAGCTCTCTCCCACAAGACATCCGCAATATGGACTCACTCTCAACCTTCAAATCCAGCCTGAAAACACACATTTTTAAACTGGCATATTCAATATCTTAATAATTTTTCTAAACTGTTTTTAAGTCTTGTATTACTGTGTGACCTTCTTTGTTGCTTGTTTTTAATTATGCTCTGTAAGGTGTCCTTGAGAGCTTTGAAAGGCGCCCATAAATAAAATGCATTATTATTATAAAGAGAAGACTTTAGAGAAGACGTGCGACTTTATGGATAAGGAGACAGAGCAGAAATGTCAGAGTCTCATAGCAGAGATTAACAGTCGAAGCTAAACATTGTGGAGGAAATGTTGCCCATCTTTTCGAACCTCATTGAGCAAGAAACAGGTGGCTGACATCAGACAGGAACATTTACACGCTACCTGGAGAAGTCGTGATATCAATTATTGACCCAAATAATCGAGATTATGATTTTTGCCATAATCGAGCAGCCCTAGAAACTGAGCTAAAGAAAACTTGATGTTCAAACCAAGAGCAGAAACAGAGGTCTGTGTTCAGGATTATTAGATGAAGGATGTGTGCTGATCTGGGTTTAATGAGGATTAACTTGATATGGTTATTCTCAGAGTGATGTTACAAAACAATCCAAGTAACGTGGTAATGTGTAATGCATTACTTTTCCCACCCGAGCGCTGGCTGTCTGCTACCCCGTTTAAAGTTCATGTGAGGAACAAAAAGCCCCACGTCCTCCAGAGAGAAAGTGCTTATTTATTTCACACTTTCCAGAAGCAACCGGAGAGCAGTTAATTTGT
>CADEHL010000388.1:22500-27500 GCA_902827135.1 Harpagifer antarcticus
GTTTGGAAATGCATGTGTGTATAATAGGAAGATGAATCCACGAGGATATCCATCCAGGACCTATGATCCAGGACCACAGCCACGACTCAAGATCCAGGGCTCGTGATGCAGGACCGCAGGATCATCCATGACTCCGGATCCCAGCGTATATAGACACCAGCGAGAAAGACATGTGGGGAAGCTGGGTTAATCGAAACATGAGAGTATACCGGTATAGACAGAGAGAAGGAAGAAGTAAGATGTCCCCCGACAAACTAAGCCTATATCAGCAAAACTAGGGGCTGAATCTAATCAGCCCTAACTATAAGCTATAAGACAATACGATGGCATACACACGGAATATTATTCATATCTTGCAAACTTTAATGTATTTAACCTGATGATATTGTGACGATATCAATACTATAATATCAATAACCATCTCTTACAGTTACGCACAAATAAGATCATTTGTGTGATATCAAAAACTAGATTTGGGACAGTATTTTTAAGGTTTGAAAATGTGTTAACAATACACCTTTAGGATTACAAAAATAAATATAACATTGGGAGCATTCCTTCTAAAATGAAGTGTCAGCTGAGTGGAAATACTAAAATAGGCCCAGGATCCAGAGTGTGTCATCACGGTACACCGGCGTGTCACTCTTTATAGCCGTCTTCCAGTACACACACTCACACACACACATTTACAAACACTCCTGGGCTCTCTCACACACCCTGTTCGCAGCTCTTAAATGTCAGTGAGGGTCTTTAAAGGCGAGCAAACAGGAAAGATGGAAGGTGGCGTTGGGGGGGGTGGTTCAAAGTGGCCGGGCAGCTTGGATGTCATTTCCTCCTTTTGGACCTCTGACTTGAATTACTGAGCAGAGAGGCGAGAGAGGAGAGAGGGTTCAGGGGGGGGAGACAAAGGAATAAGAGGAGAGGATAGAGGAGAAAGACCCTCACATAATTTACCCAGAATCCTTCTTTGTCCTGTATGTGGAGAGGAGAAAAGGCTGCGTTAGCAAGTGTTATGAATATAGGATCATACTGGGTCAACTATGTGTCTATTTATCATGTAAATAAGATTGTAGTTCCTGTAGGAGTTATGATGAATTGTTATAATACACATTTTTTGCAATAATCCAGTGTTTTAGGTATTATTTGTTTACATTTTGTGTTTAAAATGAAGCAAAACAGCTCTGAAAAAGTATTTTAATGCAAATCTGACCTCCCTTAAAGTGAAAAACATATAACTCAATACCAAAAATCACCGAAATTAATCCAGTGGTTAAAATGATGTGGCTCCCTTGTAGGGCTGCTCAATTAATCGTATTTTAATCGCGATTACGATTATGGCTTGCAACGATTACGAAAACAACGTAATCGAAATAAAACGATTATTTTTTTATTATTATTACTTTTTTTTTTTTTTTTTACAATTTTTTTTTTTTTCAGTTGAATAATAATTAAAGTTCAGGGTAATCAACTGATCAAATTATTATTTCTCCAATAAATGGATGTTTTCCAAGTCAATGAATAATCGCATTTACAATTATTGACCCAAATAATCGAGATTATGATTTTTGCCGTAATCGAGCAGCCCGACTTCCTTGGATGTAAATGGCGGCTTTCTTGGAACATTCCGGTGGCTTTTTGTATGAAATGGCCCCAGAGGGATAAACATTGACATTTTGGTGCCACTTTTGAAACAGCTGTCTGCAGTACTACTACAGTTAGGGTAATAGGCTGTTTCCTAAGGGTAGAACATGCATCTAGGACTAGGAGACAACGAGAACATATCGTAATATTTTTCTTTGAATACCATGACATAGATATTACGACGATATGGCAATACGTTTTGTCGTGTATAAGAGAGGAGTAAAGGCTTTCTCTGTTGTGTGTATGAACCGCTACGCTAACCACATTAATGTAAAAACCCACCTGGATAAATACCATCTAGCGGCCTGTTTCGACGCACCTTCGCTCATAAAAACGTCTGTACACGTAGCATCTAAAACGGCTCTTTGAAAGTCCCTGCAGGATTGCTGCTTTTTCTGAGTTTGTAACTTCACGGTTGAGTGCACTTACTGTAAGTCGCTTTGGGCATCGGCTAAATGTAATGTACGTCTAAATAACATGCAGCACGACAAAGGAGGTGAATCAATATCGTTTGGTGATATGCAATGTTTAGAGTTTTATATGTAATGGATATCCTTAAATACAGCCGTTGACTTTCAGAGAGGAAGACGTTTCGATGTTATTGAACATTGTTGGGAGCATTTTAAAGCTGTCTGCACCGAGGGTTTTTCGGCGGTGTGCAATATACACAAAATCACATTCAGAGCACACACACACACACACAATCAAATCTCACACAAACACACCCCTCTTTTTCCGCCCCCTCCTCGGCTGCCCAAAAAGAGGGTGAAGCCATAAATAATTGATACACTCCCAGCTCCATCGACTGCTGGATTCTTCATCCTCTCACCGGTCGATTGCCTCACTCCATTATTCCTCCACTGCCTGTAGTCCCCCTGTGACTCCTCCCTCTGCTCTGTGACACACACACACACACACACACATACACACACACACACACACACACACACACACTTCTCCACCTTCCTTATTGTCCGGTGTGCCACTTTGTCTCTAATCCATACAGTTGGCCCTCAGTCACACGCTGAAATCCAATGCCATGTTTGTGCAAGTGTGTGTGTGTGTGTGTGTTCTGTGTGGTGTGTGTCAATGCACTATAATTAGCACCCAGAGATACATTTTAGGAAAGCTCCAGTGGCGTATATGTTGTAGCGGTTAGTGCTTTGTCATTTTTAATAAGTAGAAGAGCTTGGATGTTAACCTGAGCTAGCTGCTATGGACAGCTGTGTTTTTATTGTTGTCATATATTCATCTGTTCTAGTCTACTAGATTTATTTTTTATGTATGTCTAGATATCTTTTTGTTAGATTCCTATTCTTGGGGACGAGGAGAAACAGCATTTTGATCTCCCTGTTTGTATATCACACACACACACACACACACACACACACACACACACACACACACACACACACACACATACAGACATTGATAATGAAGTTGACTTTGAAAAACCCTTCATGACTGGAAACAAACCGATACTAACTAAATATCCTGAGGAAAAGACACCAAAGACGTCCTGGAGGAAACCTCGACCTGTTTTAAATCATACTGTGTTTCATCAATATATCACAGGTCTCAGATATATACAGAGCCTGTCTCTGATTGGCTGAAACACCAAACAGATCATTGCAGCATTACTCATAATCCCCTCTGTTTCAGCCCTGTTTCCAAAGTGCTGATTCTCTGTCTGTTACTTTAGATGAAAATAAGGAGCCCCTCCCCACGCCCCTCTGAGAGACATTTGGTTACAAAGAACTCAATGGTGCTCTAGGAGGAGATTCAGGTGATAAGGTGGGGGGGGGGGGTTAGGGTTACATGTTGATGTAGAAGAGACATGAAGAAGAGGGGACACATGTTGATGTAGAAGAGACATGAAGAAGAGGGGACACATGTTGATGTAGAAGAGACGTGAAGAAGAGGGGACACATGTTGATGTAGAAGAGACATGAAGAAGTGGATTCTGCATAATCGGTGAGATCGTCTTTCAGTCGTGGTGCGCGGGTCAGCGTGGGATCATAACGGCAGACAGCCTCAGAGTTCAGTCTGCGGTCAGAAGGCTCCAGCTGACCCAACAGTCTGGCGCTTCTGACGGGATGCCAGGGAGGAAACCAGGCAGGATGGGGAGAACGAGGGGGGGAAGAGAGAGGGGGGGGGGGTGTTTGGCAATCAATGTATTTGCCTTTACTAGAATCCCCATTAGTAGTAGCTTGAGTATATTGAGGCCACACGCAAAGATTGGTACAGCTGTCTGCAGTACTATTACAGGGTAATATGCTGTTTCCTTAAGGGTAGAACATGCAGCTAGGACTAGGACACAAGGAGAAGATACCGCACTATTCTTCATTGAATACCATGATATTACGATGATATGGCGATATGTTTTTACGCTAACCACATTAGTGTAAAAACCTACCTGGATAAATACCGTATGGTGATTTTAGCGGCCTGTTTCGACCGCACCTTCGCTCATTAAAACGTCTGTATTAGTAGCATCTAAAATGGCTCTTTGAAAGCTAATGTACCCACAGGATTGTTGCTTTTTTTAAATGTGTAACTTCACGGTTGAGTCGCTTTGGACAGAAACATCCGCTAAATGTAATGTAATGTACCTCATTGCAAACAATATGTTTACTTAGGATCATTCACCGCCTCGCTGCACCTGTGGAGTGGTTTGAAAGGACCATATTACATCTTGTGTTAGTCGCTGGCAGGATGTGCTGTGATAATGGCCCAACATCTCATTAGAGCACATTTGAAATGACTGTATCTTGGTACTGTATATACTATACAGTGGGGCAAACAAGTATTTAGTCAGCCACCAATTGTGCAAGTTCTCCCACTTAAAAAGATGAGAGAGGCCTGTAATGTTCATCCTAGGTACACTTCAACTATGAGAGACAGAATGGGGGGAAAGAATCCAGGAAATCACATTGTCTGATTTTTAAAGAATTTATTTGCAAATGATGTTGGAAAATAAGTATTTGGTCAATAACAAAAGTTCATCTCAATACTTTGTTATATACCCTTTGTTGGCAATGACAGAGGTCAAACGCTTTCTGTAAGTCTTCACAAGGTTTTCACTGTTGCTGGTATTTTGGCCCATTCCTCCATGCAGATCTCCTCTAGAGCAGTGATGTTTTGGGGCTGTCGCTAGGCAACACGGACTTTCAACTCCCTCCAAAGATTTCCTATGGGGTTGAGATCTGGAGACTGGCTAGGCCACTCCAGGACCTTGAAATGCTTCTTACGAAGCCACTCCTTCATTGCCCGGGCAGTGTGTTTGGGATCATTGTCATGCTGAAAGACCCAGCCACGTTTCATCTTCAATGCCCTTGCTGATGGAAGGAGGTTGTCAC
>CADEHL010000388.1:35000-38778 GCA_902827135.1 Harpagifer antarcticus
ACCAAGTCTTCACCCTAAAATTAATGATTTGTTGTCCCCCATAAGGGAGGTGAGTCCCCACACGTGACTGTGTAAACAGATTTAGGTCCCCACAAGTATAGTAATGCTAGGTCACACACACACATGTCACACACACTCACACACACACTCACACTCACACACACACACACTCAGACACACACACACACACTCACACATGTCACACACATGTCACACACTCACACATACTCACACACTCACACTCACTCACACATGTCACACACACACACCATGTATACATCACTTCAGGGGACATTACATTGACTTACATGCATTTCCTGGAGACTTATCCTAACCCTAACCATAACCAACACATGCCTAACCATAACCCTAACCCTAACCAAGTCTTCACCCTAAAATTAATGATCCCCCTCATGGGGACCTCCAATTTGTCCCCATAAGGGAGGCGAGTCCCCACACGTGACTGTGTAAACAGATTTAGGTCCCCACAAGTATAGTAATGCTAGGCTACACTCACACACACTCTCTCACACACACACTCACACACACACACACACCCACACACATACTCTCTCACACACACACACACACAGTCTTCAATCACGCTGGCAGTGATTGGTGTGAGTCTGGAGGCTGATTATCTCTGGACCAGCCACAACACTTCAACAGAACCTCTCACCTCCTTAAGGCCCGCCAGTCTGGAAATGGATATCGATAATTGGGTCGGGCCGCTGACAGGCTGCAGAAACAACCTTGAAAAGTAGTTTATATCTCACCTTTAGTTGGTGCAACTGCATTGAAGTTTGTTATGAACTCATCTTATAACTAATTGTAAGTATATTGAATTGCCTGGCTAACAACAAAGCATGTGACCTTCAAGTGTCCCCTGGAGACAGTTGTGGTTGTGTTTACATTAGCAGCGCTTGTTGTAAATGCACATAATGTAGTCAAGTTGGTGAAGATTTCTGCATTTGCATGTATTTTGGCACATTTCTGTTTTGTATTTGCATCGTTTCAAAAGCTGCTTCGCATAATGGAAATGTGTTTGGTCGTTATCAGGCGTTCATCCTGCAAATAGCTGCATATCTGTTCAGTGTTTCTGACTTCCGAGGTTACGGTAATTCAGCACAAACGCTCTGTCTCGCAGCGAGAAAGGTAATCGGTGTGTCTGCCCTGTGATCTGTATCAGCCCCAGACTTTAATGGGACCTTCATTGGCCCATCGAACACCAACCACCAAACGCCATGATGGAAATGGACCCGCTGTTGTAATGCAGCGCTGAGTACGTGTTACTATCAGAGAATGCTGTTACTTGTGAGGGGATGTCAACACGCCGGGTCACCACAGATGTGTTCAGGACTCAGAGTACAGTAGGAGGATTTTGGGGGAGCGGATAGAGGAGAAGATGTCCTCAGGAAGAGCCTCAGTGGGATTACAGAACAGATTAAGGAGAGTCCGCTCAGGGAAACAGCTTCACCGTTAGCATAGATGCTAACCAGCGGGGGGAAGAGCCAGAGGCATGTAGATATTACTGCTTTCATTCATCCTGCAGCCAGTGTTCACTCTGCTTTTGTTTCCTTTGTCATTAAGCCTGCTCTAACACACACACACACACACACACACACACACGCACACACACGCACACACACACCCCTCCTATACTTTCCCTCACTCTCTTTCTCTCTGCTGGAATAGGTATTGTGCTCATGATCGATGTGCCTCATTCCAGTGACGTGGTAGCCTGGCTAGCTCTCATTAAAAATGGATAGTGTGTGTGTGTGTGTGTGTGTGTGTGTGTGTGTGTGTGTGTGTGTGTGTGTGTGTGTGTGTGTGTGTGTGTGTGTGTGTGTGTGTGTGTGTGTGTGTGTGTGTGTGTGTGTGTGTGTGTGTGTGTGTGTGTGTGTGTGTGTGTGTGTGTGTGTGTGTGTGTGTGTGAGATGGTTAAAAGGAGGTGTAGGTGGCAGGAAGTCCCAGAGGTGCCAGCTGTTTACCGTGCGGCACTGAGGGTTTTTAAAGTTAGGGGGGGCTGTGGTGGTGTGTGTGTATATATATGGGTGTGTGTGTTTTAAGGAGGGGGGGGGGGGGGGGTCCTGAGGTCAGAGCCAGGCCTGTTGCCTTGGAAACAGCCTCCAAAAAACGAAAGAAGCTTCCTGTGAATATACTGGTGACGCTGGGCTTTCTCCCGCTCGGCGAGTCACATCTGGCCCGGCAGAGAACACAAAGGTCCGCTTCCACTCACTCTCGCATCCCTTTATTGTCTGATCACATGACGTCTGGGTCTCAGGGCAGAGGAGTGTTCCCATTAACAGGTGGCCAGAAATAACCGTAGAAAATCGGGAGTATGTTCTGGTATCGACCCTCATATCTATAAAAAGAAAATATTGTTTTGTGGTGACCTTGATACGACCTATGATGCATTACTGAGTGCTTTAAAGGAGACGAGGCAGCTGGTCGAAGCAATCATCTCAAACTATGTTGATAAGCTATCTATCCTTAAATTCATTTTTCCATTCCCTGTCGTGTGTCCTTTGACTCCTTTGTTTACTTCCCAAACATAGTGACATCACTTTGTGACACTCATGCTCCTCCTATACACCTGAACATCAGCAGGAGAGGACTCTTTAAAGTAGAGACACTACATACTGATATACACCTGAACATCAGCAGGAGAGGACTCTTTAAAGTAGAGACACTACATACTGATATACACCTGAACATCAGCAGGAGAGGACTCTTTAAAGTAGAGACACTACATACTGATATACACCTGAACATCAGCAGGAGAGGACTCTTTAAAGTAGAGACACTACATACTGATATACACCTGAACATCAGCAGGAGAGGACTCTTTAAAGTAGAGACACTACATACTGATATACACCTGAACATCAGCAGGAGAGGACTCTTTAAAGTAGAGACACTACATACTGATATACACCTGAACATCAGCAGGAGAGGACTCTTTAAAGTAGAGACACTACATACTGATATACACCTGAACATCATTACATTACATTACATTACATTGCATTTAGCAGACGCTTTTGTCCAAAGCGACTTACAATAAGTACATACGACCAGGAAGACACAGCCCAGAAGAAAAACAGAATCATATAAGTACAACAGGTATCATAGAGCCACACATTTCAAGTGCTATTCAGCTGGCTATAGATAGGCCAGTCCTATGTTAGTATATAAATGCTTTGTCAGCTGGCTATAGATAAGCCAGTCCTATGTTAGTATATAAGTGCTTTGATAGTAATTCTATCGCTCGAAGTGGAATCTAAAGAGATGAGTTTTCAGTCTGCGCCGGAAGATGTGCAGGCTTTCTGCCGTCCTGATGTCAATGGGGAGCTCATTCCACCATCTTGGAGCCAGGATAGCAAACCCACGTGTTTTTGCTGATGGGAACTTGGGTCCACCTCGCAGCGAGGGTGCAGCGAGTCGTTTGGCTGATGCCGAGCGGAGTGCACGCACTGGGGTGTACAGTTTAACCATGTCCTGGATGTAGGAAGGGCCAGATCCATTCGCAGCATGGTATGCAAGTACTAGTGTCTTGAAGTGGATTCTAGCAGTTACCGGGAGCCAGTGAAGGGAGCGGAGGAGCGGAGTGGTGTGGGAAAAAAATCAGCAGGAGAGGACTCTTTAAAGTAGAGACACTACATACTGATATACACCTGAACATCAGCAGGAGAGGACTCTTTAAAGTAGAGACACTACATACTGATATACACCTGAACCATCAGCAGGAGAGGACTCTTTAAAGTAGAGACACTAC
>CADEHL010000389.1:0-22500 GCA_902827135.1 Harpagifer antarcticus
AGAGAAGAGACAGAGAGACAGAGACAGAGAGAGATAGAGAGAGAGAGAGAGAGACAGAGAGAGAGAGAGAGAGACAGAGAGAGAGAGAGAGCACGCTCCAGGGGCTGTGGCACACGTTGTAATTAGCTTGTGCATTCAAAGCAAGGCAGCACGAGGAAGGCTGATCGATGTGAGGAAGAAGGAACGTGAAGCAAAGTCTGGAGAAAGACGTCTCAAACCACCGCCTGTGATTCCTCAGTTACAAAATGACTTCATAATAATACATGTGTTGTGTAAGCGCTTTGGCAGGTGCTCAAAGTCGCTTCACAGAGGGACAAGAACAACACATACATATCGGAAAGGTCACATTAAAACCGAGCAATCAAACAACATTAACAGCTAGTTTGAAGAGTTGTTGGAAGTTGGAGAGCTGATAATTATGTGAATGTAAAAAGTTAAACGGGTACTTGCTAAATGAACAGACAAGCTGGTGCTGCTCGAATCCAGAGAAGCGGTCATCTATAGTGTATTCGGGCTTTAGGGGACTTTTAGAGCCAAAGTTAAATCATTAATTTCATTTTACTACTCAGTTAATCTGCCAATTATCGTCTTCAAAATGTCACGAGACAAAGACGAATGTGCGTTAAAGGTTGTGATGTGATGTCATCAACACGCTTGTTATTTTGAATTATAAATACATTTAGTTTCATATCAGACAACTCCTCCACACTCATCCGAGAGCTTCCTTATGTTAACATTCAACTGCTGTTCGCACATATGTCTCTGTTTCCCCATCAACGCCGTTCACTTCCTGTCACATGTGTGAAAATACAGATTTCCCACCTTTGTTATTATTTTTGTACCATTTATTTAACAACTTCTGGTTCGCATTCACACTTTGGGATCAATCACGCACTTCTTATCTTCTCTAATCTGATGTTGGAGGTGAGTCACGAGGCGATGCATCAAACCTGACACGTCGCCACATGTGTCCGTGGGTCTCGGCCATGACACCACCCCCTACTCCCTCCAATCATCCCCGCTACTTCCACTGTGATGGCTGCCATTCATCTCCACCTGTCAGTCATCTCGAGGTAGCACCGGGACGTGGAGCTCTGCAGAGCTCAAACAGACACTCTGAAGCTTTATTCCAAAACACCCGCAGACTATTACCTCCACAGCTCCTTCTGATTCTGGTATTTACGCCGCTGACAGTTGCCTTTGGCTGCGATTTCCCCCCTTTATTTTCCATCCTGGCAATCATTTCTGACCAGGATCTCGTCAAAGGGCTCGCTTGAGCAATTTACAGTGCGCGCGTCCAGCTCTCAGATAGCGTGGGGAAAGTAAATAGACACTAACCGGGGAAGTGGGCTCCAAAAACACAATTGGTGCCCATCAAAAGCATCGATTCTCACGGCGGAGCTTTCACATTCAGACAATCTGGATTTACTTGTCAGCAGGATGACTAAAAAAGTACTGACACGAAATGTAAGAAACTTGGCGAGAGAGTGGGCCAAGGTAGAAGCCTTTCCATTTTGAAGAAGATCCAGATGACAGGGTGTATAGATTTATTATATTTCACAAAATGTACACGTTTGCATTGGCAAATTGGCCTTGGCATGGTCTCTGCTTACACAGCGTCCTTATCTAGGATTAAAATGTGTCCTTATGCTTTCATGTCTTCTGTGAATATGTCTCCACATCATTCTGAATAGGGGTCGACCGATTATCGACGCCGATATTCCGCATTTTACAGATTATCGGTATCGGCCTTTTCTTTAAATCAAATTGCCGATACGACTTTGGCTCTGATGCGGCCGTTTCTCTGGCTGCAGCCAGCGCTGTTCACGAGCAATGTCCCGCCCACAGCGCTATCTGATAGGCTATTACTGAAGTGTCAATCAACACTGAAGATGTTCCGGGCAGCAGCCAGCCAGAGAGGCGGGACCTTCTCAGATTACAGGCAGGTGCGAAGAACGCAGACAGAGGCAAGCAGCAGTGAGCGGTGTTTCCAAGGTACATCAGTTGAAAGCCGAAGTTCAATAAACATCCCGATCCCCTATGCCGAGATCTTATGATCCAATTCTATCTGTTGCAATTTGATGTATTTTAATATGTGCATATGAAGGTGCTGTGATACTACTGAATTGACCTGGGCATAGGCACAGTTTCAGGGTACAGCCTACTATTTGGGGAGGACACAGGTGCACAGCATCAGGGACTGGGAATCGCCAGAGGGAGGCCACACAGTTTCTCAACCGGGCGTGTTTTGAGTTAATTTGGGTTTATTTCTTTATCACAGTTAGTTGTTTAGTTATCAGTTAAACACCCGGCTCTTGTTTTGCTGTCATCATCCTGCAATCCAAATAAACATCTTAAAGAGAAGACCTGATTTGCTGTCAACACCACGCGTCTGGAAAAGCTTCACACCATATCCCTCACCGGTTGCCTTTACACTCTCTGTTTCCCAGTTACAGAGGGACGGGGGGGAACTGTGACGCGCTGGGACGACTGGGACTGTGACGGCTGCTGGTGGAGCCTCGCAGCAACCACAATCTGGTGCTGCTGAAGTGGGACTACTAAATGAGTGAGACTCAAATATCAGAAGCTCAGAACAAGTTTTTATCTTAACTTCATTTACGTCACTCGGGGTCACAGAGAGGAAACCAGTTTTAAGATGTTGAAAAGTTCATTAAACACAAAAAGGCATTTCAAAGAAGTTCTGTACATTTTGACAAAGATTTTCTGATTTTACTGCAAATGTATATCAGTTCCAAATATCGGTTATCGGCCTCCTTGATGACTAATAATCGGTATCGGTCGATCCCTAAAGACTGCAACACACTTACATGTTAGACGCTTTTATCCAAAGCGACTTACATACTCAAGACTGTGGAAAATCCCCACAGGAGCACTTTGGGGTGAAGTGTCTTGCCGACATGCCGACTGCAGCGAGGTTTGAACCTGTGACCCCTGATCCGAACACCTACGGACAACCCACTGCGCCACACGCCTCCCTTACTTACAAAGTCAGAGTATATCTTGGTTGAGAAAACGCTGAAAAAACCCTAAAAAGCCAAGGATTAATTCACTAAGTCCACATGGGTATTTGACTTAGACATTTATACCTAAGCTGATATAATGGAATAAGCCCAATTCGACAGGAACAAAGACGTGTTGTTCTGTATCGCGTTTGAAATGGATAATGGACCTGATTACAGGCCTGTGCGTAGAAAACTCTCCTTGTGTGCAGTTTGAATATTGTCTGAAAGCTTAAGGGATGAGTTCTCCCCGTGAAAGTGTATTTCAACAGTATGTATTAATTTATTGAGCTGAACTTAAGTCAGGTTTTAAAATGGTTTTGGCATCTCTTCTCTTTGCTGAGATGAATCTGTATGCACGGTCCTTCTATAAATAAATACAAATGCGGTTGTTGAGACCCTCGCAGGTTAGTTCAGCGTCGCCTCACTAATCACTTCAGACACACCGCAGGGTATCTCCGATCATTCGAGCTGTGAATCTGGAGGTCAGGCGAAGATGAGGTTCTGGTATTCAAACCTCTTCCCTCCACTAATGGGCCACAGAACACATTATCCTTCGCCCATCTGGCGGATCCGCTTACCTTCCCCAGTGCGTTAAAGGGGAATTAAGAAAACTTTTGAGGACAATCGACGTCCTCCAAAAAGAAGGGGAATTAACGGAAACCTAAGACGAAAAGCTCATCCCATCTCAAGCCAGCAGTCGGAGCGTTTAGCAGCTGAGAGCGGTTATTGATCCGGCAGGTAATTGGGTCCGTAATGGAAACAAAACCCAGGTAAACCTTCAGGGGATTTAAATATGATGAAGTGCTGGTTGTGAGAAGCTGTCATTCCTCCACTTCCTGTCACACAATGTGTTCCTAATCATCCACTTCCTGTCACACAATGTGTTCCTAAACATCGTCTAAATGAAACCTACTTCTCATTACTGCAATATTATCAAATAATGAGCCAGGGTTATAATCAGTTGAAGGATCTTACAATAATCAAACGGCGTGATGATGTCTGATTATTTAATAAATATCACGATCCCAGCTGCTAATCACAATTCATCTGGCTTTGAAGAACACTATTATCTAATCAGTTCATAGCTGCTGCTGCTGCTGCACCTACATAGGACTCACAGTTTGAAGCATGGGTGTGTTTCTAGCTGACAGCAGGGTCAGTATGTCTCTGCTAAGATGCATGTGTCCAACGTCTCTCCCAACGTCAGCACCGTGTGGACCAGACCAGATGAATATCCCCAAGTGCTGGAAGCAACACAAAGCAAGTGGCTAAACATCACTGACGCTAGTAGTCAGGTTTCCATTCAGTGCACATCTGAGGGGAATATGCAGCATTAAATGTGACTGAAAGCGCGTCTCCGTCCACATGTTTCAGGGGTCGAGTGAACGCTGAATTATCTCTGGGCAGTTGGAGCGTTGTTGTGATTATTCACTCATGTATAATCATCCAATGACAGCAGGCACTAACCCACAGCGTTACTGCTTTTCATTCTGGAAGGAAAAATAGGAAATATTTGATGTACAGATTGAGCACTAAAGTACAGTTTTAATCACTTTAAAACACAGGGATGTTAGCCTCTGCAGACCATTAACATACACACAAACCTATAGACATC
This sequence comes from Harpagifer antarcticus, assembly GCA_902827135.1. Lineage (NCBI taxonomy): Eukaryota > Metazoa > Chordata > Actinopteri > Perciformes > Harpagiferidae > Harpagifer > Harpagifer antarcticus. The sequence continues at coordinate 4,639 of CADEHL010000389.1, forward strand.
ATAGCGCCTGTTCAAAAACATTAGACACACACACACACACACACACACACAGCAGGAGATCATGCTTTGCACTCAGGATCATGTTAATATCAGCCGAGGGCGAGTCGTGGCCCTTCACAGTCAACTTAGTGTTTTACTGAGAGGCCTTTTTAATAATGGCTGCTGTGTGTCCTTGATGACTACAGTGGGACTCAGCTGAGAGTGACTCAGTATCCCTCAGGGCAAAGCAGCAGCTGATACAGAGGATGACAACACAAGAAACAGCACACACACACACACACACACACACACACCGTCTAAAAGCTCAGTGAGCGCGGAGAGGAATTGGACGTAGCAGAGATGGATGGAGATGTGCTCGAGCAGATGGTTCATATTTTCGGGGAAATGGAAATCAGAGAGCGAGCTGAGCACCACGGAGCTTTCTCAGTGCTTCCACGTCCAGTCAGCGACACCCATCAAGGAGCAGGTTGACAGAATGCATTAAGTATTAACATGTTAAGACTCCTCCAAAGGGCCTCTACGCTACATGCTAATTTCATTAGAGCTGCTATGCAAGAGAGACATCTTTGTATGCAAATGAGGCAGCTCGGTGGAAGTAAATGACATCTCGTGTCTGCCAAGTGTGTGATTAAGGATGTGAGGTGTGTGTGTGCTATCTGAACGTGGGAAGCCTTTTGAAAAAGAACATTAATACGAGGGATTTGGAAACTACTACTCAATGAAGTGGGCTGGAAGTGAGATATATCAACGTAGTGACACGTAGTTCTTTTTTACTGCAAGTTGGGAAGAAGTTAAATATGGATGTAGTGTTGGAAAGTAGTAATATTATGGATGAATTGATTTAAGACCATTAACTCAGGATAAAGGCATGCACACAGTATGCTTATATCAGTCACTAACGCTCACCATTGATTGCTCCGTTACGACCGTTTCTAAAAATATGAGTCTCCCACACACACTCATCCCCGCAGAGCGATGCCTCTCACCCAGAGTGGTGTCATTCAAATGCAAATTAACACTGGGGCGTTAGCTTGAACAGAAGCACCAACACTTCATTGGGTCCAGTTTTTAATTTGTATCTCTGCATGGATTGTGTTGAATAACTGGATAATTACATCCTGCACACACACAGCTGTTTGAGCCAATTGCAGTCATGTCGATGGGGTCTTTCTGCCCCTCATGTTAACCCCTCCCCACTGCTAGAGGAAGAGTATGTTCAGGGCTGTGTTGTGTTTGATCTGGGACTCAGGCAGCTTCCACCAGTGGACATGATGAAAGGTTTCCAGTACTCAGGCCCTTGTGCTGCAGTCCCCGTCTCTCTTGTAGGATCTGCACACAGCATCTGGATGTGTGTCTGCTTGGCACAGCCTAATAGCTTCACTGTAGTGAGCTGTGCCTTCCTGCAGATGCAAACAGCTTCTGAGGGAAATTCAATCTGTGATTTCCTGTCAAAACAAGACGTTATTGTAAATGTCCTCCCTCACTGCTCCGCCACAGTGAACTATAGTCAAACAATTACACATGACTGTGGCACTGCATTAACCCACAGTATCTCCTCTGCTAAATAAAAGTTGGATTGTCCCCGGAGGATTTCTCTGCCGGGCTCTTTGTCTCGGAGAAGCTGGAGCACTTCAAAGTAGCAGCCAGGAGAGGAGGCTGTATTGAAGTTTAAGCGAAAGCCATATTTCCAGGTGCATTGAACACTTTTTTAACAACAACAACTCCAGTGTTGGGACTAACGTTACTGTAACGCAACTACCTTTTGCGGTAACTAATAGCGGTACTAGTTACCTATTCCCATTCAGTAACGCCGTTATAGTTACTGTGATTTAAATGCGTTACTGCGTTACATTATGTGATGGAACCGAGTCTCCCTGCGGATGTAGCTTACAGGCGAACACAGCGATGTCCTCTCACAGCACCATGGAAAAGTGAAAGTGACCAGAGAGGAGTGATGATTGGTTAACGCGGGGTAACGTTTCAGGGTAAGCCAATCAGAGACAGAGTTGGGCGGGTCTTGCCTTATGGGGAAAATACACAGACACACAAACACTTGCTAACACACACACACACACACACACTATGGCAGATGCATGCCTCCATGTCTGTGGAGACGGGTGCTAAATACTTTAAGCTTTTACCTTATTAATACGTCATGTAATGAAACACAAAGGTCCCGTTTCTATAGCCACAGAAACTGCCTCCAACATTCCCTCTTTCATAAAAGCTCTCAGAACAGATCTGTCACACCCATACACAATGTGACGCTTGTATAACACATGTTCACATCGTCATTTCAACGAACAAAAGCCCTTTCTGCCGCCGCTCTGATCGCCTTGAACAACCTGCTTTTATCACCGGGGTAAATGAGACCCTGCCAATCTCTCACACACATGGAATTCATTTGTCTTATTGTATGATTCAATTACAGCAAAGCCCTTAGACTCTCTCCCCGTTACCAATTTCCCTTGTCACAACCCTGACTTAAGTGCTCGGGGTTAGCTTAGCGTGACTTTGTAAACAGTGCGTTCATTTAAAAGCTAGGAGGAGAGTGCAGGCATTTGAATTGCTTGAAAGCATATCCTGCCGTTTCAGATTATACTCCAAGAGATGGAAAGAGAAACGGACAACAGTGACTCTCCAGCTCTCCGTTTCTACACCTGCAACTGTGAAGAAAGTTTGGGCAGGTGTGAAACCCCTCGCTGATCAGCAGCTGCGTTTCAGACGCTGAGTGACAGGAAACTCTTACGCAGGAGGTCAATGAGGTGGAAGGAAACTTTACTCCGTGTCCCCAAGGGAACCATTAGAGGCTAATTTAATATCGTGTGTGTAAAACCACTCTGGATTAAACGCCTGCCAAGCTGGGAGCCAGGAGCATGCGTCTTTGTGGACGAATCAATAACAGCAACGATGGCTTACTGTGCAGGAACATGTCAACACCGTGTCTGTCGTTTATTGGACCACCGTAACTCTGCTCGTCCAATCAGAGCAAAGTAATGACCGCATTAACCTGTCTGTATGTCAAGATGTAGGCTGGGTATAAGACATTTATAATGTTTTAAGAAGCCAGAAATCCAACAATATCACAACTTTTAACTTCCTGGATGAATATTCACAGTTTTTCTTAATTTTCCAGGACAGGAAACGGCATATGTTGGTGGTTTTGAGCCAATGAACTGAAATCAAGTCTGTTTTTAAGGAGAAAGGAATCTAACATGTCCAAACAGTACTTTATCCACATATTAGGGAGGCTGTGGCTCAGTGGGATGGTGGGCAAGGCAAGTTTATTTATATAGCACTTTCAACACAAGGCAATTCAAAGTGCTTTACAAGAAATGAAAGACATTACTAAAATGGCATTTAAAATCATTAAAAAGAAAAGCTAATAAAATAAAAGTTACAGTGCAGTCTAAGATGTGAATAGTTCAATTAAAAGCAGCGACAAAAAGAAAAGTCTTCTTGCTGGATTTGAAAGTAGTCAGAGTTGCAGCGGACCTGCAGGTTTCTGGGAGTTTGTTCCAGATGGAGCATAATAACTGAACGCTGCTTCTCCATGTTTAGTTCTGACTCTGGGGACAGAAAGCTGACCAGTCCCTGAAGACCTGAGAGATCTGGATGCTTCATCATTTAGCAGGAGGTCACAAATGTATTTTGGGCCTAAACCATTCAGTGCTTTATAAACTAGCAGCAGTATTTAGAAATCTATTCTTTGACACACAGGAAGCCAGTGTAAAGACTTCAGAGCAGGAGTGATCCACTTTCTTAGTGTTAGTGAGGACTCGAGCAGCGGCGTTCTGAATCAGCTGCAGCTTCCTAATAGATGTTATAGTGAGACCTGTGAAGACACCATTGCAGTAGTCCAGTCTACTGTGCGCTGAACTTTGAATCACGGGGTAGCAAGTTCGAGTCCCACTGCAGTCAGCATGTGTCCCTGAGACACTTCACCCCAAAGTGCTCCAGTGGGGATTGTCCATGTAAGTCGCTTTGGATAAAAGCGTCTAACAAGTGACATGTGATATTAAACAAGACGTTCAAATGGACACAAAAGTGTTTGAATCCAGATGTTCAGCTGTGACATTAAGGCCAGCTGTTTGTTGTTGGAGCGGAGAAAAGGATGTCCGAGCGAGATCACAATGTGTCCACGCTCAGGTCACCTCCAGTGAGGAAGAGGATATGGAAGTAAAAAAACATCCCACGCCGTTTGAGGTCCTCGGCCCATTTCACAGCACCCTGCCTGTGTGTGTGTGTGTGTGTGTGTGTGTGTGTGTGTGTGTGTGTGTGTGTGTGTGTAAATATGTTATTACAAAACAAATGTATCTGATTCACTTGTTGTGCAGAGGAAAAACACATCCTCTATTGTGGACTGAAAAGATGGAAAGCCACAAAGAGAAAAAGCGGAGAAATAAAATCGGAAAATAACGGTTTTAAAAACCTCTCTCTCTCTCTCTCCCTCTCCCTCTCTACCTCTCTCTCTCTCTCCCTCTCCCTCTACCTCTCTACCTCTCTCTCTCTACCTCTCTCTACCTCTATCTCTCTACCTCTCTCTACCTCTACCTCTCTCTCTCTACCTCTCTCTCTACCTCTCTCTCTCTCTCTACCTCTACCTCTCTATCTCTCTACCTCCTCTCTCTACCTCTCTCTCTCTACCTCTACCTCTCTACCTCTACCTCTCTCTCTATCTCTCTCTCTATCTCTCTCTACCTCTCTCTCTCTCTCTCTCTCTACCTCTCTCTCTCTACCTCTCCTCTCTACCTCTACCTCTCTACCTCTACCTCTCTACCTCTCTCTCTATCTCTACCTCTCTCTACCTCTCTCTACCTCTCTCTACCTCTCTCTCTCTCTCTACCTCTACCTCTACCTCTCTCTACCTCTCTCTCTCTATCTCTCTACCTCTACTACCTCTCTCTCTCTCTACCTCTATCTACCTCTCTCTCTACCTCTCTCTCTCTCTCTCCTCTCTCTCTCTCTCACCTCTCTCCCTCTCTCTCTCCTCTCTCTCTCTACCTCTCTCTCTACCTCTCTCTACCTCTCTCTACCTCTCTCTACCTCTCTCTCTACCTCTCTCTACCTCTCTCTCTCTATCTCTCTCTACCTCTCTCTCTGCATGATCGATCTCATTGGATGATTTGTCTTCATTAACGCGGAGCAGTGTTAAAGCACTTCCCTGTGGATGGGCGGCAGAAGCGCAATGCATTCTGGGAAAACGCCGCGCTGCAACGCCACCAAAATGTGCCGATTCATCTCAAATGCAAAGAGGGGTCAGACGCCATGCGGCTGTGCATCGACATTAAAGACAGCCGTGTTTTAGACTCCACTTGATTAAAGCCTGAACGTGCATCCAACGTTCTTCAAGCATAAAACAATAACAAGCCTTCTTCACACACACACACACACACACACACACCGTGTATACATCACTTCAGGGGACATTACATTGACTTACATGCATTTCCTGGAGACTTATCCTAACCTTAACCAACACATGCCTAACCCTTACTAAAATGTAAGTCGCCACACGTGACTGTGTAAACAGATGTAGGTCCCCACAAGGATATGCAATGCTAGGACACACTAGGACACACTAGGACACACACGGTCCTCTTCTAACTTACGTCCACATACCATCAAGATAAAGTAAATGCTGTCCAACAGAGATATCATCAAGACATTAAGTGATTATCTTAAGCCTGTTCGTAATAGAAAGAAACAACAAAGCGTATATATAATGTTTCCAAGACTTCTCGTACTCCAGTTGCCCGAGCTTAACGGTTTCCCCACGACTACATGGCGTGAGCTGCTGAGCGTCGCTGCTGATGTGCTTTAAATCCACAATCAGAGCCTTTATCCACATCCCGGAGCTGATCTGAGGTCTGCCGCACAAAGAGACTTCTCTCTCTCTCTCCACATCACGGAGCTGATCTGAGGTCTGCCGCACAAAGAGACTTCAATCTGGAGCTCCTGAAGCGTTCAACTGGCATATCATACATCCTGCTTAAAGCCTTCAGTCTGATATCCCTCTCCTCCTCCGACAGCTCGTGACCTTGCTCTGTCAGCGGGGGAAAGTTTGGACGGACTGTCACAGCTGATCCTGCTAAGTGACAGTCATATACGAGTGTGACCGATTCAGATAACTGGGACGAATACAGCAGCATCTTCAAAACGCCCTACGGTGGCTTTGAGGGTCCAATCCCCTGAACTTCAAGAAAACATGCAAATTATTTGAAGGAAAAATGAGAAAGAAATTCAACAATTTTAACAATATTGGACGTGTGTGTGTGTGTGTGTGTGTGTGTGTGTAATGATGGGATTCATTCAGAGGGGTGTGAGAAATGTGTGTGTGTGTGTGTGTGTGCGTGTGTGTGTAATGATGGGATTCATTCAGGGTAGGTGTGAAATGTCAGCAGGGGGGTGCAGAGGTTCAGGGGGAGTTCATGGTGAGTGTGTGCCCGTGACATGTATCTGAATCAGTCACACTGACTGCAGGTTACGGGTGGGGAGGAAAGACCACGGGGCAAACCACACGTATGGAGAGTAGGAATGAAATAAAGGAGTTCTTAAGATGTTTTTTCGTCACATGTGTCTGAATCTTTGTCTCGTCCTCAGGGCAAGAGGCAAGACGACGGGGCGAACACAGATGAGTCAGGAAAGGTGGGGTGAAGACAGCTGGTTGTTAAGTCATTGGGTTTGTATTTCACTGGCTGTCAAATGGATCCACCAGCTCTACGTGTTATGTTACTATATGCACAGAACAAGGTGACCATAAACTGCATCTGGGGACGTATAGGACATGTCTCGGCAAGTGTCGTATTCTCCGTCTTCTGATACTGAGACTTAGGACAATATTCATATTTCTAACAGCTTGAATACATCTGCAGATATTTAAGTCTCTTATTTACATCTGCAGCTTGTAAACAGAACTATTTAGTCACTCGGTGATGTTTGAACACAGCTGCAGATTGTAAACAAGTCACTGTTTAAAGACAACTTTACACACGAGACAAAGTTAATAAAACGTTCTTATTTCCAGGTAAATATCGAAAGGAAGTTAAAGAAGCTCATGGGATGTGAACCTTTGTAGACCAACGTAGATAACACACTAAAGGGGAAGGGACCACCCCGAAAACACAAGTCGTCTTTAAACGTGGGATTTGAGAGTTTTTCTTACAACTAAGAAATATACAGCGAAGAAATAACTAAAAATAAACACAAGACACCTGCAGGCGAGACACACACACACACACACGTCTGTCTTCAGCAGTCATGTGACCCAGGCAACGCTGGGGCTCTGAGGTTAATAATATCCTACATTTAATCTCATGAAGGCAGCGAGGCCATATGGATCGTGTTTCCTTGATATATCGCAGTAGCAGTGATTCCCTTCTGATGGATGACTAATGTGTGTGTGTGTGTGTGTGTGTGTGTGTGTGTCATCTTACTGATGTACAGTAAGCATGCTACCCCTAGCCCTCAACACACTCTTTCCCCGAGTTTTCAAACACGCACAAAACGGAAGAAGTCTGTACACTTTGTATTTCGCTCCAAACATCGAGTAAAGGAGTAAATCCACATTTATTTGAATACTGCTGACTGCTGACCCTTTCCAAAGTTTTGACATTGATTTTCTTTCCAGGCAGCCATTGATTTCCCTTCATCATGACACTTGCAGAGATTTGAAGCATGCTTGAGATAAAGGAGGGAACAATTAGTCCCCCATGTGTTATGTATGCAGGGATGCATGCTGGGGGAATTTAAGGACACAGCAGCTTTTCAAAAGGAAGTGGCTTGTTGAGATGTGTTTCTCATCTGGTTTGTTGCTGAGTCAGCATAAGGAAGGATCCAGAAGGGATAGCACACGCCTGGCAAAGTGACTAAAGCCCCATGTACGCTGCAGCGTCTCAGGCAAACGCCACAAGACAGCATTAGCGGTTCTTTAAAGATGTATGTTCTCCATGAAGCTAACAAGCTTTACTCTGTGGAGGAAGCAGCACTGTTGCCTTGCCAACACAGCAGCATGCGTTTCCTAGTTGTTTACGCTCATAGAAACAAATAGATAAAGGGAACCTAAATGAGCAACAATGCAAGCTCTACTTGTAGTTAACTTAAAGTATAATATATAGCCGTAAAATACAGGAGCATGAGCTTTGGAGAGACATTATACGTATAACAACTTCTACACCTCCTTTATCCTGCAGAGGAAGACGGCTTTCTAAAAACACTGCGCTACACCTCCATCTCCCTCTGAGCCTTTTCAATTCTTTAAAATGATAAAAGAAACAAGATTTAGCTCCGTTTCCGCTTCAAAAACCCACTCAAGCTCCTTCTCCTTCTTCGTGCGATGGGTTTCGCCCACTAGCCTCAGACAATACGCTGCTTTTTAAAACTCCCCTTGAAGCCGGACACTGGCATGACCGATGATCCTCTATTTTCACATGACGTACAGCGAGGAGAGGGTCTGTTTGCTGCTGGTGACTTCATCTCACACTGAAGCAAACAAGAGAATAAGTGGAAAGTACGGTGGCCCTGAGAGCCAAATAACTACCGCCACAACGGAAGAAACCCACACATCAGCAGAGAAGGAAACTCCCTGCAAGCGAAGGACTCACAGGAAACCCAGCTTATAGAAAGACCGCTACATCGAGAACACACAACCATCTCTTGTTCACGTGTTTTTCTCTCAAGTTGAACCCTCAAGCCGCCACAGCAAAGGAAGTTGAACCCTCAAGCCGCCACAGCAAAGGAAGTTGAACCCTCAAGCCGCCACAGCAAAGGAAGTTGAACCCTCAAAGCTGCCACAGCAAAGGAAGTTGAACCCTCAAGCCGCCACAGCAAAGGAAGTTGAACCCTCAAGCCCCACAGCAAAGGAAGTTGAACCCTCAAGCCGCCACAGCAAAGGAAGTTGAACCCTCAAGCCGCCACAGCAAAGGAAGTTGAACCCTCAAGCCGCCACAGCAAAGGAAGTTGAACCCTCAAGCCGCCACAGCAAAGGAAGTTGAACCCTCAAGCCACCACAGCAAAGGAAGTTGAACCCTCAAGCCGCCACAGCAAAGGAAGTTGAACCCTCAAGCCGCCACAGCAAAGGAAGTTGAACCCTCAAGCCGCCACAGCAAAGGAAGTTGAACCCTCAAGCCGCCACAGCAAAGGAAGTTGAACCCTCAAGCCGCCACAGCAAAGGAAGTTGAACCCTCAAGCCGCCACAGCAAAGGAAGCTGAACCCTCAAGCCGCCACAGCAAAGGAAGTTGAACCCTCAAGCCGCCACAGCAAAGGAAGTTGAACCCTCAAGCCGCCACAGCAAAGGAAGTTGAACCCTCAAGCCGCCACAGCAAAGGAAGTTGAACCCTCAAGCCGCCACAGCAAAGGAAGTTGAACCCTCAAGCCGCCACAGCAAAGGAAGTTGAACCCTCAAGCCGCCACAGCAAAGGAAGTTGAACCCTCAAGCCCCACAGCAAAGGAAGTTGAACCCTCAAGCCTCCACAGCAAAGGAAGTTGAACCCTCAAGCCGCCACAGCAAAGGAAGTTGAACCCTCAAGCCGCCACAGCAAAGGAAGTTGAACCCTCAAGCCGCCACAGCAAAGGAAGTTGAACCCTCAAGCCGCCACAGCAAAGGAAGTTGAACCCTCAAGCCGCCACAGCAAAGGAAGTTGAACCCTCAAGCCGCCACAACAAAGGAAGTTGAACCCTCAAGCCGCCACAGCAAAGGAAGTTGAACCCTCAAGCCGCCACAGCAAAGGAAGTTGAACCCTCAAGCCGCCACAGCAAAGGAAGTTGAACCCTCAAGCCGCCACAGCAAAGGAAGTTGAACCCTCAAGCCCCACAGCAAAGGAAGTTGAACCCTCAAGCCTCCACAGCAAAGGAAGTTGAACCCTCAAGCCGCCACAGCAAAGGAAGTTGAACCCTCAAGCCGTCACAGCAAAGGAAGTTGAACCCTCAAGCCGCCACAGCAAAAGGAAGTTGAACCCTCAAGCCGCCACAGCAAAGGAAGTTGAACCGTCAAGCCCCACAGCAAAGGAATGAAATGGTTAAAGGAGTTTTTATTCATTCTAAGGACACACAACAAAACAAATATTCCAATTAAAATGTGTAGCTAGAGATGACTCGTGCTGCTGCCTCAGCTTCCACCAAACAAAAAAGGTCAAACTTCGCCCACAACATCTTTCAATGAAGAAGCCACCGACCGCACACGCTCTCACGAGGCACAACTGGAACGTGAATGGGTAATTGGGGTCACTCGCAGTACACAGCCGTGTTTACCTCTCTGGGTTAATGTACAAAGTGTACACCTCTCCAGGGTCATCGTGCAGACTCCCCATCAGCCACGCCTCGGACAAATCAATATGCATGGCTGCACACGGCCTCATCTGCATACTTGAACTACGCCTGTCTTCCCATATGCTAATGCCGAGAGCTTGAAGGATGGTGGAGGAGGAAGAGGAGGAGGACAGCGTGGACATACGTTTGAGTCGAGAGTTGCCCTTCAGACGGCGAGTTCCCTGTTTGACTCGGACACTTCACCTTCCTGGAGCCGCTCTCTAGAAAGCGGGGAGGTTTTGAAGTGGGTGTGAAGAGGAGAAGAAAAGGCCGCATGCCAACAGTTTGTGTTTGTGCGAGGAGGAGACAAGAAGGAAATGGGGAGAGGTCAGTAACACAGAAACGTGAGCCAGCGATTACTGTGGGAGTTCCAGCAGGAGAACAAACACCGCGTTCGGAGCGGAAAGGACGAGAGAATGCAGATTTAACGACGCTTTGTTGTCACCTGTCAGATCAATTAAAACACTTGACGCGCTTGTTTGACTTTCCAGTGGTTCGTTGTTTCTCCTCTCAGGACTCTTCAGTCTGCATCGGCTGCCCTCTTGACAAGCTTCTCGTTGCTCTGCGCCAACGACTTGTTGATTAAGTGGCGCCACTGGAGATTGGCTTGTTTACTCGGTGTGTTGTTTCTTAATAACTTCAATAAGGTAAACATATTGAGATGAAGAAGAGGAATGCACGGTTCAATCTGCAACAACGAAGAGGGAATAAATGGTAAATAATGGAAAACTAAAGAGGAACTAAGTCGAATAACTCGGTGTTAAATAACAGGCTGGAGTCCACGCAGCGCACATTGAACGCAGCCATGTGTCCGATGCCATGTCGCTGATTGACGAGGCTTTTTATTTGTCACAGCCTTCGTTGCATGTTTTCCCAACGTGTCCCAACGAGCTGCTTTCATGCTTAGCAGCACCAGCAGGGGGCCGTCACTTCCAAAACATCATTCTGCTGCTTTTATGATAAGAAGCAATGAAATAATCCTCATAAAATAAAAAATGATTAAAGGGTTGCGAAAGGGAGAGTTTGTCCGTGACATTTATGGCGTCCGCGTAAAGTTGTATTGAACAACATTAAACGAGCTTTGTGTGCTTCTGGACAGGCGGTTTCCATTTGAAGGACCCGAGCTCAGAAAGCCACGAGCCTTATGATTCATGACGTCTCCCTTAGTCGTCCCCCTGCTGATTCACACGTTCACTCCATTTGCCTTTTCAAATCCTTCAAGAAATAGTCCTCGTGTGTGTGGGCGCGCATTTCCGTGTGTGTGTGTGTGTGTGTGTGTAAGGTGCATGTATGTGTGGGCGTGCATTTCCATGTATGTCAGGTGTGTGTGTGTGTGTGTGTGTGTGTGTGTGTGTGTGTGTGCATTTCCGTGTGTGTCAGGTGTGTGTGTGTGTGTGTGTGTGTGTGTGTGTGTGTGTGTGTGTGTGTGTGTGTGCATTTCCGTGTGTGTCAGGTGTGTGTGTGTAAGGTGCATGTATGTGTGGGCGTGCATTTCCATGTGTGTCAGGTGTGTGTGTGTGTGTGCATTTCCGTGTGTGTGTGTTTGTGGACATGCATTTCCATGTGTGTGTGCGTCAGGTGTGTGTGTGTGTGTCAGGTGTGTGTGTGTGTGGGCGGGCGTGCATTTCCATGTGTGTGTGTGTCAGGTGTGTGTGTTTGTGGGCATGCATTTCCATGTGTGTCAGGTGTGTGTGTGTGTGTATGTGTGTGTGTGCATTTCCGTGTGTGTGTGTGTGTGTTTGTGGGCATGCATTTCCATGTGTGTGTGTGTGTGTCAGGTGTGTGTGTGTGTGTGTGTCAGGTGTGTGTGTGTGTGTGTGTGTGTGTGTGTGTGTGTGTGTGTGTGTGTGTGTGTCTTAAGGCCCTTTCCTCCGCAGCAACACCAATTCCTCTCAGATTACCTCACATCCACTCGGAGAGCAAAAAGAGACGTCTGAATGAAAAACACTAATCTCATTTGATCTCGTCAGATTTGTATGATTATGGTAATCATAGCGACTCTTGATTTAGGCAGAAGGGGGGGGGGGGTCAAATCAAACGAGCTGAGCCGATTACACAGCTTTGACGATTTCCTTGAAGACGGAAATACATCTGAAAGCGATGTTTGGCTGACGCTGTTTGGCTCCGGTTGACATTAGTGCAAGTCTAAGAGCTGCTGGTGAATCAACGCTAACGGTCTCCTGGTGGACGGGTGTGCCAGCAGGGGGTCAACCTGTCTTCAAAGGAACTGAACACTGCTAATATAGTAAAAACAGGAACTTGTTAAAGACAGATGGAAGAAGGGAAAGCAGCAACTTATTGTGACACAGGGAAGAACACTTGTTCAAGACACTGTGTTTAACACCCAGACACACTTAAGGTTAATCATAAGTCTAGCAAAGGACATGCCATTACACTCTCCTACTGGTTTCCTCAAGTGTAGGTGACGCTTTGATTCATTAAGTGTCCTTTTAGTCGAATAAAGCAACTTGTCTTCGCAGTGCTGAAGAAAGTGAGTGTGCCTACATCTTGAACACATTAGGGGAAATGCTGTCCCTCTGCAAAGTGAAACTGTGAGAAGTTTCACGCCTACTGATTCCTGCTAGCATCGCTACGAGGCGCTGACAACTCCCGCTTCCAGTATCTCCGAGGTAATAAAACAAGAGGAAAACTCAGCTTAAAACCCTCGACGAGCTTTTTCAGAGCCGCACGTGTGAGGAGGAGGAGGCCAACTGAAAGGTTCCCCTCTGTGTTTCTGACAGCTCGTCACCAGGTTAAACCCTTTCACTCCGCGGATCAGAAGGGACGGCAGAAGGCTGTCGTGTCAAATCGAGGACACAGCGCCACACCGCGACTCTTTAAAACCTTTTCTTTTTGGAGCTAGGAAACTACACACACACACACCTCGTCTTTCTCCCTCGCTGCACACACACACACACACACACACACACACACACACACATGGGTAATGACACAAATGGGCGTCTTCTCGCTGAGGGAAAGGTGTTTTCGTGTGTCACTGACTCCTGAGTCGCTGACATCTCATACCTGTTTCACCTGCCTGCCTCCAAATGCCAGAGTCACATATTCCTGTCACATTTCCCCCCCCCCTTTGCCCCTTTGCTCCATGTCTCAATTGAGAAAGACAGAGCAAGAGAAAAGACTAAGAGTCACTCACAGTTATATGGAAATAGCATCAGAGACTCGGGGACAGTTTCGTTCCACAGGCCATGAGACTATTAAACACCTGAACTTATTAAAGACCACCCAGAAGAAGACCCTTCTTGCTCTATTATCATTTATTTCATGTTATTTTATAATCGTTAAATATGGCATGATTTAATACAGTTTGTTAAACCGATGTGTGTGTGTGTTTCTTGTGCCTAGGAACTAATGTGTGTTCATGCGCTGGTACTGCGTGTTTTGTTGTTACACTGGACAACTCAACGTGGGTTGACGTCTTTGTTTGAAGCTCTGCTGAAGTCTGTGACAACGTTATACAGAAAAGGAACTGTAGGATGAATCTCCTTTCACGACAAGCGGCCAACGAGGTATTTCCGTTTCCATTCATATGTGTAGCACAATATGCTAATTTGTTTGGCTATGGATACGTGTCATTCGGTGTTGTAGTTCTCACGGCGTAACGGAAGAGGGGAGGCGACAGGATGAAAGAACCGACCTGTGTCGTGAAGAGAGCTACATCCTATATATATGTTGCACTGTTGCAGGAGGCTGTGACTTCAGTTTGTCATTGCCATATCTCAGTGGCGAGACTTTTATACCTAGGCCCTCTGACCCCCCCCCCCATTCCCTCGAGTTATTAAGCCACAGCGTATACTTCAGCGGAATATCAAAACAACGGCCCGGGGTGCAAAACGCATCGATGACAGCGACCCTCTACCTCACAGAACAACACCTGTAGATAAGCTATTTGTGTTCTTTGAAATTGAAAAGGATATTGCATTGTGTTTGTTTCTTTCGTTGCAGTTGTATGTCTTAAGTGTAATTTGGCATGCTTTTATTTTGAAGGTGAGTTAACGCTGTTGACAGGAAGTTGTTGTTGCTATGAAAGAAAAGTTCCACAGCGGGCGGGACTTGTCATAAAGTCCGCGATAATAACACACACCCATTTAGAGGGAAGATATGATTGGTCAATTGTACTGTCATTCGACATTACTCTCTCGTTCAGTTGCTATAGCGACCCTCTGCGAGTTCACAGCTGGACCGCCTGGACGTCCAATCAGCTCCTCTCTTCACCTCAGAGACGAGCTTCTTTCATTTAACCCTTCACATTCCAACAGAAACTGAATAGGCAGATTCGAAGGATTTATTTCTTTGGAAATGTTATTTTAAATACAATTAAATCAAGTTATTTTGGTAAAACTAATGAAAAATCTAACTTTTTTTAATGTTTTGAAATATTATTTTGTAGAATACCTTAGCTCCTCACAGAGGGCCTAGAGGGCCCTCACAGAGGGCCTAGAGGGCCCTGACGGCTCACCACTGCCATTTCTACACTTTAGCTCATGTGCTAATTACAATAAAGCCTTGAACCTTTGAGGCTCAGCTTCAGCACCACGGACAGAGACAAACGGACACAAGGCAGGGAGAAGAGGAGAAGAGGAGAAGAGGAACAAGTTCTAAAAACAAGTCTTAAAGAAATATCTCACATCCTTTCTGCTCCCCCCAGCTGAACGTCTCCTAATGTGTTTCAGACTTATAAACACGACAAAAAGGCACTCATAGAAAAGGGAAAGTTGCACAGCATGGGGCCGCACTTAAAGCGAGCCATTAACATCAGCTTATCCAAAGTGACCTGCAAAAATAGTATGTCGCTCCAAGTTAAGTGCACTCAAAAATCATTTCTTATCAATGTGAGTAATTTCCTCCCCAAAGCACGGCAGCTAGCAGCATGCGTCGGAGGTCAAAGCACCGGCGACTACTGTTCCTTTCATAAAGATTACAGTGGTGAGATCCCAGATCCTTTCCTAACCCTAAGTGCTACTTGAGATTGTAGTGTATAATGTGTGCTACAGGTGATTTCTAAAGGGTGCCATTTGCTCAGTGGTGTTTCACTTCCAGGTGTCATTAGGGGTGCGTTCACAGCTAATAGTCCGCTCTCTGCGCACCAGACGACAGTTCGTTCCAGAAGGTTCGGTTTGCGTTCACACGGCAAAACTCAAACGGACTATAAACTTTAAACACAAGTCATGTGCTCGGAAATGCTGTTCACCCATTGGTCAGACATTAAGGAGGTAAAAACGCAAATCCCGGCAATTTCCCCCGGAGCCTCCGCCATGGAGCATCGGCACTTTGGGCAGGTTATTCTCATGCAGCTGTTAATCTGGAGATCAACAGACTCTAGCGGCCCGCGCATATGATTATATAATCAGACAACGTGCGTTAAAAAACATTACAACACATATAATGAGAGACGTTCTGCAGTCAGGAGGGCGTTTCACCGACGACAGTTTTAACTTTACACGACACTGTTCAGCACTTCATCCTGCTTCACTCTTTAACCAAACAACCGCGGATGTCTTGAAAGACTCTTTTGCTAAAGATTTTGAAGACATCTGCGTTCTTGTGACACGTAAATACTAGCTTCCTATGTTTTGGTGCGGACTGCGTTCACACCAGCGATGAACCGCTCCGGAGTTCGCAAGCAAGCGCTCCGAGACCACCTCTTTTAGCAGACCAGAGTCCGGTTGTTTCACTTCAGAGGCCTCGGACTGCGTTCACACCGACCCAAACGAACCGCACCAAGTGGCTAAACGCACCAGGGTTCCATTCAACCGGACTATACAAGGCAGGTGTGAACGCACTCTAAGTGTTGCAGAGGAAAGTCCAAGAATGTCTTGACATTTGGAAGAAAAAATAGAAAAACTGTAAAACCCTTGGCAATGTTATCCTTTGCAGACCATTTACATGCACTACAACTCAATGTCATCCTTTGCAGACCATTTACATGCACTAAAACTCAATGTCATCCTTTGCAGAACATTTACATGCACTAAAACTCAATGTCATCCTTTGCAGACCATTTACATGCACTAAAACTCAATGTCATCCTTTGCAGAACATTTACATGCACTAAAACTCAATGTCATCCTTTGCAGACCATTTACATGCACTAAAACTCAATGTCATCCTTTGCAGAACATTTACATGCACTAAAACTCAATGTCATCCTTTGCAGACCATTTACATGCACTAAAACTCAATTTCATCCTTTGCAGACCATTTACATGCACTAAAACTCAATGTTATCCTTTGCAGACCATTTACATGCACTAAAACTCAATGTTATCCTTTGCAGACCATTTACATGCACTAAAACTCAATGTCATCCTTTGCAGACCATTTACATGCACTAAAACTCAATGTTATCCTTTGCAGACCATTTACATGCACTAAAACTCAATTTCATCCTTTGCAGACCATTTACATGCACTAAAACTCAATGTTATCCTTTGCAGACCATTTACATGCACTAAAACTCAATTTCATCCTTTGCAGACCATTTACATGCACTAAAACTCAATGTTATCCTTTGCAGACCATTTACATGCACTAAAACTCAATTTCATCCTTTGCAGACCATTTACATGCACTAAAACTCAATGTCATCCTTTGATGTCTCTAAACTAAAGCTGCCTCTTCCTCTGTTACCGACACAAAGAGGTTATTGTTGTTTACTTGAATGCTCCATAGGTGTTGCCTTGGAAACAGCTATTCCTCTTGGCTTCCAGTGTCAACTAAAAGTGTCTCTCCAAGGTCAGCACCCACACACACACACTCTCTCTCACACACACACACACACACTCTGTATCACACACACACACACACACACACACTCTCTCACAAACACTCAAACACACACACTCTCTATCACACACACACACACACACACACACACACACTCTCTGTATCACACACACACACACTCTCTCTCACACACACACACACACACACTCTGTATCACACACACACACTCTCTGTATCACACACACACACACACACACTCTCTGTATCACACACACACACTCTCTCTCTCACACACACACACACACACTCTCTCACACACACACACACACACTCTGTATCACACACACACACACACACTCTCTCACAAACACTCAAACACACACACTCTCTATCACACACACACATACTCTCTCTCTCACCAACACACACTCTCTGTATCACACACACACTCTGTAACACACACTGTAACACACACACACACACACTCTGTAACACACACTGTAACACACACACACACACTCTGTAACACACACACTGTAACACACACACTGTAACACACACACACACACACTCTGTAACACACACACTCTGTAACGCACACACACACTCTGTAACGCACACACACACACACACTCTGTAACACACACACACACATTCTGACACACACACACACACTCTGTAACACACACACACACACTCTGTATCACACACACACGCTCTGTAACACACACACACACACTGTATCACACACACACACGCACACACTCCGTATCACACACACACTCTGTAACACACACACACTCTGTATC
>CADEHL010000389.1:25000-38198 GCA_902827135.1 Harpagifer antarcticus
CACATCCAGTTAAGATAAGAATTCCTCCCGAGACAAAGACAGAACCTCCCACACACTCGCTTCCTTGTCATGTGGATGAATGCAACACGTGCTGATTGGGCGGGACCATGTTAATACTTCATCCTTTAAAGGTCACCTATCATGCTGTCTTTAGGCAATAGCACACAAACAGATCATTCTAGCCACGCCTCATATCCCTCTGTTTCACTTCCTGTTTCTAAAGAGCTGAGGGGGGGGCGGAGCTTATGCGGGACCCGGCAGCTACCGTCTAAACTAAATGCTGCCGTGATGAAACGCCATATCGTGGATTATCAAGGATCTGAAACAGTCTGGAGCTCAAAGGCTTTCTCTCTTGCCGGTTATACCACAAGGTGAGTTCCTTTTTACTTCCTGCTTCTTCACACACATGCTCTCCAGTACAGGTTAGCTCTGAGTGTTAGCATGCTAATGTAAACCATATTACGTCCAAAACAGTCGGGCATTGTTTCTGATAGCAGCTTTCTGATTGGGCCGTGGGTCCACATTTCAGATGTTACGTCATATCGGACGCAGATCTGGATCAGCTCCGTGGTTCCCCGTTTTTAAAGATTTGGGTACGGAGGAAAAGAGAGAGGGTTTATTTCCTGACACTGCGTGAGTTCCCCGACACACCGGGGACACACCGGGGACACATTGATGTATAAGAGACATCACAAAGTGCATTTTGCATGATAGGTCCCCTTTAAGTTCACTCCTGGAGAACATCTGTCGGCAGGATTTGTCTTTTTATTCCAAAGCAAGAACATTTTCTACATTATATTTATGCAGGACGCTGGACTGGCCAGTTTGCCTAAATGTTTCACCTGCTTTCACACCTGTTCCCGCAGCTAATCTCACACAGAACATCTGAGGGATTAAATGTCTTTTGCTCAAGGCTGCATGCACAAAAGTTGCTGAATTAGAGGCTCCAAAAACTAGAGTCTCCCCGACGAGCCTGGGATCTATTTCATGTGCATAAAAGGGAGAATTAAAGTGTACACATCAAGGGAGAGAGACAATGCCCCTCTTATCTCCCGCAGGAGAAATATTTGAATATCAATACGGGATCCCCTCTTGGCGACGATGAGACATGGAATGAGACGAAGACGAAGAGATGAAAAGGAAAGAAGGGATCAGGGAGAGATTCACTGATGGGAGAATCAGACGGCGGCGGGGGGGAGGAAAACAGTGAGGAGAAAGAGAGGTTTTTGACAGGCAGAAAAGACAGCAGCTCAACATTAGCATCGTCCCTCCCCTCTCCTCCCACCGACACCAACACAGCCGTATCTGCATCCGAGCATCTAAACGTTATCGAAGGACCCACGGAGCGACGAGGCGGAGAAGAAAAGGTGGAATTGCATTTCTAACGCCTCGGATTAAGCTGATCAATAACGGCCTGTTGGAGTTGTGCTTGCAACACGGCGGAGGGATAACGAAGGGGTGATGAGGCGGTGAGAAACAAAGGGTAGTGCAAAGTCACATGCTTTTTAAGAGATTGATTACAGAGGAAGGGTGCATTATTGTCAGGAAAGGCTGAGAAGGGCACAGGTGGAGAAGCAGCACCTGAGTGAAGACAACAACAATTCCCCCTTTCTCCAGAAGTGATTTCCCCAGAGACGAGGAGTGAATGTCTCTTTCCGTCGGGTTGCGGCGTGTCTTCCTACAATATCAATACGTCACATCAAAATATACATTCCTCAGCCTCCTCACGATCTTCACACTGAACCCTCGCTCATTATTTCCCCATTTGGTGTCCTCCTCCTCCGTGTGCATAAGCAGATAACGTGAGAACAAACGTCAACACGGCGAGATGCATGCGGGATAAACAACATCAAGGCGAGACGCCGCGTGTCAGCGTGCCGGCGAAGTGTCGGAGAGATGTTTGCTAAATGATAAGCATCCCCTAAACATCCAGAGCGCATTGCAAACACCAGACTGCAGTGTGAGCGAATACGCTGTGTCATGCTACAGGTGCTGAATATGCATGATCACAAGTTTCAGAGTCACGGCATGGACCAGGAGGTTCAGGTATAATTCTAGCTTTAAAGTCTTCAGAACTAACAACAATGAATACTAAACTAGCCCTGCATGCAGCTGCTAATTAAGACAATGGATTACATGAGGTGGTGTAGCGTCAGTGTGTGATTTAATGCGTAACTAGTAAAAGATTTGGGTGGTAAATGTAGCCTCGAGCCTCTCGCCTGCAGCAGAGATGAGGCCTACAGAGGATACGATTATTTCTAACCCCCAACACAAGCAGATATTTCACTTTCCCAAGCTGTCAGTGTTCAGATGTCACACAGTTTGCTCTGGAGGCACCTTTAAAAAGATCACATTTCTCAAGAGAACTCACTTGTATACACAGAAGGACCGATTGGTGGCAATGTATAGTAAAAGTACGCACTGCAGAAATATATTCTTTAGTACCTGAAACTTTGGTCTACTTCATTCTCTCACAGCCATGACACCTCTTAGCTCAAGGTGCTTACGACTCCGTCTGATATTAGTTTCTGCTGAACATATTCTGCAGGAAAACCAAGACGGTTGAATTCGTCCTTCAATGACTCACTTCCAAGGGCAAGTACCGTTCACCATTTAGACACTAACCCGTGGATCTATCTTTAAATATGTTTCTGAGATCAAGTTAAAAACGACTTGATGCAATTCAGTGACGAACGACGCGGGTTAAACGAAGCAATGTAACCCCGGTGCTGCGCCGGGTGGAGCAAGAAAACCTTATTAGCTTTTCCAAATGACATCAGTGTTGAATTGTCTGGGATGAGAAATCAGCATCTGCAATAAAACACAAGTGTAACTCGGTCTCTATTACAGAACCAACGCTTTAATAAGAGATTCCTCTGCTGCCCGGCCACTGTGGGATCTGCTCTCTGATTGGCTGTTGGGAGGTTGTGTTTTCCCGCTCTGCAGCACTGAGCATTCCAGATGGCTGTGATTTATGAACCTCTCCGAATGCTGGGACTAACGAGCGTTCCCCGACATGTGTTTGGGACGAAGGCGCCGTGTTTGGCCACCACTCTGTCTTTGAGGAGGGGGTCTCGGATTTTGTATCATAAGTACCAACGGGAGGTGAAAACACGGGCGAGTAATCCATCTGCTCAGATGAAAACAAGATGTACGACCACGTGGGTACAAGTAGTATTAAAAGGAACACTACAAGCTTTTTTGTTCTGTCAACTACTATGTGATTATGGAGCTACACCTTTCAGCAGCAGAGATTAATACAGTTACCATTTGTAAAGTAGATCAGTGTAATCCCATTTTAAGGATGTGTTGCTGCTCCACCTTGGCACTAACCTCAGCAGTGTGCTCCAGGTGAGTATTAGCAACAAAGCATGACTTCAAATTGCATGGTGTGTTCAAACACGGCAACTTTTAAGGAATTAAAATCAGTCCTGTTTATAAAATATATATATCCTGTTTGTTTGAGGCCCACGTAATCCCTGAACTGAAAAACAAGAATGAAGAGCTTTTCATGATTTCAACCTGACTGCAGCGAGGACCCCTGCTGTGTCTCACGGCTAAAAGTCATGAGTTGAGAGCCTTAAAGTGCAAACGCTCTCATTACTCACTTCAGTAATTGGTTCCCAGCCACTGAAATGTAACACTAAAGTCAATCGCTGGGAGACCGGGCTCTGGTTTCAGACAGAGGGTGAAACGAGGGGCTGAAAAGTGAGAAATAAAGAGCTTTTTGAACATTAAAGCATGGAAACATAACAGGGTCCCTCTAATGGCCCAGCAGGCGTTCAACACAAAGACAGCACCTTTAAAGCTAACAAATGTGACAGTGAATACATGGCACATATGTTCCTGTGTGTGTGTGTGTGTGTGTGTGTGTGTGTGTGTGTAGGCTTTTCCAATTGATTAGTACTAACCCTCCAAGCTGCTAATTGCCGCCTCGTGGTGTCTTTTATATATCTAATGAAGCCGTTAACATGCACTGGAAGAAAACAAGTTCTGTCAATAATCCTGAGAGGAAAATCTCTCCAGCCCTGAAAGGTTTCAAGCTACGTCGGTCATATTTGTGCAACCTTGACATACCGTTATAGGGAATATAACTCAGGTAGGAAATGACCTTCTGGACTCTGATGCAGATTCACGGCAACACGACTCATTACTGTTTCTTAGTTTTCCCCTTCGATGATTAAATGCAGCTCTAAGGTGAGGTAATTATTCCCGTTTCCTGCAGACCGCTTACTCCAGACTTCTGTGACAATTTGATGTTTTATGTGCCCGACTATTTATTGGCAAGGACCAGTTGCCGGTCAACCAGCGTAGTTTCCAGGAAGTGACTCTTATCCCGGCCAAGAAATAGTCTGGCAGAAAAACCCCCACAGTAAAACCCTGAACTGATGATTTACACACTTTGTACAGACTTAATAAACAAGATTAAAACAATCTATATATCAGTGAGCTTTAGAGGTGCGGACTGTGGTGAAGTGTTATGCTAAGCTAAGTTAGCCCACTGCTGTTGAACATACAATATATGGGAGTGGTATTGATCCAATCATCTCAACAAGCAGTCATTTGGAAGATGTTGGTGTATTTTAGTGGAGGCATGAAATAATGAGCTGCCTCATTAATGTTTAAGAAATAACAGTTTGGTTAAATATCATATTAGGCTTCAGGAACAACCCACTGCAAAGGCCACGAGATTTAAGGATTAATTTACATTTTAATTGCTCATTTACACATACCACCCACAAAGCAAAGCCATAAGGATAGTATAAAAACTTAAAAAGTAATCCCTTAATAAGTGAGGCAACTGTTTAGCAGCACACTATCACAACGAGGTGCATATGTGTGAGGAAAAACAACAACTGGCTGCACAGCTGGTCGGTCAGACTTTAGCCTGAAGTCAGTTCAATAATGACAAGTTTTTAAAAGTGTCAAACCTCAAAGATACACTGGTCTTGTATCATCTATGGCTGTCTCTCCTCTCTTTTACCTATGTAAGGATGAATCATATAAATATGTCCATTTTGCTACGCTATCAAGGATAATCACCCTAGTCTTTAAACTATTTGATATTCGAAGCATCGATGAAGCGCCTGTCATCTGAGCAGAGACCAGCAACGGTGCTACGGTCTGTTAATCACTCCATGGCAGCTGTCAAACAGGGAGGCGATTGAAACGATATTCTCCGATGCCAAAAACATGTCTGACAGTAGAAAGAGGTAGAGCCAGTGTAAATTAATAGAAAAGGATGGGGCCAAGAATAGAGCCCTGCGGGACGCCAAAGGATTAGGCAGCCGTACTGTGTGTCTTCTGAAATGCTGACACTATCGAGAAGATGTTTATTGATTAACTGACAATGCAAACTGCAGGCTTCAGTGTAGAAAAAGGAAGGAAGATCTAAGTAAAAGATATGTCAACAGTTTCAACATTAAGCACAAAACCTGAGAGAGAAAGTTCAGCCTTTTGATGTTAAAGGAGGAGAAAAGAAGCATTCATAGCTAAAGGTCTGGCTCCAAGTGTGTCTATTTAGCACAAAAAGGCCAACATAGTTGATACAAGCACAAGGCAACACACAGACAAAAAGGTTTGCTCGGCTCAAGCCCAATTACACACAACCGTGACAGCAAGGAACACACACACATTTACACTGAATATATACCTAGGGAGGAAAGAAGAGTGGGAACGGATACACACACATGAGAAAAGCTGAGACAGGTAGAAGCCAAACAACAGTGAGACTTCCTGAATATTTCATAATGTTTTCACTGGCCTGTCAGGAGCCAGAAGAAAACAAACCATCTCTGCATACAGTATGTGTGGATTTATATACTATACATGTGTGCTGACGTGTGTGTGTGTGTGCGTGTGTGTGTCTCAGGCCATTGTTTTGATTGTGTGTGATGGTTTCTGCTCAGTGGGCAGCAGTCACTTCATCAGTGAAGCTCCACAGAGCTCATGGTCACATGAGGGCTTGTTGGCAGGGTGGCATGCTTCGTTCAATAAGGGAACAACATATTTGGGGAAGAAGCAGAACAGCAAGTCTAATCTCTGGGGTTTGTAAAGTGTTTGTGATTCTCATTTTGATCTGAGAGCCAACTCCTTCTGTCCTCTTGTATTCAGACACAACTGGTGCAGAGTGCGTCATCTTTGAATCCTAGTATACAGTGGAAAAGTCAGGTATTCAAGAATTTGGGATTAATAAAGTATAGATCTATCCATCTAGACGTTGGATAGCTTGTTAGAAAACGAGCTAACCAAGAGCTAGGTCAGCTACTTTTCACTCTTCTCATCGTCTTGTTGGTTTACCAGTCTCCTCGTTACCCTATCCCTCCATTCTCTCTCCCCCTCCCTTTCTCTCTCCCTTTCCTCCATCTCTCAGTAACAGGTGAGTTCCCAAAACTAATTACAGCAGGCGATCCCAGGGAGCGCGAGGAGGATGTTTAATAACATTTTCTACCGCCTGATTAAAAACAGCCTATAAATCACCCGTTCACTTGGGTCTGTGCACACGCACGTGCACACGCCTACACTCTGCTCAAATAGAGTCATCAACCACATGGCTTCAACACACACACTGAACAACCTGAAGGACACACACACCTTGTCTCACTGTCATATACAATTAGCCTGTTTATGCATTCATATCATGTTATAGTACACTCGACTTTACAGAGTTTACATGAATGCAACGCCTCCGGTTGGTTCTTCTGATTTAGCGTGACGAGGGAATGCAAAGCGGCCGATAATGACCTCCAAGAGGGATGTCAACAACAGGACATGAATGATGTCAAGAGGATGTGAAAGCGATTCTGCTGATGAGCAGCAAAGTCATTAATGCATTTCGCTCCACGACGCTTCGCCCCCGATGTTCCTCAACGGGCTCGTTTATTGTTTACATCCTCCTCACACGAGGCGACAAGGAACTAAACATGTGTTGGATTAAAGGGTCCCAACATGTGGATGACGGGTTTAAATACATGCGAGCTATAATAACGGATGCTTAATGTCGAGTTACAATACAAATGGTTGTATATTATATATTTGATAACGCTACATAAAGAAAGCTTGCAGAATCCTCAACACTTAGAAGCTGGAACTGATTCATGTTGGGTGGAAAAATGGCTCAATTGATTCATCAATTACCCAAAAAGTTAGGGATTCATTTTCAGACCATCAATTTAAAGATGAATGGTGTCATTTGTTCCGCTCCAGTCATGTCCCTTTGTGAGTCCTGTCTTGATCATCCATCACAGCAGCTGCTCGTGACCTTAATAGTGTCCCACTTACAGACAAATGGAAGCCACATTTGCCAGCTTCTCCAACTAATCAGATGCTCTGCTTTTATATCATACGACGTTTCAAAATGGATGAAAGAGAAGAATGAAAGGAATATAAAAGGTTAGAAAGCGGCAGAAGACGTATCATTTCACAGGAAGACTAGGGCTAGAGGAATGAGAGAATGTGGAGAGGGGCATTTCCAAATACCTGGAACAAACTCCCAGACACCTGCCGGTCCGCTGCCACTCTGACTGCTTTGAAATCCAGGCTGAAGACTTTTCTTTCTGCTTTTGATTGAACTATTCACATCTCACACGGCTCTGTACCTTCTATTCCGATATAATGCACCACACACAGCACTCCCAGTATGCACATATGCACACTGTCAAAGACCCTTAGCCCTGACCTTCCCCCGCTGAGGTTCCTACGGAGCGACGCCTTGTCTTCTGGCACAATAACCCAGTCAGTAGATTAGCAGCGATAGCATCATCTTCCCAAACAATGGCCACTCTCTCCGACTCACACACACTGACGCAGGGACCGTGTCGCGTGACTCTCCGTGTGTCAAACGGGAAAGTAAGTGTTTGTTTTGCACACAAACACAGTGAGGACTGGATTCCTGCGGCTCTGACCGGCTCGTAGTCGAACTGAAAGAAGAGTATGGGTAGGTAAAAGATCTGTATCATGGCACGCAGGCTGCACAATGACATGTTATCGCAATATCGCAATGTGGACTAGTGCAATTATCAAGCCATAGGAAACACTAGATTTGTATAGGGCTAAATATGTGTTAAAATCCCTTTTCAATGAGATATTGTGTCAACAAATAAGATTGTACAGTCTCTTAGTTCCTCCTAAAACAAACTGACAACACAAATCACCAATCCCTCATATATCGTAATGGCATTATCAGTTAAAATGAATTAAATTCACCCATAAAAGCTGATTTCTCCGCTTTGGTGAAGGTTCATGTGAAGTCCTAACATCAAATAGAGGAACCTTTAGATTTTAGTCTTTGCAGACCGTTTACATGCACACAAACTAGGGATGTCCCGATCACCTTTTTTTGTATCACGTGATCGGCTCCAATCCCCGATCACGTGATTGGATCATCTAACAAAAACCTATATGGCACACTAAAGAAAAGGGGAAACCCCAAAAGCAGAACAGGGCCTCTTTAAGTCGTCTAATAGATTCTCAGTTTCTGTTAGAAAGATATCTCTCGTCAGCGGCTTGATCTTCAATATCAGGATGATGGAAGTAGTCATCACATACACGAGGTTGCATGGGGCAGAAGAGTAACTTTAGCAGAGTCCTTGATATGCTGATATACAAGAGAGGGAGTTACAGTCAATAAGATGGAAGAATAGAAAGCAGTATTCTGACATCAGCTCAGATTAGCTAAGGCCTAAGCAATAAGCATGGCAGTCATATGTCTCTCTCTCTCGGGGCTGTGTCATCTGCCAATCTGAGGAACAGAGCCATCATCGCTTCAACACAGTGTCTCATGAGCGTCATGTAGTCAGACATCCAGCTCCGAAGGGCCTCTGATAGCATGCTGCTCTGATACAGAAGGAACATTCAGTATTTTCAGCTTCTCAGCAGAAAGTCCTGATTATAGTGGAAAACATGAACTCAGACGTTTGCATTGCACATGTATCTCTGTGGTAGGTGTTGCTCTGCTGACCTCACTTGGCATTCATTTTAGATGTGTGTCCTCGCAGCGCTCTACAACTCCTCACAGGAAACGGCAGGAGTCCTGCAGCTCTGCGTTTTTACAGCAATGTGCCGCAGATGGCTGAGCATGTTGAGCAGCGAGAGCCTCGCCTCCCTCGGAGCTGCTGATGGACTATCGGGCTCCTCGTGATCACTCGCTGAAGGATAGATCCCGCCAGGAGATTACGAGACACACGTCGCAACTTTTGCAATTATCTCAACATTTCAAGACAAGCTCTTGGCCGAATACGAGTCACGGGGGTTCCAGGAAATCTGTGTGTGTGTGTCTCCCCGAGTGCATGTTGTTTTGCATACAGTTTTGCTGACGCTGTATCTTCACTCAACGCTGAGAGCCTCGAGCGAGCAAAGGGACACACACACACACACACACACACACACACACACACACACACCAGCTCTCAGGTGCCTCAGAGTCACGTCGTCTAAATCTATAACAGGGGAAAAGACTCCCATTAAACAACCTTGGAGTGACACAGCGTCCTCCTCTCGCTTCATCTCAGCTAAGACTTTCCACTCATCACAGCCTCGCCTCGAAACAAATGGCCGTGTCGGAGAGGCGCAGTGCACCTTAGGATACCGAAGTCTTTCTGTTTCCTGTTTCTCAGGTTGTACAAGAGAGAGGTTACGTAAGCGCTGTGCTAAAAAGAGGGAATACAAAGCAGTGAAAACGGGACAGCAGTGAGACCCAGGGGAGCAAGATGAGAAGTATTTTCAACCCAATTTGGGAAATGTTTGTGTTGTAGCAGCATAACAAGTCAAGGCAAGAGAAATTAACAGACTAGAAATAAACAATCCAAACTGTAAACATCTCAAATAGCATCAACAAAGTTGTAATACACATTTACAGTCACAACATATAAAGCAGGATATTATATATGCATTCATTGTGTATGTAATGGATTATTCAATTGAGATTCAATGTAAATGTACAGTGGCAGTTTAAGTCCAGTTAGTAGTGTGTTGGGGGAAGTGTTCGGTAACAGTGTCGTGTTTTTAAAGAGTTATATCGGCTTTGCAAACATCTCATACCCTATATGTGTGTATATGACGTATAGTGTTAAAAATTAAGATCAATATTTGATGATATAAAATAGATTAAACACCAGTACTTTTATAACTGTTTTATTGTGAAAATAATAGCTTACGCCTGTGGTTAAAGTTTATTTTGAAAAGCTATTCCGGAAAGGGATCTCCGAAATACCAACAGTAGCTTGACTTCAGGTTTTAGGGGAAAGTAACGATTGCAGCTGTTAAAACGTATTAAATGAAAAGTCATGAAAGAGATAAGGAGGAGAAAAGGCGTGAGGGAGTAAGCAATGAATGTAAATGTCGAAATCGGACATTGGTGAAAGGAGGGCGGGAGATTACGTCACAGCGCCAGAGAGGAGGCGCCAATGGAGACGCGGGAAAGACGAATGTGCGCGGAGGGTCTTGCGACATGGCGGCCGCTGGGAGAGGAGGCTGCAGCCTTTCTCTCCTCACTACCTTCTGTGTGTTTCATTAGCACGCCACTTAATTAAAGTAACCAAATTGAACCTCCATTAGTCTCCTTATTGTAAGCTTCTCTCCTTGACGCGAGAACAACGAACACAAATCAATAGCTTGGAAAAGGGAGATACAAGTTATCATTTAACGCGTTCTGCTTTTGTGAAGTGTTAGAAATTAAAATCAATGTTTAATAGCATAATATAGCTTAAACATACCGTCAGTTTAAATGCTATTTTATTTTGGAAAAAACCGGAAGTTCTCAATACCAAGCTTTTATTCTGAAAATCCTTCATGACAACATCCGGGACTACCGTCCATTATTATCACTAAAGTGGCTATTGACGCCGTTAACATGTATTACATATAAAGTTATGAAAGAGTTACGGAAGAGAAAAGGCGTGTTTAGATATATTGAATGTACAATGTCTGTATCCTCTGATATGCGTAACAACGGACATTAAAACGTGGAGAGCCGGCCTGCAGGGAGGAGCCAGCAGAGGATATAAATACAGCGGGACCTGAGGGGTTCGGCCTCTTTCTTCACCTGGCAGAGCCAGAAACACAGCTGTTTTTCTGTCGAACAATATTCTGTTTGTAACATTACCACGCCTTTATTTTAATTAAAGTACCAATTTGAAACCATCTCAGAGACTCCATTTAGTCTCCTTTTTAAGCTTCTCTCCTGGACGCGAGAATTATTACACGGATAACAGAAGCTGTTTTCTGCACAAACTCCACCCTATTGCATTTCCA
The DNA here is from genome assembly GCA_902827135.1 of Harpagifer antarcticus. Lineage (NCBI taxonomy): Eukaryota > Metazoa > Chordata > Actinopteri > Perciformes > Harpagiferidae > Harpagifer > Harpagifer antarcticus. Next base: position 36,251 of record CADEHL010000389.1, read on the forward strand.
TTAAAGTATCCTGTGTTTTCATTAGAAGTAAATCAGTCAAAAGAATGTCTAGCTTTTCTGCTTAACTTTTGAAGTGAGTTATAAGTCTTTCCAAACATACCCTACAGTTTGCACGTGACATAACGACATACTGAAAGCTTTTCTTACACCACAACAATGCTTTTACACCGCATACTTTTCTCTCTTCATTTTGACTCGAGCAATAATGGTGTTTTTTGAAAAGATGATTATTTCCTTTCCTTGGGAGTCCTTGACAACACGTCGGCTGGAAGGAGCAGAGAGCAGCGATCAGTATTCAAGCGGCTAACAGACACTCAGTGTTAGAGGGAGGAGGATCAAAGTGAAAGAGAAAAGCAAAATAGTTTGCTTCACTCCCAGACAATAGATCAATAAGGCCAACCTGCAGAGGGGGAGTTACAGTGTATACTATCTGGCAAACAACACAGCGATGACTTCAAAGTGCTAACACTGAAATGTCACTTTCTTTGTCACTGAACTAAGAATAACTTGTATGAACGTGCAAGGAGGGAAATCATCTAACATGTCAAAGGGTGTTGATATTATCCGCCCTGAAGCATTAGAGTAAAGGTAATGGTTATTGGTCCTCTTAATTAAGGGTTTGGATTGAAAATGTATAATTCTTTCCTAACTGATAATGAGTAGAAGTAGAAGTACAGCTACATTGGACTCAAGCTATAAAATCAATACGTTTTGCTTCTGTTCTCATATGGTTTCTGGACAACTTAAATAAGACTAATTCTCAAGGTTCATATTTGGATGTTGTGCATGAACTGTGACAAGTTTACATGCCGTACAAGGACTGCATGATTTTAGCCTTAGCAGACCATTTACATGCACGATAAAAACACACTAGAGGAAAGGGAAAACCTCCCAAAAAGACTTCCACCCTAACCTCTATTCACGTCAAAGTCAACTTTATTGTCAATCGAAAAAATATGTTTAGAGACACAGAAAGATCGAAATACTGTTTCCCACAGTCCCGAGGTATAAAAAAAACACTCAATAGTTTACAAAATAACCGTTTACTTCAAGTAAGCAGGATATATATATATAGTGCCACACACAGATGTCCTGAGCCAGCTTGTCTTATTCAGCCGGACTGAGAGACAGAATATGAATCGGTCGTGAGCGTGTTGTGTCCGGAGAGTTGAGTGATTAGTCGTTGTGGTAATCCTGGCTTGAGGCACGCTGCTGTGAGACTTTCTGCGTCTAATCTCAGGCATGCCGGGACACGAGAGAAGCGGACCTCAGGGGCGACGCACTCCGCACGTTTGTCACCAGGAATTTCACGCCGTCGTCAAACGGTTGCAAGTTTCCACGAGCGAGAGGGCCAATAAATCAGGACCGGGAGATACAAGAAACTAAGTATTTGGCATGTTGTTTGTGTAGCTGTTATCTGCACATATCATTTAGATGAAAGTACCCTATGTGTTCTTATTAATAGTAAATCACATTGTTTTCTAGCTTTTCCCTAAACTGGGATCCAACAAGTCCCAGTAATCTAATCGTTAAACTATTAACCCTGTCAGTATTACATCATCGTAGTAAGAGATGCAAACCACAGGGCCAGGGTACGCATGACGGACTCTGAAAGGATAACGGGAGACGCTGAGTTGTGGTAATTGAACCGGGATGAGCTTTGCCCAAGAGTTTGGAGGAGGAGGTGCAGAGGTGGAGGAGGTGGAGGAGGTGGAGGAGGTGTTACAATCACACAGGTTACTCTGGGACTCTCGGGATGTACTGGGGGAACCTCGGTGAACTCCTCATTTCTGCGGGGCTTTATGTAGCGTGACGGCTCCAAATGAAACCCCCCGATCAGGTGGGAGTGCTCTATTAATTTGTGGCTCAGGCCGAATCCTCGGGGAACGACCGCCACGGATCCAGAGCTGCGTCCCACCTTTCAGAGAAAGCTCCTCGTTGCTTATCG
>CADEHL010000390.1:0-42854 GCA_902827135.1 Harpagifer antarcticus
GGATAGAGGTGCATATGAATTGGTTTGAATGTGCTTTTTATTATCACCGGTCATTTATGAGGAGATGCCTCTAAATTCTGTAAAAATGAAATGAAATGTAAAAAAAAAGGTAAAACTGTGAATTAAGGTTTGATATTTGAACACGATCACAGCATGATTTGTTTAGTATGATTATAATGTTGTAAAGAGAGAAGGTAAAAACCCTGTATTAGTTTGGACCTATTTTTCTTCAAATCAACTGATCCCACCTTTTGGATTGGGACAACTTAAAAGACATCTGCGCTCTCTCTCCGGCTTCCAAGGTGAGACTGCACCCTGCCACACTCACACTTAGGCAGGAACACACCTCATTGCTGATACCAGAATCCTTCGGGATGCTTGAACAGATTCAGAGAGTCGTCTGAATTGAAACAGCAGTCATTGAACCTGGTTCTTCAGGAGTTAGTAGAGGTGAGATCTTACTGACGTTGGTGGATCTGAGCCGAGCAGTAAACTTACATAGACTCAATAACATCTGTTAGGTCAATTAGTAGGTCAGAGTAATTGCCCCCCCCCCCCGACTCCCAAGAGCCTCAAACGGTTTGGTCACAATTTATATAAACAAATATTTCCAAGGCACACCTTTATAATTTTTGGATAAATAAAAACAGGTTTGAAATCATTCCAATGTAAACTATAGGACCGTGAATACAATACGTTACATGCTATGGGTTATTGGTTATGTTCACATACTTGTTTGATTATTAAAATGTAAACCGACAGAGTAAAACTACGAACAGACAATAAAAACTAGAAGGAGACTAAATTAAAACTACAAGGGGGCAGTGTAAAACTACAAGGAGAGAAGGAGACAGAGGAAAACTACAAGGAGACAAAATAAAACTACAAGGAGACAAAGTAAGAACTACAAGGAAACAAAATAGGAACTACAAGGAGACAGAGTAAAAGGAGACATAGTAAAACTACAAGGAGACAAAATTAGACTACAAGGAGACAAAGTAAGAACTACAAGGAGACAAAATAAGAACTATAAGGAGACAGAGTAAAACTACGAACAGACAATAAAAACTAGAAGGAGACTAAATTAAAACTACAAGGGGGCAGTGTAAAACTACAAGGAGAGAAGGAGACAGAGGAAAACTACAAGGAGACAAAGTAAACTACAAGGGGACAGAGGAAAACTACAAGGAGACAAAATAAGAACTACAAGGAGACAGAGTAAAACTACGAAGAGACAATAAAAACTACAAGGAGACACAATACGAACTACAAGGAGACAAAATAAGAACTACATGGAGATAGAGTAACTACAAGGGGACAGTGTAAGACTACAAGGAGACAAAATAAAAACTACAAGGAGGCAGGCACCAACCAGGAAGAGAATTAAAGATCTGTTGTACTTACTCGTCACCCCTCCTGGCTCTATTCCGGCTGGAAGACAGTGGGAAAGATATGAGATAAAAAAAACATTTTAATTTATGTTTAGCACATTTCAGAAAGGATGGCAATGAGGAAAGGTTTGAAAGAGCAATACATGTTGGATGGTTTGTATTGCTATATTTTAACTGATGCACTATTTTATGTCTTTGATCCTAATTTTCAATACATGTTATGTTAATGCACATTTAAGGAAGAAATCCTACCTTTGCTTTTCGTCAAAAACATTAATATCAGTCCAATCAGTCCAATCGGTCCAATCAATCTAATCGGTCCCGTTTTCCAGAACTGCGTCATTGTGAACAATTTTCACTTTCTTCAACCTTATTTAGCGTTACCTCTTGCCAGTCAGTTAAGACCTAAAAGATGGATTACCCCGAGGCCAAATGATCTTTACTCCTCGTTTACTCTCCACTATCCACTGTCACTCGATGCAAAGTGAACTTCCTGTTGTCACACTTACAGCTGAAGGCTCTCTTCCTTCAGGTTATTAGAAAGAATACATGGGCAGTCACTCCAATGATACTTTGCCCCGTGGCGCGCTTATAGGCCCTTACAGCCAACACATTCTTCTAAACCTGCCGCTCTACTTAAGCTGCCAGATCTGCCTCTCCCTCGCCAACGCTGCTTCCGCCTGGAGGCTCGGGGAAAGTTCATCATCACTCAATGTTCTTTGTAAATCTGTGGAGTGATGAGGCCCGAGCCAAGACGCCAATAAGCTGCTTCTAATAAACATATATTTCTTTTTTTTTACTGCACATATCTTATTTTTTAAATGTTTTAATGTTACCATAGCGTTCTTAAAATAGTTCTCTATCTGTTTTTATTTATATTTGTTTCACTTTTATGTATGCACCACGACATTAAGTCAAATTCCTCGTACGTGTCAACCTACCTGGTGAGAAACCGGATTCTGATGTCACAGAAACATGAGTTGTCTGACTGAACTAGAATAAAACTCCAAAAATCTTTAATGGTGTTTCCTTTTTTTGTAAACTTCTTTTTCTTTTTAAAATCTGATGTTTATGAGCTGCTTATATTTGGCCCCAGTCCCTGTAAATATACAAACGTTATGATCAAATGCACACATGTTCTACTCAGACCCGGCGGCAGACATACATCTCTGGGCGGGCATTTGATTTACCAGGGCGGGCCCAACACGACACTTACATTTCCCGGGAAATCTGAATTGTCTGTTAGATGCTCGCGATTTGTCAACGGGGGGGGGGGGGGAGGAGGCCGCGCTCGTGAATTGTTGAAAGAGAGGGGTTTTAAGTTGCCATAAGGCTGTTGACGGTCTTATGTATCCATTGGTTGGTTTTGTGGCACATTTGTAACGCTGTGCCAACTTGGGCACGCAGGCAAACTTGAGCGCCACAGGGTGAGAGGTGGAGGGAGGTTGAGCGATGGAGAGAAAGGGAGAGAGAGAGAGAGATGAGCGAGGCAGAGAGCCTGTGCAGCGGTTCTGCTTGCGCACAGAGCAGGCAGTTTGTGAGAGAGCCGGCTTGAGAGTACATTTCTCTTCAAAATATAATTGATTGCCAGCTGACTTGCTTGCTCGTTGGTAACGTATGCCTAACTGGTTTCTTCTAATGTGCTGCATCTGGCGCTGAGCTGCCATATTCCTTTCGTGAACCACTAGCAAGAGTAAACTAACTGACAGGCTGCTGTGCCGCATCTCACTCAAAGACCCACACGACTCAACCCAGCGAGAAACCAGTCTTGCGCGCGCAGCCTTTCATTCAGAATTTCCTAGCAAAATAAAAAAATGATATTAAACTAATACAAAAATAAATATTAGGACAAAGCCCTACAAATAACAACAATAAACATAATAATAAAACAATAAAAATGTGGTATTCAGCCCTGATTAAAACAGCGGGCCCAAATCCTGGATGGGCGGGCCCGGCCCCATGGGGCCCGCCCATGACGCCGGGTCTGTCTACACTAGACTAGCTGTCTTAATAGGGCCTCTTTAAGCAAGTCTGAGTACCACTCGGACTTTCACTTGATTAGAAGTACTGGTGAAAAGTTAACTTTCCGAGGTATGGTTTGAAATCAAGGAATAGTACATCTAGTATTTTCATAGCACGGCATAAGTACATAAGTACACCTTAACTACATCTTTTCACTTCTATATTTCAGTTTCGGTATGCATGTTTTTAAAAGTTGAGCTTGGTACGTTCAGCGTTAACTGTCAATGTTTCCTGTGTTTGGTGAGGATGTGGTCGCCGACCGCGTCACACTCGATAGAAGAAGAGAGACGACATTAACGAGATGGAAGTCTCCTCTCTCTGCCTAATGCTCTGTAAGTACGTTTATATTTTATAACTATTCTTTAAATAGTGTTTATGTAACCACGCTCATGTGCCAACCAAACTTCATTGACTTATCCTCTTTTAAAATCTAAATATAGAAAGTTAACCGAGAGAAATTCATGGTTTGTCGAATGTGCGCTTCCTGGTTTCTCATTTCAGTGATTGTGCATTTTGGTAAAAAGTCTGGATTTGACTCTCTTTAAAACCCTGGTTTGTAAATAAGAGTTTTAGAGCCAGGCATACAGCAAATAAAACAATTATAGAAGGAAGATTTTTCATTTGCATTTTGAGAATAAAGTCCAATCTTTAATATGCTAACACCTTTGATTTATTGTCAACATTTCCACTCTAAAAAATTTCATCTCAATTTGTTAATAGTGTGACTTCGATCTCAAAATTAGAAATAAAAACAAGGTACGTATCAGTAGATGTTGAGAGTAATACCAGGAAGAAACACTTCTCAATGCACTAAAAGTACAAGTATTAATACTGCAATAAAATGTAATTTAACGACAGCATTGCCTCCATATAAAACACGGCTCTTGGGATACACAAAATAAAACACAACTGTACATTTTCTCTGGTTTCATATTTTATATGTATGTTTTTGGGGAAAATACACATTTGGATTGTATTCTCTGAACATGCCTTCCAAAGATTTAAATAGTGTCATTTAGAGAAGGTTTTTGGAGAAGTTTCACTATTTTCAGATCCCGAACAAATCAAAGAAACTACTTTTATGTTCGTTTTGAAAAAGCACAATGTTGCAAGAATAAGTCCGATTGTATAGAAGTCTATGAAAAAAGGACCTGACTTCTGACCTGGATATTAGTGGTTAATGTTTTTTAATTTTACAGTTAACAAACTAACAAATTCAATGCAATAGCTCCTTAACCCTGTATTCTCTCTAGTATCCAGCAGGTGGGAAAGAGAAGGCAGGTTGTATGGAAGTCTATAAGAAGATTACCTTACTTCTCACTGTGAAATCTGTGGTCTATTTTACAGATAAAAGACTTTCAAAGCTATTGCAAAAGGATCCTAAATCTGCAGTCTCTCTAGTATCCAGCAGGGGGCAAAGAAAAGTCACATTGTATAGAAGTCTATGAGAAAATTAGCCTTCCACCACTTAGTTTATTACATCAGTAAAGGTTTTCCTGATGAGTTTTTGGTCTCAAACCCTAGTTTTAAGTATTTTACATTACAGGATGATGTAGATTTAGTAAACTATGGTCCAATTAAAAGTGAAATTGACAATAAGGGCAACGTCCATCCAAATTAAACTCATAGGAAGACGCCTAAATCAAACGCTGGCAGCAATTAAAGCTAAAAACATTACACTTGATTACTTAAAAAAAGCCAATCCAGGGTTCTTTGCCATTGAAGACACTAACATCATTTCCACAGCATTTCTCATGGATGTTTTTGCTAATCTCTCTGACCTCCACAGCTGCGACGCTGGTCGTCACGCCCGACCGATCCCAGTTCTTCCAGTATGAATCCATCAATCTGAAGTGCGAAGCAAACTCCACCGGCTGGAGCGTCAAGAGAAACACTTCCCGGAAGATTTCTGAGGTTTGCACGCACGGCTGGGGCGAACCGGGTAATTCCTCGTGCCTGATCGCGGTCACCTACCCCACGGACGCTGGGGTGTACTGGTGCGAGTCTCCGGAGGGCGGCTGCAGCAACTCCGTCAACCTCTCAGTGAATAGTAATACCAAAAAAAACGTACATTTATGCAATAGAGTGCAGTGACGAAAAACCAGGAAGTGAGTTAGCATTTTACCACTTCCTGTTCCCTCGTCTCAGAGCCAATGGGATCTCTCCATAGGATTTAGGAAAATATCTGGAAATAAGGTCTGTGTTTGACACAAAGAGACGGATCACGTTTTGTTCTACGACATTAAATCATCAGCAGTGACCCCACTGGTGATTTCTGAAGAGTTGACGTGTCTGAGAAACGATGGTTGTTACCAAGTGGCTGAATAGGACTACAGAAGTTGTGGAGGACGTTGTACGTCATTACGCCGAACACGTAAACACTCCTCTAAGTTTGTTTGCCCTGTTCTGCTTGAAAGCAAGTCCCTGCCTCCTGCAAAGTGTTCAAACAAACGCTTCAACTCGTTCCATTTAGAATCTGTGTGTTTGAATACTGGATCTTAAGTTGGCGTGACGTTGAAGTCGTGCTGCTGTACTCGCTGTAGTTCCTTTATAGCATAACGTTAGCATTTTGCTTCTGGCGATTAGCTTTATGATTAGAAAATGATAAAAGTAGGGCAGACGTGGAGATTATCCAGCTGAACAAAACGTGTGTTTACTGTATCGAACAGCTTCATTTTCCACAGACCTTATTTTTTACAATATTCCAAAATCCTATGGAGAAATCCCTTTTTGGTAGAGGGAACCCATGTGCAGTTTACTCCCGGGTAAATACGTCATCCCTGCCAGAGGAAGTATTCAGGTCCTTCACTTAAAGATCTCCTATCATGTTATTTTTAGGCATATATTATGGGTCTGAGATATATACAAATTATTATATGAAAAAAACATGTCTATGAAGTATTTTGCTCAAAATACCAAACTGATCATGCATTTTAGACATCCCTCATATCCCTCTATTTCAGCCCTGTTAGAGAAACGCTGATTCTGGGTCTAAAGCTTAAAAAAACACCGGGGACACATATTTATGTGGAAAAGACTTCGAAAAGTGCATTTTGCATAATAGGAGACCTGTAAGTAAAGGTACCAATTCATTTAAAGGAGACATGTCATGGCCATTTCCACTGATCATAATTCCATTGTTGAGGTCTACTAGAATAGATTTATATTGTGCAATTTTCCAAACTCACATTGGTTTCTCAGCATCTCTGTAAACTACGTGTATTCACTGAATTTCACTCTCTGCCTTTAACGGCTCTTTGTAGCTCCAATAGCTCCAGCCCCCACCCTCCCTGTGAGCCCAGTGTGCTCTGATTGGTCGGGATGTTGTGAATCGCGCTGAGCTCCGTGGAGGTGTTGTTTCCTTGTTTAGCGACAGCGAAACACAGCCAAACTCATCCTGAGCACACAAAGTCACAGCCGAAGTAAAAACAATAAGTGTGGCTTGATATTGAGTAAGAAAAAGGTTGATAAACGCTGTGAGAATGGGTCTGCACAGAGAATGGGTCTGCAGAGAGAATGGGTCTGCAGGGAGAATGGGTCTGCAGAGAGAATGGGTCAGCAGAGAGAATGGGTCTGCAGAGAGAATGGGTCTGCAGAGAGAATGGGTCTGCAGAGAGAATGGGTCTGCAGAGAGAATGGGTCATGCAGAGAGAATGGGTCCTGCAGAGAGAATGGGTCTGCAGAGAGAATTGGGTCTGCAGTGAGAATGGGTCTGCAGAGAGAATGGGTCTGCAGAGAGAATGGGTCAGCAGAGAGAATGGGTCTGCAGAGAGAATGGGTCTGCAGAGAGAATGGGTCTGCAGAGAGAATGGGTCTGCAGAGAGAATGGGTCTGCAGAGAGAATGGGTCTGCAGAGAGAATGGGTCTGCAGAGAGAATGGGTCTGCAGAGAGAATGGGTCTGCAGAGAGCATTTCGCCACTAACCCAACTGTCTGTTATCAGCCTGCAGCCAAGGAGGAGAAATCAGCAGAGCTGCCTGCACTGAGTGTGTGTGTGAGGAAGTCCGTGGATTAGTTAATTGGACCAATCAGCCTGGTCATAGCTCTGGGCGGGGCTACTGGGTATCCCTACGTAGAGATACCCAGAAAGTAAACAATGGAAAATGAGAAATCTCCAACGAGGCGTTTTGGAGAGATATTTTCTGTGTAAGAGTTTTACTCCCTACAGGGTGTACTTTGAGGGGTTATGACTCTGCAGACCGTTTACATGCATACAAACCTTCATAACACACAAGGGGACGGGTAAGAACCGGAAAAGCATGACATGTCTCCTTTAAAGAATACCACATTACAAGACAAGGTTTTTGCAGAAATTGAACAATGCAAAGAAACCAAGTTTATTTTTAAACATCACACACTAATGTTACTAAAAGAAGTCAGATTGTGTAGAAGTCAATGAGAAAATGAACGTACTTCTCACCTGGATATTTGTGGTTTGTTGCATTTTAATATTATTTAACAGTTAAATAAGTAGCACATTTTAATGTTGAAAACCACAAGTTCTTTAAAAAACAATCCAGGGTTCATTCACAGTATTTTCTCTAGATGTTTCTGTCCAACATTAAAAAAAGTACATAACAAAAGTACTAATATATGGCGTCCATATATGATATATTATTTATTTTATATAATGACATTATTAGATTGTTAATATTGTTGAAATTCAGATTTTTGAATTATATTATATTCAATAATTGTACCTTTCTGTTCCTCAAACAGTTACTCGCACGGTTTAATCTTTGGAAATGCATTATGTTAAAAGTTTATCACATATAGTTTGATGCAAAATGTTCAAATAAGTATTAATAAAGCTCTAAAATAATTTTAACGGAGTAAAAACTAATTGAACTACAATTCAGAAACAAATTGTACTTTTTCAATAGGCAGGAAATGAAAATTCTTCACAGTTGTACTTAAGAAGCGTACTTGAGTTCATGTACTTTATTTTTCAATACTGAATACAAAAGCATGGAGATGTGTTATATTCCAGTTGTCGGTGTGATCTTGGAGATTCCGACGCTTCCTGTGACGGCGGGAGATGAAGTGGCGCTTCGTTGTATCTACAAGGAAAAAGGCGTTACACCCACATCAAACTTCTCGGCGGCGTTCTACAAAAACAACGTGTTTATCGGCGACCGTTCTGCAGGGAAGCTGATCTTTCAAGCAGTGTCCAAATCCGATGAAGGTTTCTACAGGTGTGAACATCCCAAGAAAGCAAAATCCCAGCAGAGCTGGCTCGCAGTGACAGGTGATGACGCAGTTTCTCTGGAAACGTGTGCTGATTGGTTGATTTTACAGGTAGAAATCGAACAAAGCCAATGTAAGAAGTGGCTCGAAGCTGCATTCTCTCTAAAATCCAGCAGGGGGCAAAAAGAAAGTGGGATTGTATAGAAGTCTATGAGAAAATGACCTTACTTCTATCTTATATGTGTGGTATATAGCCTGCAGATCTGTCATTTTAATGTTAAAAGACTTTCAAAGCCACTGTGTGCCTTACACCTTAATCCTGCATTCTCTCTTATATCCAGAAGGGGGCAGGGAAGAGTCACATTGTATAGAAGTCTATGAGGAATGACCCTACTTCTCACTTGATTTAATACGTCAGTAAACATTTTCCAGAGGAGTTTAAAGTGTCGATCTCTACTTTAAAGTAATCTTCAACACAGTATGAGGCTCATTCTGTGAATTATGGTCCAATTTAGACTGAAAATAGACGATAAAGAGTATATTAAACATCAGGAAAGTGGAAATTTGCTTCCCCAGCAGACGCAAATGTTTGAATTTTAAATATTAATAATAATGTTCTCCCTCACAGATCAGCCTAGAGATGTCTGTACGCCTCCTCCTCCTCCTCCTCTCATGCCTCTGTCCAGGCTGCTGTGCTCCATCCTGATATTCATTACCTTCACCGTAATATTCATAGTGTGTATTTACATCTACCAAAGGTGGGCAAGAGGTAAGAACAACTCGGAAAATATATAATAAAATGAGTAATAATGGCGGATTATATAATTCAACCTATTCTTTCGTCTGGTTTTACCTGCAGCTCGAGCTAATGCTTAAAACAGAGCGAAGAAGAAGAAGAAGAAGAAGAAGAAGAAGAAGAAGAAGAAGAAGAAGAAGAAGAAGAAGAAGAAGAAGAAGAAGAAGAAGAAGAAGAAGAAGAAGAAGAAGAAGAAGAAGAAGAAGAAGAAGAAGAAGAAGAGATACATCTTCACCGCTACAACTCCATGCTTTTTATAATTATCCTTGCAGCAACAAATAATGTAAACATTTTAATCAAATCTGCTCTGAATCTGTTCAAAAATGTAATACAATTCAGATAATATCATCACTTGATAAGTATAATGAAATAAATGATATTGTAATAGCATTTTTACAGATGTATATTATTATTATTATTATTATTATTATTATTATTATTATTATTTGTGTAATACCAATAACTGCCCAGCAGATGTCACCATGGGGTTATATTATTAATCTGGGTTTTTTCTAAAGCCCTCGCCACAGGAGGACGATAACGGGCCACAATCGTTATCAAAAAGGTCTTCCGTCCACACGCAACTGGCACCAGAAACGTGTCCGTTCACACGAGACTGCTCGAAAGCGCTGGAGACGCTGTAGTACATGTACCAGGCCTGTAAGTGGCGCTGTAGTCCTGTACAAAAGCAGCGAAGAAGACTTCCTGCGCATGGTTGCCATGGTTGCCCTTCTGTTTATTCTCCGCCGTGGACGTTCTGGCTCTTTTTCTCCCTCCCCGAGGCGAGCGTTTGCTCCTGCTGTGATTTTCTCCGGTTTGCCACCAGCAGATGACAAACACCCACCTCTCCGCCTCTTCCAAGAGACGAGGGGGCCGTGCGGCAGAGTTTCAGTTAGATTTTTTTCGCCGGTCAACATGTCCGTTAAAGTTTCAATCTTCCGGACGAAATTAGAAAAGTGCCGGTCAAAGGTCTTCTTTGTTATTTATTGAGCTTTAAAACAAATGAATAATGACTCTATATAATCATATAAGAATAAAACACGGAGGATGGAGATCTCTTTTTCTTCCCGCTGCAGCCTAGCAGCTGATCTCAAAGCACGCTCCCCTCTCCTGCAGGGGGGCGTGGTCAACTGCAGCTCACAGAATCAGCCCCCTGCAAAAACAGGGCTGGAAAGAGCATATAGAGCGAAATGAGGCATGGTTAAAATGCAGGATCTGTTTGGTATTTTGAAAAAAAAACTATATTTATATACTTTATATAGGTACGGCCCTACAATATATTGTTCAAATATAGCATGATATGTCACCTTTAAGTTGGCGTGACGTTGAAGTCGTGCTGTACTCGGCAGTAGTTCCTTTATAGCAGGGGTCCGGTCGATCGCGGGGAGATTCCCAGTCGATCGCGAGATGTGTCTAAAAATAGAACAATGATATTCTGTTTTATGTTAATGTCCTATAGCAGAATCTTCCTGTGCCAGAATAATGCACTTGAACGCATCAAAGCTTTGTGATTGGCCGGCGTGACCCCATGTGTCGGGGCGTGGCTGGTGGGCAGTGCACTAGTTCGCTGACGTTGTCCGTGTCAACAGGAGTGACAGTCCGCACACACACAACACCGCAATCACGGCAGAAGCAAAAGAGCCCGAAATATATAATTTTCACTCCGAGTGGGAGGATGAATATTTTTGTATCTATTCCAATTCAAAGTCCATCTGTCTCATCTGTCTCTCATCTGTCTCATCTGTCTCATCTGTCTCTCATCTGTCTCATCTGTCTCTCGTCTGTCTCTCATCTGTCTCATCTGTCTCTCATCTGTCTCATCTGTCTCTCGTCTGTCTCTCATCTGTCTCTCATCTGTCTCATCTGTCTCTCATCTGTCTCATCTGTCTCTCGTCTGTCTCATCTGTCTCATCTGTCTCATCTGTCTCTCATCTGTCTCTCATCTGTCTCATCTGTCTCTCATCTGTCTCATCTGTCTCTCATCTGTCTCATCTGTCTCTCATCTGTCTCATCTGTCTCTCATCTGTCTCTCTGTCCCTCATCTGTCTCATCTGTCTCTCATCTGTCTCATCTGTCTCTCATCTGTCTCATCTGTCTCTCATCTGTCTCATCTGTCTCATCTGTCTCATCTGTCTCTCATCTGTCTCTCATCTGTCTCATCTGTCTCTCATCTGTCTCATCTGTCTCATCTGCAATGCGAGCGTGGCTTTATCGAAGAAGGGTAATGTAACTGTCTTCACTTTCTGTTGTTCATTTTCATCGTTCACCAGGCAACCGTGAAGCAAGTGATACCAAGTCTCCAGTCTTCAAACCTCCCAAGGGAAGTACACTATGTCTGTAGAACACAGATTAAGGAAGTCTCACCTGCAGATGTCAGCGAGGTGCTGGAATCTGACTTGGTCGAAAGAGCTTCTGAAGATAACTCTGCAGATCAGGCCTCCAAAGGTCTCACAGCAGCAACTTCAAGCCTCAAATTGGTTCACAGGCCCTGACCTACTTTGGCAGAAAGAGCTACCAAGTGGAGAAGTCAAGGTGGGAGAGGTCGTGAGTAGTGACCCAGAGCTTAACACTAGAACCGCCAATCGGGTCAATTTGACCCAGAGCTGTTTTTTATTGTATGTAACTGTCTACCTCGAAAGGCCTATTCACAAGACGGTGTTGTTGTTGGAAGCAGACTAAGACTCGGTTACTCTCACTCCCACTCTGCACTTAATAGGTCTAAAACAGAATAGTTAGTTTTACATTAATGTATATCGGTTTTCTACAAATGTTATGGAAATCACAGGTGATTTGGTGGGAGTGTAACTGTCTTCACTTTCTGTTGTTCATTTGCTTCCACGTTGTATTTTTGGTTCCTACCTTTTATGTGCAACATTATTAGAGGCGGAACTAATCTGCTGTGTTTTGTGTTACACCTGTTTAATCGACGCACTGGATAGTTGCAACGGCAGAGCAACGCAGGACGTTAAAGGAAAACTACGGAAACCAAGGGAAAAATGCATATAAGGTAGTGATGGAGAGATGAAGCCTTATGAAGCTTTGAAGCTTTCCAGCCAATTGGTTCGCAAAAGGGTTCATCTCATGAGGCTTCATCATGGGCTTCATCTGAACACACACCCCCTGCTGGTCAAAGTGTGTAAAACAGGCAGGTTGGACATCTCAACAGTGTGCTCTATCTCATACCGAGTTTCCAATGAGTAAAGCCTTAGCATAACTCTAAACAACGAACATTAAATCATATTTTCATGCTAACACTATTATTTTTATTCCAGTTGAATGATTGTGATTGAAAAGCCTAAGGAGGCTGGTAAACATTACAAAGAGGGATTTGTATTCCTTAATAATATTCATAAACGTAACCACGTTGTAGCCTGAGAAAGGCTAAACCATATCAAAGAATACATTTATTAACTACATTATCTCATTTAGCTGCAGCTTTTATAAACAACAAACAATACGTTTGTTCAGTCGTTGAACCAGGCACCCTGCGGTCAGGAGTCAACTGCTTTCCAGCTGAGCCACAGCACACACACTGAAGCTCCCTAAGTGAGGGTCTGAGCTCTCTTGATTCCATCGTGTCACCGGGCCCGGGTACAGGAGGGGTAATATGGTTCTTATTGTACATCCATGGGTAATATGAGCGTTGTGGTTCAACGGTTCAACCGATCTGAATCGCTTCCTGAAGCAGTCACGTGGTATCGACAGGCAGCGAGGCTTCGTTTGTCATCCATGACGTCACTGGCCCAAAACGATACATGATGATACGTAGAATACGATAAATAGAATAGATCATGTTTACTGTAATGATATTTTTTTTTGTACTAATAGGACACATTCTAAAGGTGGGGGGACTGCACTTTATATTAACAACAGTTACAAAAGTAGATCTGTCAGTAATATGTATTTCGCTATAGACAACATTATGGAATGCATAACAGTAGACATTGAAATGAAAACATCTAAAAAGCTTCTGATAAGCTGCGTGTATAGAAAACCAGGATCATGTATTGACACATTTGAGAAAAAGCTAGCTGAACTTTATAACTACACAAGCAGCAAGAAAGTGCTCTTTGTATGTGGAGATTTTAACATTGATTTGCTGAACCCACAAGAACACAATGCAACTACAGAATGTATTAGTTCTATGTATAGCAACAGTTTATATCCTACAATCACACGACCAACCAGAATAACATCACACAGTGCTACACTCATTGACAACATATCCACACATGTTACGGATAGGAAAGTAATAAGTGGAATATTAATCAATGACACAAGTAATCAGCTGCCAGTCTTTGCAACGATACAGAACTAGGATCAGAAAAGTCACAATTACAAGACACAAAACACCAGAGTCTGCTCCTTCTTTTAAAGAAGAATGATCTAAACAAGACTGGAACAAAGTGTATGTACCGGATGCAAATGAAGCCTATGAATCATGTCTACATATTCTATCAGGGCGGTTTGAAAAACATTGTCCTCGTGTAAAGAAAATAGGGAAACAAAAATATGCTGAAAAACCTTGGATCACTAAGGGAATATTTGTCACAGTCTGCTTTCTCACTCACCTAAGTTCTGCATTAACATTCCTTAGTCACCTGGTAGTCACACCCTGTCTCTCTCTCACTCTGTTACACCCATCAGCTCCATTAGTATTTAGGCCCACTTCACCTTCACCTCAGTGCCAGATCGTACTTTGCAGCATGCCAGTCTTTCCCGCATTACCCTTCAGATTGCTCTCCCGGTTTCGACCCTGCCTGTCCCTGACCAGCCTGCCTCGCCTGCTCCCTGACCCGGTCTGTACCTGCGACTCCCGTCCTGCCTTCTCCTGGAACCCTCGCCTGTCCCTGACCAGCCTGCCTCGCCTGCTCCCTGACCCGTTCTGTACCTGCGACTCCCGTCCTGCTGTCTCCTGGAACCCTCGCCTGTCCCCGACCAGCCCTTTGCCTACTATCTGCCGTGTTGTCTCCTACCAGCCTACTGCCTTCAATAAAGCTGGTTACCGACTATCTCTGGTTTCCCGTGTTCTGCATTTTGGTCCTCAGCTCGTTTGTGACAATATTAAATGCATGTAAAACGAAAAATGAATTATATAAAGACTTCTTAAAGAATGGATCAGTAGAGGCTGAACAAAAATACAAGACATACAAAAACAAACTAACAAAGATAATACGATGTAGCAAAATGGATCATTACAACAAATGATTGGAGGATAACAAAAATAACATTAAAAACACATGGAATGTATTAAATAGCATTATTAAAAAAGGACATGGAAAGGCACAATACCCAAACAGCTTTCTGTCAAAAAACGATACAGTAATTTATGACATGACCTCAGTTGCTGAAGATTTCAATAAGTACTTTGTCAATGTTGGTCCTTGTCATATTTGGTGAGCTGTGCAGCACGCTGGTTGGGCTCTGGCTCGGAGATGAAAATGCAGTCTGGCTTATTAGGCCACTTGAATACATTTCTCTTTCCATGCTGAACCATGCAGTTGATTTCAATGTTGTCAAGAAGTAGCTTGGTGATCTGACCAACAAATAGTTTGTTGTCATAGCTAACTATGACAAACTTTCCCACAGTGTACTCTTCATTCGTCTCCACATCAGTACTGGGACTCTCAGCATAGGTCTCCTGGATGCTGTCTGGCTGCAGGTGATCAGAATTTGCATTCGAAGAATCGTCCATCCTCATCTTAGTTGGTTTGAAGCATTCACACGTCTCTGGGTATTGGCAGAAGCAGCTGAGATCCCTGTAGTAAATCTCTCCTGGACAGAAAGAAAGTATCTGGTGTGTTTTAAGAAGCCTTGGGACTTTTGGAACTGATGGTGGCAACATTTCATTGAAGACATTAATGTCCCTTTCATCAATCCATTTGAATCGGATGTTCTCGACTTCTCTGTTGATCAGAAATTCATACAAGTCCTTCGGATTTTGTAAGTCTTTCCCCCCATGGACATGGTTATCCGCCATCCGTTTCACAGCTCCACCAACTCCACACGTGCACCCTGAGTAATTCCAAGTGATTTGCTTGAGCATAATTTTCAGAGAAGTCAACATGTAGAACTATTTCGTTCTCTCTCAGGTTGTCTTTCAGTTGCCTGAATTTCTGGGCCTGGTGAAGCCAGTTGAAATGATGGATGGCAATGGCGTCCAACTCTCTGTTGAATTCCTCAACAAGTTTTGACACTGTACCATTTTCTGTTTTCTTTACCCAGTTTTTATACGTTTTGTTCCCAACCACCACGTCTTCCTTCGTCCAGTGTTCCCGTCTGGCTCGCTCGTCTGGGTTATAAGCCGCAAGCTTGATTTCATCATAGCAGCACTTTGTGCATGTTCGATTCATACAATGTAAGTCTTCAGTATTACAAGTAATACTTGAGAGGAGATGTGATAGGCTTTTTGAGGAGAGTATACCCCTCTGTGACAAGCTGTCAATTCGGAGCCGCATGTTTTCATGAAGCCAAATACCTAATGAATCAAGCTTCCTTGTTTATGCTGTGCTGCTCCTTCATACTTCCATACATGATGTACTGTGTGGAAGTTTGGGGGAACACATATAAAACAAATACACATCCGATCTTCATCCTGCAAAAAAGAGCCATACGAGTTATACATCAAACTACGTTCAGAGAACCAACAAATAAATTATTCATCAAACTAAAAACACTAAAACTACAAGACCTGGTTGACTATAAAACTATTCAAATTATGTTCAAAGCCGCAAATCAACAAATACCTCATAATATCCAGGGACTTTTCACACGGAGAGAAAGCACGCGCACGTTGAGAGGAAACTGCATTTTCAAAAAACCACCCGTACGAACAAATGCCAAACTTCATTGCACTTTGAATTGCCTTGTGTTGAAAAGTGCTCTATAAATAAACTTGCCTTGCCTTGCCTTGTTTCATCAAAAGGTGTTAGTCTGTGGAATAACTGACGATGCACTGACATATTGTACAAGTCTATCTAAACTGAAAGTGTTATTTAGGAGCCAAATCATTAATGGTTATGAACAGGACCTGTGAAATCCCATTTGTTGTTATTTCTTGTAAAAGTAATTTATTTCTGATTGTTTTGTAAAAAAACAAAAAGCAAACAAATTAACAAGACAAACAAGTCGCTGATGACCTAATGTTTTATTTATAAGAAAAATATATGCTAGAGGGGGGGGGGACCAGAAACGTTGTTTAAGCTTCTTCTTGCCCCTGTTGAACATGACAGAGACTATCTGAGAATTATTATTATTTTTT
The DNA here is from genome assembly GCA_902827135.1 of Harpagifer antarcticus. NCBI lineage: Eukaryota > Metazoa > Chordata > Actinopteri > Perciformes > Harpagiferidae > Harpagifer > Harpagifer antarcticus. The sequence continues at coordinate 16,657 of CADEHL010000390.1, forward strand.
TGTTATTATTATTTTTTTGTACTTTGTTATAATTATGAGTGAGAAAACGGAAAAGGGAAAAAAAGAGAATATATATATATTATTGTTGTATGTTTTTGTTTCTGACATAAATAAAGTGACTACAACATTATTATTTTTTTAAATCTACTCACGAGCACCGTGCACAGTGTGCTGAGCTCCATGCTGACTGGCTGACTCTCATCATACAGTCACAGTTGTATTGAGAGGCAGCCGCTTCCTGCTTCTCTCTCACCTCACATGTGTGAAATATGTCACAGCCTCCATTTTATCTGTAGTTGTGTTGCATTTATAGAAAAGAAGAACTACAGAAATGCCCCATTCCAAACCGCCCCCTCCCCACTCCCCCTCCTACAGAGTGAACTCCAGGGTCCCTCAGCAGTGTTAATAAATACCTCTGATGTTATAAGCTCCTTAGTTATTGAAACAGTCCCATACAACATATTTATAATGTATTATAATAAAATGGACCCGTTTTCTAGACCGTTTTATAACCCTAAAAAATATGAGGTGAACATGATGCGAACGGGATGAACGTGTATGTTTACCATCAGCACCTTTGTTTTGTATTGTGATTAGGGAGCGGTTTGAAACCTGCAGGGCGGGGGAGCAGCGATGCAGCGACGCTACGTGTGATCTAAACACGTAGCGGAAACACATGCTTCATTCTTTCTTTCATTCTTTCTTTCATTGAGAGGCAGTGGAGCTACTTTCTACTTTGAGACTTTAAACGGAGAGTGTTTATGCTTCACCTCGGGGGGTTCGTGCTGGGCTTCTGTTTGGCTCTTTGGAGCTTCACGGCAGCTCACACAGAGGATAAAGGTAAGCTCCGTTTGTTGTTTCGCTTTTTATTCATTCAAACGTCAGAAGATAACTTTTAAAGACCACACAAACGACATATATCGTTAAACTCTGGTCAAACCGCGTCTGTGAGTGGGGGACGGACAGTTACATGTTTTGTAAGTTAATTTGTTATATCATTTTAAGTTTCTCTGATCGACTCTAACCCAGGGTTGCCAACTTTGGGTTCCTGGCTGGAGTGAGATTTTGGTATCATGGGTTTAATTACACATTATGCGCACTAAATGACTGCTATCGTGTCAGCAGCGGGACCTTAGCATATATATAGGATATTATAGTGCCAGGAGATATGGGAGTCGGAGGCGGTGCATCGAAGGTGCAAAAGGGTACTTTATTGCGGAGGTGTTGTCGGGTCGCAGCCCGGGACAACGAGAGAGAGAGACAGGAGGGCACACAACATATAAAGATAACAACACATATGTCCGTGCGGAAACAATACCCCTACCCCAAAGTTCCGTGTGTGAATTATGTCCCAGTGTATTAAAGGTGGTCACCACACAAGCCCCCCCAGAATTCAAACAGGGCAAAAAAATCCTCGCGTCCGGGAGGAAGCACCACAGGGTCTGAGGAGGATGAGGTTGCAGGTGAGGGCCGGGCCATGGAACGGGCCGTCGGAAGGGGGCCGCAGGAGAGGGTAGGGACCCCAACGAGGGCATCCTCACCGGGGGTGGAAGACGGGCCGGAACGGGGCCGCAGTAGGCGTCGTAAGGGGGCCGCAGCGCTGCGACGTGGGGACGGCGCGAACATCCCGGTGGTCCCCAGCAGGGAGGAGCGCTGCCCGGCCGCAGGCGAGGGCACAACGGCAGCGGGCACAAAGTCCTCGGGGGGAAAGAGCCGGGTCCCCGGGGGGCAGGAGCAGCATCCCCGGGAGGAAAGAGCCGGGTCCCCGGGGGGCAGGAGCAGGGTCCCCGGGGGGCAGGAGCAGCATCCCCGGGAGGAAGGAGCCGTGGACAGGGGAGAGGCCAGACGGGGCGCCGTCCGGAGCCGCCGTCGAAATGAACCGTGAGCCGCGGTAAGAGGAGAGGCCAGGCCGGGTCCCGGAGCGCGCCACCCACGGGCCGATGAAGGCATGGGGACGTCCGAAACCGCCGAGGCGAAGGAAGAGGCCAGACAGGCTCCGGAGCGCGCCACCCACGGGCCGATGGCCGCACGGGCGACGTCCGAAACCGTCGAGGCGAGGGAAGAGGCCAGGCAGGGTCCCGGAGCGCGCCACCCACGGGCCGGTGAAGGCATGGGGACGTCCGAAACCGCCGAGGCGAGACGGGGTCCAGGAGTGCACCACCCAGGCGTCGATGAGCGTGAGTGGCGTCTGAAGCCGCCGTCGAGGTGGTGAAACAGGTGAGAGTGTTCACACGAGGTCGATCAGACATGGTCGAACCTCCTCTCAGGCACCAGAAAAAGCTCAAAAAGGGCCGTACTGTCCACGGTCAAAAACAGGTGGGCGAAATAGCGAGAGGATTCACACGAGGCCAACCAGACATGGTCAAACCTCCTCTCAGGCACCAGGAAAAGCTCGAAAAGGTCGATAGCCGTTAGCAGCTAGCCGTTAGCAGCTAGCCGTTAGCTGAGGCCGTTAGCTGCTAGCCGTCGTTAGCCCCACGTGGATAGCTGCTAGTCGTGGTTAGCTAGCGCCGCTGGGACGTGCAGCCGCACGCCCCGGAGAAACAGCTCCATGAGGTAGCCATGGGGTTGCTGGTCGACCCAGCAGGTCGTGCATCGTCCCCCCGCTGCGGGAACGGCGAGCAACGTCTCCAGCCTTCTGCGGAGCACGCACCGAGCCTCCGTCCGCGTGCCGGTGGCAGCCACGGACGTCTCCAAAAAATCCCCGGCATTTCGAGAAAGGAACCGGAGTTCCTTTTGCCGTGTTCGGCTTCGTCTCGGAAACTTCCCCAGACGTGTCAGAGTCACCAATATAGTGCCAGGAGATATGGGAGTCGGAGGCGGTGCATCGAAGGTGCAGAAGGGTACTTTAATGCGGAGGTGTTGTCGGGTCGCAGCCCGGGACAACGAGAGAGAGAGACAGGAGGGCACACAACATATAAAGATAACAACACATATGTCCGTGCGGAAACAATACCCCTACCCCAAAGTTCCGTGTGTGAATTATGTCCCAGTGTATTAAAGGTGGTCACCACAATATATACAATATATACAAGTACACAATATTGGACACCGACTATAAAGGACACACAGTTTCATTCATTTTAAGTTTCTCTGATCGACTATAATCGCACCTTTTTTTGTTTTGAATGAACCCGCGTGCTCATAGCATGGCTCACGGGAAAAATATGTACGTGCGTGATGACGTGTCACGTTGTCATCTTTTCTAATACTATCTCCTAATTTTGTTGATGTGATTTTATTTCTATGTTATTATGCTAACAGTAAATACATACCAGAGCCTATAATAAGTAAAAGTCCTCACTCATTGAGAACTGAAGTAAAAGTATTTAAGTATCTTCATGAAAAAGTATAAAGAGTAAAATACTCATGGCAACTACTCAACTTATTGTTTCCAGTGTACTGAAATGAAATGTTTGGTTGTTTAATGTACCTGAAAGCATCATAGTGTATCCAGTTTGTCGAGCAAGTTATAATATAGGATGTCAACAAATGTAATAATATCTGACTTTTAATTATATCTGAAACTGCACTGTAACTTTTATATTTGCTTTTTAATGCCAGTTTCTTAATCTCTTTCATTTTTGTAAAGCACTTTGAACTGAACTGGTAGTTAAAGTCATTATATTGGGGTAGAAGTTGTCGATACTTCTTAATACATGCATGTGTGTTTGTACAAGGAATACACCATGCATAGGCAAGTGGTGCAGCAGGTCTGTGAGGTGGGGGGAAGGGGCGTGGTGGTGCAGCAGGTCTGTGAGGTAGGGGGAAGGGGTGTGGTGGTGCAGCAGGTCTGTGAGGTGAGGGGAAGGGGTGTGGTGGTGCAGCAGGTCTGTGAGGTAGGGGGAAGGGGGTGTGGTGGTGCAGCAGGTCCTGTGAGGTAGGGGGAAGGGGTGTGGTGGTGCAGCAGGTCTGTGAGGTAGGGGGAAGGGGTGTGGTGGTGCAGCAGGTCTGTGAGGTAGGGGAAGGGGTGTGGTGGTGCAGCAGGTCTGTGAGGTAGGGGAAGGGGTGTGGTGGTGCAGCAGGTCTGTGAGGTGGGGGAAGGGGTGTGGTGGTGCAGCAGGTCTGTGAGGGTAGGGGGAAGGGGTGTGGTGGTGCAGCAGGTCTGTGAGGTGGGGGGAAGGGGTGTGGTGGTGGCAGCAGGTCTGTGAGGTAGGGGGAAGGGGTGTGGTGGTGCAGCAGGTCTGTGAGGTGGGGAAGGGTGTGGTGGTGCAGCAGGTCTGTGAGGTAGGGGAAGGGGTGTGGTGGTGCAGCAGGTCTGAGAGGTAGGGGGAAGGGGTGTGGTGGTGCAGCAGGTCTGTGAGGTAGGGGAAGGGGTGTGGTGGTGCAGCAGGTCTGTGAGGTGGGGGGAAGGGGTGTGGTGGTGCAGCAGGTCTGTGAGGTAGGGGAAGGGGTGTGGTGGTGCAGCAGGTCAGTGGGGTAGGGGAAGGGGTGTGGTGGTGCAGCAGGTCTGTGAGGTAGGGGGAAGGGGTGGTGGTGGTTGCAGCAGGTCTGTAGGTAGGGGAAGGGGTGTGGTGGTGCAGCAGGTCTGTGAGGTAGGGAAGGGGTGTGGTGGTGCAGCAGTCAGTGGGTAGGGGAAGGGGTGGGTGGTGCAGCAGGTCTGTGAGGTAGGGGGAAGGGTGTGGTGGTGCAGCAGGTCTGTGAGGTAGGGGAAGGGTGTGGTGGTCAGCAGGTCTGTGAGGGGGAAGGGGTGTGGTGTGCAGCAGGTCAGTGAGGTAGGGGAAGGGGTGTGGTGGTGCAGCAGGTCTGTGAGGTAGGGAAGGGGTGTGGTGGTGCAGCAGGTCTGTGAGGTAGGGGGAAGGGGTGTGGTGGTGCAGCAGGTCTGTGAGGTGGGGGGAAGGGGTGTGGTGGTGCAGCAGGTCATGTGAGGTAGGGGGAAGGGGTGTGGTGGTGCAGCAGGTCTGTGAGGTAGGGGGAAGGGGTGTGGGTGGTGCAAGGACAGGTCTGTGAGGTAGGGGGGAATGGGTGTGGTGGTGGCAGCAGGGTCTGGTGAAGGTAGGGGGAAAGGGGCGTGTGTGGGGCAAGCAGGTCTGGTGAGGTAGGGGAAGGGGCGTGGGTGGTGTCAGCAGGTCTGTGAGGTGAAGGGGGAAGGGGCGTGTGTGGTGGCAAGCAGGTCTGTGAGGTAGGAGGGAAGGGGCGTTGGTGGTGCAGCAGGTCTGTAGGGTAGGGGGAAGGGGGTTGGTGGTGCAGCAGGCAGGTCTGTGAGGTAAGGGGGAAAGGGGTGTGGTGGGTGCAGCAGGTCTTGTGAGTTAGGGGGAAGGGGGTGTGGTGGTGCAGCAGGTCCTGTGAGGTAGGGGTGAAGGGGTGTGGTGGTGCAGCAGGTCCTGGTGATGTAGGGGGAAGGGGTGTTGTGGTGGCAGCAGGTCTGTGAGGTGGGAAGGGGTGTGGTGGTGCAGCAGGTCTGTGAGGTAGGGGGAAGGGGTGTGGTGGTGCAGCAGGTCTGTGAGGTAGCCAATGATGATGATGATGATGTCTGATTTGGCACTGTTACAAATTACTTTTATCAGATGATTATCTCATCCAACTAATTGGGTGTAGTTCAGGTTTACTCAAATATAATGTGTGATTGTTTAATCCACATCCAAACGTCATATTTTATAATTCTAGATATGTTTGTGTTTTAAAGTTTTGATTTGTAAAGTATCTCAAATGTAATAATTTGACAGAGCTGCAGGATCATACTTCTAGTGTTCCAGATTCAAAACAAGAATACTCTTGACATTATAGACACTGAAACGTCAGAAAAATGTATTGAGTGAATATTCTCCACAAAAAGCCAATGGAAAAATCCCATTGGAACCAGGGAGATGCTGCCTTCAGGCTCCATTTCAGAAATACGTCTTCCCTGCACAACTGTTCAATTCCAACACTACATTTTGGGGAAATGCATGTATTTTTATTTGTTCTACTTTCAGGCAGAACATGGAGCTGTCGTGACTCTCTGTAACCATGACTTCATGTCAAATGGATATTTGTATATGTTTTCCTTTCTTGTAAACCTCTTCTGCTGCAGTCTCTGTAAATAAAGAAAAGTGTCTGTAAAATGCTGAATGTCGATTTAACTGTTTTGTAAACGTAGAGGGACTTTTGCAAAAACAAGTCGGTGAACAAGAATATTATTATTATCATGATGGGGTTGAGAGTCGAGGCCAGATGGCTCTGTTCTCTGATCACAACGCAGAAATATCTCCTGATTCAGTTGAAATAAAATATGATGTTGATATCTGGCGCCACCTAGTGTCGTACACGTTACTGTTCCTGGTGTCAGTCGGTTCACTGTGTTATAAGTAATGTGATAAAGACAGACTGTATATTTTCTTGTGTCCTCTCACAGGGAGAAGATGATCTTCATTCTCCTGCTGCTCCTCTTCCTCACCTCCTGTGACTCTGGTTAGTTTGTCTCTTTAAAGCTGTTCTCAGTAACATAGCTGCAGTTTAAAGAGTCCCTCTGTGTCTCCTCCACAGGAACATAGCTGCAGTTTAAAGAGTCCCTCTGTGTCTCCTCCACAGGAACATAGCTCTAGTTTAAAGAGTCCCTCTGTATCTCCTCCACAGGAACATAGCTCTAGTTTAAAGAGTACCTCTGTGTCTCCTCCACAGGAACATAGCTGCAGTTTAAAGAGTCTCTCTGTGTCTCCTCCACAGGAACATAGCTGCAGTTTAAAGAGTCCTTCTGTGTCTCCTCCACAGGAACATTTGTAGTGAATGTGGCTCAGACTTCCTATCAGGCAGAGGAGAACCAGAACATCACCCTGGAGTGGACCTTCAGCACCAAAACAGACACTAACTTCAGATCCATTTCTACCATCTGTCAGTTGTTTACTGAAGGCAGGTACTCAGTCCTGTTTCATCTAAATGAAGGAGTTGAATCGCCAGAGTCTCAGGATCCTCAGTTTGCAGGACGAGTCCAGTGGGACATAGACGTCCTCACAGAAGGACGCCTCACACTTCATGTCTCCAGACTCAGGACCAATGACTCTGGGTTGTATGTGTGTGCCGTACTCGTCAGACCTGATGGGACTAACTCTAGCAGATGCTGGCTGAATGTCACTGGTGAGTAACCTCAGTAGAAGTGCTGTATTTACTGTCAAACTTCACTTCTTTAATGTGCAGACTCTAGTAGATCTAGTCTAATGGTAAACAAAGATGCAAAGTCATTGCAACCTCTGATGCAGATTAGGATAATATGTAGTCTTTATTTTCACTAAAAAGAGGTTTTCTCCCTGTCAACATGATGTTACTAACCGTCTTTTCTACAGCTGCTGCTGAGATCCAAAGTCAGATAACAACAGAGAGTCCTCAACCAGAGAGACGGAGATACATCTGGATCGGCGTTGGACTGGCAGTTACACTAACTCTGTCTCTCTCTGCCGCTGCCTTCAAACCGCGGCTCACCAAATGTCTTTGTAGGAAAAGAAACAACAATGACGTACAATGTCCCTGGAGCGCAGTTATTCAAGCCCCAGGGACAATTGAAATTGTGTCTGAAACCACCTTTTTGTGAATGAACCATCGGAAAAACTTCAGTCCAGTTTGATCCAGGACTTGGATCAGAAAACACTGTCAATATTCCCCCCTCCCATTGACACTATGCATTACATTAACATACAATTATTTGTTATGAACATTTGCACATATCTGCACAATGCTACTTTTTTACAAATTGGGCTGAATGACTTCCGGATGAAACGTTTTAATTATTCTATTTTTGTTTACTGACAGAGCACACTGGAATACCCCTGATGTGCAATAACACTGTATGTTAAGAGAAAACTTAATATTCATTAGGATATTACCTTATGCTCTCTTTATATTTCGCGTATTTTATTTAATTGCTTTAATATTTATTAATTATGCATATTTTGTATATTTATTCTAAGAGACTGTAATACCAATAACTGGCCAGTAGGTGTCAGTGTTCTACACGTGGTTTCCCAATGGGTTCATGTAAAACAAGAGAAGAAGACGAAGAAGGAACCCTTAATGGTTCCACGGAGGGAAATGTACATTCTACATTTGATCTATTCCTAGTGTTAGGAACAGTGGGGGATCGCTGCCTTGCTCAGGGACACCTCGGTAGTACTTGGTCTTTCCGGGACTTGAACCCTAACCCTAATCAGAGTTTTGGGGGGTACATCTATGTACTGTATTTTAACTGTTGTTAACACATATTGTGTGTCCTATGGAGCTATAAATACATATGTATCGTCTTCGGTGCTAAGGTGTGTGTTGGAAGGAATTCTCTGGATGACGTCCATCAAGCAGTGAACGAGGAATGAGGAAACACCTGTTTGTCAGCTATAAAAGGAAACAAAAATGTACAGCGTTGCTAAAAATAGACATCTTGATGATTCACTTCTAAAGGTTGTGAGAACCAGCTGATAGAAACATAAACAAACGCCTCCTTGCTGAGATTTGTGTCATAAAGTTTCTTAATTCTCAGTTTTGCTGACGCTGTGTTCCGTGATGCATTTCTTCAGTCATTGTTTGTCTCTTTGTAGTTGTATCTGGTCGTCTATGCTTTTGGCCCGTGCTGGTCATTGTGTTGCTCTCTATGTGGTCACCATGCCCCTTTTTTATGACGTTTGAATCTTGTATTTCCATATCGACTTTTCTCGGTACTATTGCTTCTCTTTTAGGTGATTTCGTAACTAATGTCGCAGCTCGTGGGTATTTAAGAAGCGGCAGGTCCAATACGATGTTCTTCTCCCTGCTCCTTTCCACAATAAAACCAAGAGAACATGTGTTTTAACATAACTGCCATGTGTGGAATAAACAAATAAATACATTCCAAAAGAATTCAGGTTGTTTTACATTTATTTCATAGTTTTGAATCTCTAGTTTCAAACTCTAACGAATAACATGTTAAAATGATCCCAGGATGTAAGAAGACAAATAAATCACATCGACAAACAAAGTTAACAGGTTTATTTGTACAACATGTCTTTAGAATAATTATGTTCAAACGCTGCAGCTGTAGTTCCTGTCAGGTTCTCACTGTGGAGTAGGTGGATGCCGTGTCAGCATCTAAACAGGAAACACATAAAGACTATTGAACAGCTGTCATTCGGTGGACACAATAATAGAAACACTACTTCCCTGCACCTCGAGGCCTTTCAGAAGATTTTTAACTTTACATTTATTTTATATAATAATAAACAGTTTGAAACTTAATGTAAACATGTTTTCACGCTAACAGGAAACAGAGAGGGGGGTTCCCCTTTTGGTTGGGACTAAAAGAAAAGTGGTATCGGTTTGGTTTAAAAGAGGAAATGAGATTTTCCGACTACTTTGAAACTTTTCATGTGCATTCAATGAAACGGCCCTCTGTGCAGCAGCACCGTGATATAAGAGAGAGCATTTAAAATCAGTGCTTTTACCTTCTATAACTTACAAATAAATAATACTTTTTTTAAAAAGAAGTAAAAAAATATATAATTCAATATATATTAAAACAATTCTAATAATAATAATAATTTGAAAGCAATTAAACCACATTATTAAATACAAAATTAATTTTAAATCAGGCTTTAAGCAACATTACAATATATGAAAATGTGCCATATTTCATGAAGTAATGCGACATTTGCATATTTAAACTTAACGGTTCATTAAACTTTATCTGTAGCTTGTCTTATTATGGAAGAAAAAATAATACTTGTGTTAATGTCGGTAATGAAGTGGGGGGGTTTATGGTGATATCTGCTAGTTGCATTTTGTACCCTATTCACCCGTAGTAAGATAGAGCTTTAGTGTCTCCCTTAGGAGAGATGTGTCCTGGGCATCGAGATAATACATAAAACATTCAGTCAGTCATCGATACAGAACAGAGATCACACGGAACACAGGTACAGCACTTTCCCTACTGCACCTACGCATGGTGTCCGTCACATTGTGTCTCACTTTAACACACTGAACAAGGTTTGTTTTAAAGTCATTATATTTACATGTTGTATCTACATGTTTGTATGTCTCAACTCTAATCCATACAAAACCAGAAAGGTAACCTTGGTTATTGTAGTTCGTTGAGTTCATGATCATAACGGTTTGGTTTCCAGCCAACTGTTTTGCATTAATGTTACCATAGTGATGTCCAAGTGTGAACCAATGGGAGCGTAGGAAACTGTGAGGGGGCGGGGACTCCTCTTAAAGCGACAGACAACCGAAACAGAGAGGAATTTCTATCACGTGATATTATGCTCTGTTTCATGATGTAATTATTACGTCAACAGTGTAGGAACAGTTTATTTCAGTAATAGTACTAATACTATACGCTGGAAAATACTCTTATTGGCACTTAATTTGAAGTATTCAACAAGTGTCCTAAATGTAATAAGAGTAAAAACTACATATATTCTGTATTAATACAAAAAATGGAAAGAAAAAGCAGCAAATCTTCAAAATTTGAGGGTTTTCAAATATTTTATCGCAGAAATAACAAAAATGATATTCTGTATCGTTGTTTCAGGTGTGCTCGGGTTTCATGTTAAACATATTACCACTTTATCTGTATCTGTAAGGTAGATGTAAGATTTAAAATAAATATAGGGAAGTTAAAAGTAGAATACCTCTGATCCTGATTGGCAGCCCTTCCTGTGTGACGGTAACATTGGTGTAATCAACATCTGCTTCATCTTCACCTGTAACACAAACAAGCTGAATTTAACTTTTAACTCACAGTGACATCACTATGTAACACTCGCGCTTCTATTGGCTAGCGCTCCAACACATTATACGTGAACATCAGCAGGAGAGGACTCTTTAAAGTAGAGACACTACATACTGATATACACCTGAACATCAGCAGGAGAGGACTCTTTAAAGTAGAGACACTACATACTGATATACACCTGAACATCTGCAGGAGAGGACTCTTTAAAGTAGAAACACTACATACTGATATACACCTGAACATCAGCAGGAGAGGACTCTTTAAAGTAGAGACACTACATACTGATATACACCTGAACATCAGCAGGAGAGGACTCTTTAAAGTAGGACACTACATACTGATATACACCTGAACATCAGCAGGAGAGGACTCTTTAAAGTAGAGACACTACATACTGATATACACCTGAACATCAGCAGGAGAGGACTCTTTAAAGTAGGACACTACATACTGATATACACCTGAACATCAGCAGGAGAGGACTCTTTAAAGTAGAGACACTACATACTGATATACACCTGAACATCAGCAGGAGAGGACTCTTTAAAGTAGAAACACTACATACTGATATACACCTGAACATCAGCAGGAGAGGACTCTTTAAAGTAGGACACTACATACTGATATACACCTGAACATCAGCAGGAGAGGACTCTTTAAAGTAGGACACTACATACTGATATACACCTGAACATCAGCAGGAGAGGACTCTTTAAAGTAGAGACACTACATACGGATATACACCTGAACATCAGCAGGAGAGGACTCTTTAAAGTAGAGACACTACATACTGATATACACCTGAACATCAGCAGGAGAGAACTCTTTAAAGTAGAGACACTACACACTGATATACACCTGAACATCAGCAGGAGAGGACTCTTTAAAGTAGAGACACTACATACTGATATACACCTGAACATCAGCAGGAGAGGACTCTTTAAAGTAGAGACACTACATACTGATATACACCTGAACATCAGCAGGAGAGGACTCTTTAAAGGAGAGACACTACATACTGATATACACCTGAACATCAGCAGAAGAAAACTCTTTAAAGTAGAGACACTACATACTGATATACACCTGAACATCAGCAGGAGAGAACTCTTTAAAGTAGAGACACTACACACTGATATACACCTGAACATCAGCAGGAGAGGACTCTTTAAAGTAGAGACACTACATACTGATATACACCTGAACATCAGCAGGAGAGGACTCTTTAAAGTAGAGACACTACATACTGATATACACCTGAACATCAGCAGGAGAGGACTCTTTAAAGTAGAGACACTACATACTGATATACACCTGAACATCAGCAGGAGAGGACTCTTTAAAGTGTTTTGGATGTCTTTACTTCATAACCACGTTAAGGAGTGTTTGTGCAACCTCCTCATATCAAAGTCAAGCTGAAACGAAAGAATGCAACATGTTATTCTCTGGAGATGCAGGCTGACCTTTGTGGTTCCTCCAGAGGCCGAGCAGCATCAGAGAGCCCAGGGCGAGACACACACCAAACACAGGAAGTAAAACCAGAACAGGGGGGGGGGCAGGCGACTCCTGATGCACTGCTGCTAAACAGAAATACCACAGGTTGGCCTCATGCGGAAACTGAAAGTATACACCATTTCCGAGTGCTTTACATTAAATGTTTAGCAGGATAACAGAATAATTACTGGCCCGATATCCCTGACATGTTGTGTAAAGTTGTATCACAAGCCAAGGACAAACACATTATAATTTGGAGTGGATTGAAATGAGGGGATCAGAGATAGTAGATGTTTCTGGACCTTTAAGGCTGATCTCACCTCTGACAGCCAGCCAACTGTCTGGTGATTCTCCACCATCAGAGATGATACACTTGTAGAGTCCTTCATGAGATTTAGAAACCCTGTGGATGGTGATGTTTCCTGTAGAGCTGCTACTGGTGAGGCGGCCATCTTTATAAAAGTCAGCTGACAGGGTAGAGGTCTGGTTTCTGCAGATCAGGGTCACAGAGTCTCCCTCCATCACAGGGAGGAGAGGACTCTCCAGGATCACAGAGCCACCTGAAGTCAGAAACATGTGAAGCAACCAAACAAGAAAAACTAGAGGTTCAGTGTCCTATCCAAAGATTGGATTTAGCCACTGTGGCATCACCTGTGGGTTTGTGGATTCTGGTTTTAAAGCATCCAGATTGGCGGTTTGGGCATTTCTAAGTTTTCAAGTGTTTTTTGGACATCATAATCTTGGTTTTTAACCATTGGCTGTTGCCTTCTTTGTCTTTGGCCATCCCCATTGGGTGTCCACACCTTGCATTTCAATCGTTTTTGGCCTTCTCGGTTTTGTGGTTGCTTTTGTTCGTCAACGTCATGGTTTCGGCCATCATGGTTTGTGCTGTTGTTGGATCTCACAATCTTTGTGTTTGGCGCCTATTGGCTGTCGCCGAATATTTTTCTATCCTAGTTTTTGGCCTTCGCCTTTTGGGAGTCCCGATATTGGTTTCAATGGGTTTTGGCCGTCTCTGTCTTCATGGTTTTTAGCCGTTGCCTACTTGGTTTTTCGACAGTGTTTGGCCTCCCTTAGTCTTTAGCCATTGCCATCTTGTTATTTCAGAACCAGAATGTACACTAGAGGGCGAAAACAGAACTACAACTGAACGCTGAAGACAAATCTTACAATTAACTTTTATGAATTAAACATTTTACATTTTTAAGACCAAAACATGTTCAAGACTGTGTAAGCAACTTGTCCATCACAAGGTAGCTCCACCTTAAAGCAAACCCTGCTATAACAAGAAGTTGCATGTCAGAAAAGCACAGAAACAGGTTGTTAGCAGCACTTGAACGTTCCACCAATGCTGTTGAATTAGCATGTTCAAACTGTTGTTGTTGAAACCCACCGGTCACAGTGATGTTGACGCGGTTGCTGCACCTTCCTGCCTCAGACTCACACCAGTAAACCCCAGAGTCAGAGGTGTAAAGGTCCCCAATAACAAAGTGGTGGAGATGTTGTCTGTCTGGGTAATTCGAACACTCTTCATTTGTGTTTCTAGATGTGTTCCTCTTCACTTTCCACTCAGAAGAGTTTCCCTCACAGCTAAAAGAGACAGACTCGTACTTAAAGAACTGGGATTTGTTGGGCAGGACTCTCAGAGTGGCTGCAAAGGAAAGAAAAAGACATTTTAAAATTGTAATTGCACCTCACCAGAAAACCGTTTTGCAGAAAAACTAAATGTGTAGACGTTCGATAACCGTCCTCACAAGGTCTTTTTTTTTGATTCACAACGGATCTTATTCGAGCAATAAGCGAGGCGTCAATGTGATCAGAAACAAACCTCTTAGCTGCGTTCACTGTCAGGGTCAATGTGAAGATAGTTGTGTTTAGTACATTCTCTATTCATTACAACACAACTCCCTCTGGGTCTGAAAGCAGCCAGATCTGCAGCTTCAGATTACATTTAGCTGCTTTCATGTTGGCCTGAAACCACAACAAGATAATCGTTTTGAAGACAGAGCTGCGTCTACACTTCTCTGCTTTGAAGGTGATGCAAATGGAACCACATGGGGAACATGTGAAAAGTAGTTTATCAAAGCTACAGTGAGGTAGAGCTTTCTGTTGATTGCTGATCATTTTGAGTATTATTCGTTACAGATTATTCCCTCTTTTAGTTTCCGCTGTGAAGATGCAACAGAACGTTTCATGAAGCGAGGATCACTTTGAAATAAGAAAGTAAATAACAACACTTAACGTAAATGTTATTCAAGATTCAAATATGCATACTTAAGACAAAGAAATAAAATCGTGCAAGCGACTTTACGCTGCTTGTAAATTGCATGAATTGGCGAAAATGTACATATTACTCCTTTAATTATATTGTATTTTGTGTATTTATTGTAAATATTCAATTGAATTGTTTGAATGTTATACAAGAAGTTATATATTTACATCTTAATTCCAAAGCAGATTCCTTGACACTAACTCTGCATAATACTATAACTCTGAAACTAAATAGAATAGATACTGTAATGATATATAGTGTACTCACCGAGCACCGTGCACAGTGTGCTGAGCTCCATGCTGACTGGCTGACTCTCATCACACAGTCACAGTTGTATTGAGAGGCAGCAGCTTCCTGCAGCAGCTTCCTTCCTTCCTTCCTACATCTGTAGTTGTGTTGCATTTATAGAAAAGAAGAACTACAGAAATGTTTATCTTCGCGAGAGGATAATCTGATTTTCAGCATTAACTTTATTATACAACATCACATTGTAATATTCATATTTTCTCATTTTTACTGTTAAATAAAACGGTATATTTGATCTTTTTTTCATTCTTAATGAATGAAATATTCGATTTTTTGTGGTAGGATTTAAGATATTGATTGTAATATAACTTTTGTATCATGTTTATTGTTGTAGTGAAACCTGGCTTAACGAAACCGATCATTGATTTCAAATGACATTGTTTAATTGTTGCCGTGTGACCATCAGTTGGATCCTTCTAGAAGAAAGACAAAGGTCAAAGTATTATTAGTTATTTGATGTGATGATCAGCGAAACCCCACATGCCACATGACAGGGAATTGTTTAGGGTTTTCCGTTTTCCCCTAGACATTCCCCCAAGAGAGCGGGACCATGACGTGGAGGGAAAGTACCCGGAGGTTCTGCTCTCAGCATGGCTCACTCACCCCATTCCAAACCGCCCCCTACCCACTCCCCCTGCTACAGAGTGAACTCCAGGGTCCCTCAGCAGTGTTAATAAATACCTCTGATGTTATAAGCTCCTTAGTTTTTGAAACAGTCCCATACAACATATTTATAATGTATTATAATAAAATGGACCCGTTTTCTAGACTATGTAACCATGACGCGAAAGTTTTGTATTGTGATTAGGGAGCGGTTTGAAACCTGCAGGGCGGGGGAGCAGTGACGCTACGTGTGATATAAACACGTAGTGGAAACACATGCTTCATTCATTCATTCATTCTTTCTTTCATTGAGAGGCAGTGGAGCTACTTTCTACTTTGAGACTTTAAACGGAGAGTTTTTATGCTTCACCTCGGGGGGTTCGTGCTGGGCTTCTCTTTGGCTCTTTGGAGCTTCACGGCAGCTCACACAGAGGATAAAGGTAAGCTCCGTTTGTTGTTTCGCTTTTTATTCATTCAAACGTCAGAAGATAACTTTTAAAGACCACACAAACGACATATATCGTTAAACTCTGGTCAAACCGCGTCTGTGAGTGGGGGACGGACAGTTACATGTTTTACAAGTTAATTTGTTATATCATTTTAAGTTTCTCTGATCGACACTAACCCAGGGTTGCCAACTTTGGGTTCCTGGCTGGAGTGAGATTTTGGTATCATGGGTTTGATTACACATTATGCGCACGAAATGACTGCTATCGTGTCAGCAGCGGGACCTTAGCATATATATAGGATATATATATACAAGTACACAATATTGGACACCGACTATAAAGGACACACAGTTTCATTCATTTTAAGTTTCTCTGATCGACTCTAACCGCACCTTTTTTTTTTTTGAATGAACCCGCGTGCTCAGAGCATGGCTCACGGGAGAAATATGTACGTGCGTGATGACGTGTCACGTTGTCATCTTTTCTAATACTATCTCCTAATTTTGTTGATGTGATTTTATTTCTATGTTATTATGCTAACAGTAAATACATACCAGAGCCTATAATAAGTAAAAGTCCTCACTCATTGAGAACTGAAGTAAAAGTATTTAAGTATCTTCATGAAAGAGTACAAGTACTCATGCTGTAATAATGTCTGACTCCTCTCCAGGTCATACAGGGACTGTTTGATGAAGGCTGATTCAATATCTGACTCACAGCAGAAATCAGTCTATTCTAGACTCAAGAGATCATTTCTTTCCCTGAGGGGGTGTTAACAATAATAGACCCAGACCTGACGTAGTGTTTATTTTCAAATGTAACCCTTTGGAGCCCGTCCAACATGTTATCTGATAAGCAGGACGGTTAAACTGGCGGGAAGATCAGCCACTGAGCCACAGCCTCGCAGTATGCCAACAAAACACAGTCCAGACTCAGCTCATGCTATCACTGAGTTTTGTGATCTGCTTCTTAAATATGAACATTATCTGCAATAATGGAGAAATCCCATTGGACCAGGGAGATGCTGCCTCCAGAGATACTTCATCCTTGCCCCGCTGTATTTAGCAGAAAGATTATAGTTAATCAAAAATAAGACTCATATTTTTTAAGGTTTATATTTCCCCTGTGTTTTGGATTGTGATTGGTCAGACGCTGAGAGATGTCACAATGTGTTGACGTGCTAGCCAATAGGAGCATGAGTGTTACAATGTGTTGTCCTTAACTTCGGGGTTTTAGCTTTTGCAGACCATTTACATACACACAAACCTGTAACACACCACAGGAGAGGGAACACCTCAGAAAGCAGCATTTTTACGATACAATTCCTAAGGTTTTGTTAGAAAAGTCTCCCTGGTCCCCGGCTTGAGCTTCAACCTCAGGATCCATGTGTCTGTGATCCTCTCCAGAAGGAGTCATCATGAACTCAGCTACAGTTGGGATACCTTTGTCATCATGTGGACATTGGAAGAGGACATTCAGTGTTTTCACAACAGGTTTATATTTCACCTCTGTGTTTTTCAGGGCGTCATCTGATTGGACCAGGACAGCCAATCGAGGCCTCTGAGGGCGATGACGTAATCCTCCCGTGTTCTGTGTCGCCCGACTATAACGTTGAGGATCTGACGGTGGAATGGTCCCTTCCCGACCTGAAGCCCGACCCCTCGGACCGCCTCAGCCGCGTCGACTACGTCTTTGTGTACCGGAGCAGGAGAGAGGAAGTGGACATGAAGCTGCAGGAGTTCATCGGGAGGACGGAGCTGTTCGTGGACGAGCTGAAGGTCGGAAACATCTCGTTAAAGATCAGCAACGTGACGCTCGCTGACGCCGGAAAATACCGATGTTTCATCCCAAAGTTAGAGGGCGGCGTGAAGGAGGCGGTCGTACGACTCGTTGTTGGTGAGAAGACGTATACATGTGTCTTGATTGTGTGTCTAGGATAGGCCTGTATATAAATGTATTCGGGAAACGGTATTTCGATGCACACAAACTGAAAGATTGACGATAAAGTTTGATATTGTTCTGAAAATAATAACTAATGTGTTTTCTTTAGAACCCAGAGCTAACGGCACGTTGGCGACAGAAACACAAACAAATTCGTCAACTCCAGATCCAAACCAAGAGACGGATGTTAAAGGTGAGGGAAGTCTTCCTCCACCGTGGGCCCTATGGATCCTGGTTCTCCCCGTCTGCATCGTACTCGTCGTGGTAGTTGTTGGGTTTGGAGTTAAACATTTCCTTTCAAAACAAAGTGAGAAGGAAACCAAACGTTGCATCATTTGATGAAACCAATTCCTGCTGCTCAAAGTGGATTTGAAGAAGGAATCGAGAAGAAGAACATCCTGTTGGAGGAACTTTAAATCTCTGGACAGACGATCAGTCACTACGTTAGAGGACATGGACTTCATGGCAGCGCTGCTCCAAGTGTGTTTAACTTTATTCCACTGACTGACAAAAGGAAAGATATTCTTTTGCACTCAAACCTTTATTTATTGTCCCTCGTCCTCTTCTTGCCTGAAGGACCTTTACAGATATACATGTGTTTTACTATATTGTCCCACAGAACAGCGATGCCTGTTGCACTGAATGATTGTGGGTTCAAACTTCCTCGTCTAACAAGTTTTGCACTTAAACTGAATTGAACTTCTAAAGTAGGGTTTAGCATTCAACGCTAGCTTCTGTTAAACATAGCTTGCTGAAATCTCACCTGTGTGCAATACTATCCGTCTTTTTGATTGGTGTTTATTAACGAACATAACACGCCTCCAAAAGCAATAATCTATGTTGAGACAATTCAAAAGTATTGTTCAGTGATTAAGACGATACTAAATGTACATCATTCAAGTGACGCTATGAATGTTTAAAAAGAAAGGAACAATGTAGCGGCCAAAATCCTATAGAATTCAAACGGCCGCTGAGGCACTAGTTAGCGGATCTTACGCAACGATCATCCAAGTCCAGACAGAACCTTCATTTGTGCATTTTATTCCTATAACAATGAACAGGTTTCCTATATCTCTTTCCTTAAGCCTTTCCTATGGCTTTCCCTTGTGTGGCTTGAAACACCCTGTTTACCTACTGGTGCTCTGCTCCCACCTCCACCTGTCTCCAATATATACCATTACACCAGGTGTCCAAACATGCCTTCAAAATAAAAGCATAGAAACTACTTTAACTAAGAATACATATAACACTATAAACAGCAAGAAAATAAATGTTAAACTATTAAATAATATAAAGAGATATATGGCTCCAACAAACAATTTAAAAGTTCCATGAATGTCGTTGCTGTTATTACATTAAGAGGGAGAGCAAACGTTGATTTAAAGAATCGGCTAAGAGTTGTCTAATTGAGGACACCCGATAAATGGACATGCTAAACATTTAAAACAACCTTTAATCTGTTATGTTATTCCAACGCATTCTTAGCAACCCATTTCTATAAAATAAAGTCTTTACGTTTTCAACCTGATTTAGTATTCTGTTTTTTTAATGTTATTTATTATTTATAAGGTCTTACTTGCAACCGGATGTCCCGTCCTATCGAAGCGGATTATATTCTGTAAAAGTGTGACTATGTTGTTTTTTTAGGATGTGTTGTTCTGCTATTTTGTATTTGTTTTCTAAAGACTGATTGTGAAACCATTGGGGTCCCGCACGCTGCTCGTAATGAAGACATGCTTCAGTTAAATGCGTCTGTTCTGTTTTAGCACTGAAGGAAAAAGAAACGTGGAATTGAAAGAGGGATGTTTGTTCCTCTAGGGGTCTTCAGACGTGTTTAAACTGGCATGCTGCAAATAAACACAGTATTTGTCTGTTGTGTGTAAATACATGTTTTTATACATGTTTGTATTTGGGATTGTGGGAAACGGTATTTCGATGTCTCTGTGCACACAAACTGAAAGATTGACAATAAAGTTGACTTTGATATTGTTCTGTGAATAATAACTAATGTTTTTTAGAACCCAGAGCCAACAGCACGTTGACGACAGAATGACAAATGAATTAGCAAACTCCAGATACAAACCAAGAGACGGATGTTAAACAAACACAGGTTTAATAAAGACGGCATTATTAAAAACATGTATAGTTGAACTACGGACGCCAGAGAAGACTCCAATAACGCCAGAACAAGTAGCTGGAATTGTCGCTAGTTGCTTTTGACAAAAGAAAGTAGCTGGAGGGTTTGGAAAGTCGCCAAGTCGGCAACACTGTGCCGTTGGGGAGAAAATCAGCGACGTTAACGGTGACCAGCAAGTCGGGCTCTGGGCGGTGTGAACAAAACGTGGGCTGAAGAGAAGAACCGGTTCCGAACCAGAAGAGCACAAGCGCGGAGCGGGAACCGCGTTGGTGTGAAAATGTTGGGACATACTTTGGAATCACACTGATTACATATTATGTGTTGAAGATTGGTCTACATACCAAAAGAGGTCGATGTGAACGGTGTGGGGAAACAAAAGATCTCAGATTCACACTTATCATACTTCTCTTTCTGAGCCACTCATTAGGGTACTGCTGAAAGTAAGACAGGCAGTGCATCACTTCTGAGAGTCTCTCGTCAGTCGAGACCCGGAGAGAGAAGTAAAGCGCCCCGACGAGCTGCCTGTCTACATCTGATGGAAGCAGGCCCCCCCGAGATACCGTCATGTGAATGCATTTTTAATATCTGAGGAGATGACATCGCTGTTCTGATGCAGCAGTTGGCTTGGAAGCAAAGAGTGGATACCTTTAATCTGTAAATGTGCTAAGTCCCGCCTCAAAACCCACCTCTTCAACTCTGTATCCATAAGCCCCCCCCCCCCCCCCCCTCTCTCAACCAACTTCCTCCTGACTGCTTTTCTGTTTTGTTTCCTTGTTTGTTTTTGGCTTTGTTTTTGTTTTGTTTGTCTACCCTCCCTCCCAAATGTAAAGCGTCTTTGGGTTCAAGAAAAGCGCTATAGAAATAAAATGTATTATTATTAAAGGTGGGGTAGGTAAGTTTCAGAAACCGGCTCGAGTGCACTAATATTTGAAAGTACACAGCCGAAAAGAATCCGCCCCTTCCTTCAGACTTCCTCACAGAGCACCTCCTCCAACACACACGAACCATGACGTCAGCAGACTGGTGAAAGAGCCCGTCTGTTGCTGACGAGTCACTGAAGTTCTGCTGCAATGCACGCCCAATGAGGGCACGCCCAATGACGGCACGCCCAATGACGGCACGCCCAATGAGGGCACGCCCAATGAGGGCACGCCCAATGACGGCACGCCCAATGAGGGCACGCCCAATGACGGCACGCCCAATGAGGGCACGCCCAATGACGGCACGCCCAATGAGGGCACGCCCAATGAGGGCACGCCCAATGACGGCACGCCCAATGAGGGCACGCCCAATGAGGGCACGCCCAATGACGGCACGCCCAATGAGGGCACGAGATACATTTGTGCGTGCACGAGATTGAAGGCTGACAGACAGAACGGCAATCCAATCCGTCAGCCCGTCTAAACGGATTGGTCGTGCTTCTTACAGTACCACGGCTTCCACAGAAGAAATTGTTTTATGTATTTGTTGTCAAAGCACTTCAGATATTCATTGCTATCCGGATGTTCAGAGCATTCCATGGAATATAACAACAAGTGTATCTCAAGCCGGTTTCTCAAACCTACCTACCCCACCTTTAAGTGTTTCTAAAAGGGAGTGAACTACCTGTTAAGACCAGCAGAGGGCATACCAACCACTAGCAACCGACTCGTCTCCCCCGACCCAATGGAGTTAGACTGATTGTGTTGTTTACAGCATTGTAATACCGTCATATTTTATGAATATTCAACAGCTTTCATTGTTTAACTGAATACAGATGTAACGTAGCTCCTGAAATTGGTTGAGATCATGAGGTTACATGTTTTTTAAATGTAATTGTTGAATGCAGCAGCCAACAAAAACAGTTCATCACCACTTCAGAGTAATGCAAGCTGGCAGTGTCAATGTAAGCAACACAGTGTCTCAATGGGCACGTCTGAAGTAAGTCTTCATGTGGAATCTCTTTGTTTGCAGATGGTTACGGAAATTCAACCGACCTATATGAGTATGAAGACTATTACGATGGAGCTGGGGAAATATGTATACATAATATACATAAAGAAGTCCGTTTCCCAGCTGCATTTGAACGCACCGTGAGCCCCTGATGAGCTGTCCGTGGTGCTGAAGTCCCTGAACGCCTCTTCTTCTTCTTCATCTCCCTCATTACATATTCAAATGATCCCTCCGTCTCGTGACGTCACGTGATCACACTGGTTTATATTTCCCTTTTTATTTATTTCATTATTTCATTAAAACGTCTCTTTGCGCGCGGGTGGAGAGAACAGGGCTACGCGGTGACGTCAATAACGTGACGCTGGGTCCTTACCGAAGATCGAGTGTTTGACAGATGGTCTGCTGGGAGGTAAATAAAAACGGAAATGAACCTATTAATACAAAACAAAAAATATATATTTCCACATTATTGATTATTTAAAACGCCTGAAGTTGTTTTAATTGATTCCTTGCTTATTATTATTATTTTTTGTATTAAATTACATTTTATACGATTTTTTTTCACACAATTTACAGTAAAATGTTGGCTATTTTTAAATATTTTGACATGTATTCATACTTTATTCACATATTTTTCACCATGTAACAACTGCATATATATTTAGCTTGTTTCCCTCTGACAACACGTATCTCTAAAAAGTAAATTTATCATTCATTTCTCAGAAAGTTCCCAAAACGTCCAGCGGATCCCAGAGAGTCGGTTTCCTCTGTAGTGAAGCATCCTCTCATCACAGGATCTCCTCTCTCTCTGGAAACAGATCCAGCTGGGTTCGGTCCGCAGATCATCTTCACCAATTTCACCAAAATAAACGGATACTACCGAGCATTAAACCGTAAAGCACCGGAGGATTTGACACCGTGTCTCCCCCCGCCCCCACCCCCCCTCTCTCAGGGTCCTTCCTCCCAACAAACTGCAGCAATAATATTAATGTAATCTCATTTATTCTTCATAGTGATGTCTGTCGCGGGGCTGAAGAAGCAGTTCCATAAAGCCACCCAGGTAAGAGAAGCCTCCACATTCATGTTTATCATCAGCTGTTATTAATAAATACCAACACTTATTCATGCCTGTAAACAAATGCACGTAAACATGGCATCCATTAGCGTCAACAACAACAATAACACCTCCGAGATATGCAATCAAATCTGCTGTTTTGATAGAAAATGCGAGAGAAATCCTAATATTTGGGGTTAAAAAATGTATTTTAATCAAAATATTGGTCTTTATTAGTGGAATTATGACAGCTGTGGAAATACAACGTGATGTGTGTACGGGTATACCCCCTCACACACACACACACAGCCTATTGCGTAACTGTGTGTGTGTGTGTGTGTGTGTCATTTTTATTGTAATTTTCTTCGTTAAATTTCAGAAAATATTGAAAAATGTCCAAATATAATCATTTTAATGTCAGAAAAAGCAGAAATCTCAATATTTAGGAGGCATTTTTGCTTTTTAATGACTCCATTAAACAACTAAATATACTTTCAATATAATTCCTGCAGCTTCTACAGCATGCACCTTCCTTTAAACAACTCTTACACTGACTTAAAATCGCTCAAATCTGCAGATATTTGTCATAAAGTTTCAATATAAAGTGTCTTTTTGGAGCTAGATATTGAAAAACTAATGTATTTTTTCATAAAACGTATTTTATTTCACACTTGAATTAACTTATTTCCCCAAAGCTTCATTAGAAAGTGTAAAAAAGCCACCAGAGCAACTCAGAGAGAGGGGGTGTGTCTAACTGCTGGAGGACAGGATGTCACTGCTCTCATTGGTTGCAGCAGGTTGTGTCTAACTGCTGGAGGACAGGATGTCACTGCTCTCATTGGTTGCAGCAGGGGTGTGTCTGACTGCTGGTGGACAGGATGTCACTGCTCTCATTGGTTGCAGCAGGGTGTGTCTAACTGCTGGTGGACAGGATGTCACTGCTCTCATTGGTTGCAGCAGGGTGTGTCTAACTGCTGGAGGACAGGATGTCACTGCTCTCATTGGTTGCAGCAGGTTGTGTCTAACTGCTGGAGGACAGGATGTCACTGCTCTCATTGGTTGCAGCAGGTTGTGTCTAACTGCTGGAGGACAGGATGTCACTGCTCTCATTGGTTGCAGCAGGTTGTGTCTAACTGCTGGTGGACAGGATGTCACTGCTCTCATTGGTTGCAGCAGGTTGTGTCTAACTGCTGGAGGACAGGATGTCACTGCTCTCATTGGTTGCAGCAGGGTGTGTCTAACTGCTGGTGGACAGGATGTCACTGCTCTCATTGGTTGCAGCAGGGTGTGTCTAACTGCTGGTGGACAGGATGTCACTGCTCTCATTGGTTGCAGCAGGTTGTGTCTAACTGCTGGTGGACAGGATGTCACTGCTCTCATTGGTTGCAGGCAGGGTGTGTCTAACTGCTGGTGGACAGGATGTCACTGCTCTCATTGGTTGCAGCAGGTTGTGTCTAACTGCTGGTGGACAGGATGTCACTGCTCTCATTGGTTGCAGCAGGTTGTGGTCTAACTGCTGGAGGACAGGATGTCACTGCTCTCATTGGTTGCAGCAGGGTGTGTCTAACTGCTGGTGGACAGGATGTCACTGCTCTCATTGGTTGCAGCAGGGTGTGTCTAACTGCTGGTGGACAGGATGTCACTGCTCTCATTGGTTGCAGCAGGGTGTGTCTAACTGCTGGTGGACAGGATGTCACTGCTCTCATTGGTTGCAGCAGGGTGTGTCTAACTGCTGGAGGACAGGATGTCACTGCTCTCATTGGTTGACGAGGAGATGCTGATAGACGATATTGATCCCTGAGGGGAGTGGGTCGCTGCAGCAGGCCGGAGGTACAGAGGCAGGGGATTTCAGATACATAGCACAACACATATTTAAATTCGTGCCTTTTAGTTTAAAACATGTTTAAAATAAATAAATAATAATAACACAAATATAATAGAATTAAATAATACAAATCATCTCATTATACTCAATACATGTATTAAATAAGCTTTTAAATACCACAATTATATTTCTAACCAGGGAGTTTTTAAAAATGTTAAGGTGTGTTCTGATTGGCTGTTGATTATGCACCCTCCAATCAGACACGAGGATCTACGAGAACATTCAAACTTTATGAACGGTGACTTCCTGTCCACTGAAACCTGAATTGTGTGTGTGTGTGTGTGTGTGTACGGTGTGTGTGTGTGTACACGGTGTGTGTGTGTGTGTGTGTGTGTGTGTACACGGTGTGTGTGTGTGTGTGTGTGTGTGTGACGCTGAGAGGAAATGAGACTCCTGGGTCTCACCTGTGTGAATAAATCATGAAGAGATCGATGATCAGCTGAGAGCGAGCAGAGAGGAACTCCTTCTCTCTCTGCACACGTCCTCCACGTTCACCTCCTTCTCTCTCTCTGCACACGTCCTCCACGTTCACCTCCTTCTCTCTCTGCACACGTCCTCCACGTTCACCTCCTTCTCTCTCTGCACACGTCCTCCACGTTCACCTCCTTCTCTCTCTGCACACGTCCTCCACGTTCACCTCCTTCTCTCTCTCTGCACACGTCCTCTACGTTTCACCTCCTCTCTCTCTCTGCACACGTCCTCCATGTTCACCTCCTTCTCTCTCTGCACACGTCCTCCACGTTCACCTCCTTCTCTCTCTGCACACGTCCTCCACGTTCACCTCCTTCTCTCTCTGCACACGTCCTCCGTTCACCTCCTTCTCTCTCTGCACACGTCCTCTACTTTCACCTCCTTCTCTCTCACACGTCCTCCACGTTCACCTCCTTCTCTCTCTGCACACGTCCTCCACGTTCACCTCCTCTCTCTCTGCACACGTCCTCCATGTTCACCTCCTTCTCTCTCTCTTCACACGTCCTCCACGTTCCCTCCTTCTCTCTCTGCACACGTCCTCCACGTTCACCTCCTTCTCTCTCTGCACACGTCCTCCACGTTCACCTCCTTCTCTCTCTGCACACGTCCTCCACGTTCACCTCCTTCTCTCTCTGCACACGTCCTCCACGTTCACCTCCTTCTCTCTGCACACGTCCTCCACGTTCACCTCCTCTCTCTCTGCACACGTCCTCCACGTTCACCTCCTTCTCTCTCTGCACACGTCCTCCATGTTCACCTCCTTCTCTCTCTGCACACGTCCTCCATGTTCACCTCCTTCTCTCTCTGCACACGTCCTCCACGTTCACCTCCTTCTCTTCTCACTTCCTCCACGTTCACCTCCTTCTCTCTCTGCACACTCCTCCACACGTTCACCTCCTTCTCTCTCTGCACACGTCCTCCACGTTCACCTCCTCTCTCTCTGCACACGTCCTCCACGTTCACCTCCTTCTCTCTCTGCACA
>CADEHL010000391.1:0-40123 GCA_902827135.1 Harpagifer antarcticus
TCTCTCTCTCTCCACAAAAGACTGAAACCCATTAGATGTCCGGGCCCCTGCTGTATACGATCTACATACACACTGTCCCCTTTTCCAACTCTGACACACACACACACACACACACACACACACACACACACACACACACCCACACACACACCCACACACACACACACACACACACACACACACACACACACACACACACAACACACACACACATTTCACACTGCCACTGAATAAATTGTGTTCAGCCACTGGCCTGCTGTGCCTCGGGGGTCAGTGTGTGGAGCAAAGAGACATTAATCATTGTGAGGGAGTGTGTGTGTGTAAGCAAACACTGGCTGAGCATCAGCACCCCGCGTCGTGTGTGTGTATTTGAACGGCATGTCGGCAGGAGTCTGTACACATGTGTGGTTTTCTATTTGTGACACTGCTTCACTGAGAAAACTGAAACAACGTTGACTTTAATGAAATGTTTTATGTCAACACATTTCTATAACTGTATTTTTGTACTCTCTCCTCTTCCCTCCTCTCCACTTCCCTCCTCTCCACTTCCCTCTTATGTGTGTGTTTCATCCTTTGCTTGTACAATCCATTCCCATCACACATCACATCTTTTCCCTGTACCTCTTCCCCCTCCGGTGTAATGTGAGACAGGCAGGGCAGATAGTGCGACATCTCATTAATTTGCCGTGGCTAACTGTTCGTACACCGGAGCAGAAATCAATGTGCCACCTCCAACCTTTATCTCCCCAGCGTCATCACCGCTGACACAAATACTCCACTTGCCCTTTCCATCCAGCACCAGCAGGTCCCTTTGTCCAACCAGGCCAAAAAACCTGCCTGAAAATACAGTTATACTCTCACTGTACAGTATTTGATTTACATTGTGTTTTATATTTGTCTATTTGACATGTACATTATTGACTTAATCAATCTGCACCAACGCCGAGTTCTTTTAAAGGTCCCATGTCATGGCCATTTCTACTGATCATATTTTCATTGTTGAGGTCTACTAGAATAGATTTGAATTTGAACAGATTTTGAATACAGCGAAACTCATCCTGAGCACACAAACACTCACAGCCGAAGTAAAACCAATAAGTGTGGCTTAATATTGAGGAAGAAGAAGGTTTCTAACGCTGTGAGAATGGGTCTGTGGAGAGCATTTCTCCACCATCCCAACTCGTCTATTACCAACCAGGGAGCTCTATGCAAGTCAATTAGGACTCCCTGTTAGTTAACAAAGGGGTCCTGGTGTGTGAGGTGCTCCGTCGATTGGTCCATTTGGGCCAATCCGGTCATTTGTTGTTGATCTGGGTGTTCACACGTCACAGAACCCAGGAAGCAAACAATGGAGAAAGAGAAATGTCCAACGAGGCGTTCTGGGGCAGCACAGACAGGTCTTCTCTGTGTTAGAGTTGTACTCACTACAGGGTGCACTTTGAGGGGTTGTGACCCTGCAGACCGGTTACATGCAGAACAACCTTCATAACACAAGGGGACGGGTAATAACTGGAAAAGCATGACCTGGGACCTTTCAGTCGAGGCTAAAAACACTACTTTTTTCAGCTGCTTACCCAGAAGTCTTTTAACTTGTTTTAGCACCTACACTGGAAAAAATGCTGCTCAAAAACAAGTTAAACTTTCACTTGAAATAAGTAAAAAATCTGCCAATATATCGATATTTAGATAAATCAGATCTTGTAATTAGCTAGAACTCATTTTGAACTATGTTTGACCAGAATGAGGAAACGCTGTGTTACAATATAAGCCGCACATGCTCAAAGGTTTTCTGAAGTTAGATGGTGATTTTCTAATATATATGTAAAGAAAATGTGTGTTTCATCTGAGATACAACTCAAAATAAGATGTTTTGACTTAACAAGATGATGCATTGTCCAAAAACAAGACCCGATATCTCACTGCCGTGTTACTTCTGAAGTTATTATGTCTTATATCAGGTGTAGAGACATATTCTGACTAGATATTAGACTAATATACTGGGCAAGATTTAGAGTTTATGTAGTTTACTGTATTTCTTTTATGCATGGTTTTTATGAATCTGTTATTCCATTGTGTTTATTTATTGTGTTCCTTTCTGTTGTCTTCTTATTATGTGTTAATGTTGATGTAAAGCACTTTGAATTGCCTCCGATATAAATAAACTTACCTTAATCCTTCAATTTAACCTGCACTTTAATTTCTTTAACTATTTTTGTATTGTTATATTTTCCTTCCTTATCTACGGAAGAGGATAAGGGACACATGGGAAAAAAACATTTGGGATGTGAATTCTGATCTCAAAAAGAAAATGTCACATTTGGTCCTAATCCTCTTCCGTACTTATCTCATGATGTCTTAAGTATATATAATATTTGTAATTGTTGACAAGCCTTATACTTGTAAACCCTGCTTTTGTGCATACAGTAAAACTTAGCATATGAATCAAAAGACATGGGCTCGAGTCACATGTCTAATTTGACGGTTCTAGATTTGAAAACACAAAAAGACTTGCAACTCGACTTGGACTTTTACACAAATGGCTCTTGAGCGTTTTGGTTTAAAAACCCTTCTCCCAAGTCCAAAAATTAAAAAATATGTATCCTATCGTTCTTTCCAAAGACGTTATTGTTCTCCATGGTCTTGTTTGGAAAGTATACAGCGCTCATGTAGCAAGTTTGACCTGAGGAAGTTTCAACCAGCGAACCATGCATGCATTTATTTCAATGTCCATCAATAATTGACTGAAAGAAAACACATCAATAAATCAACATTTCTAAAATCAGCTCAGCCTCTGCGACAGAAGTTTCTAGTTAGCCCAAAATATTCACTGTGTTCCCCGAGTACAAGAGAACACTCTTAATCACAGACTATGAAACGAGAGGGGAAGAAGAGAAGAACATTTCGCTTGCAAGTCACCATTTTAATTAATGTCTTCGCAGTCTTGGTGGTATTCAATATTTCATTACAGGAAGAAAATAGGACGAAGAGACATTCTTTAACTCACATAAAACGGCATAGAGTTAGCATGTGAGCTCAACTCCTAAACTTGGCATCTGCCTTCATCTCCACTCCTTCCACATCGGAGGATAAAATAAATAAAAACTCCTACAGTTTCCTGCCGTAGCATCACACGTCCAGTCCAGTTTGAAGGCTCAGTAATGAAATGCACAACAGAAGTTAAAATACCTCCTGCCTCGTATGCAATTCTCTCTGATTAAAGGCTTTTATTGATAAGCAGGGCATGAGGAGAGCTAGGTGTTTGATGCTTACTTCATCAAAAACATTTATTTTGAGCCCCGCTGAAGGACAAGACTTCACACACTTGAAATCTCACGCACACAAAGCATACAGACATGCAAAAACACCCAGACAGGGACAGTAATCATATTTCTTTCTCCTGTTAAGAAGTGTAATGAGTCTCAATTTCAGTGCTATTGGATAGAAATGTTTCTACTCCTTCCAGCATAATTAGTCTTTCTCAGTGAATGTATTCCAATCACTTTGATTTCATGGAGGGACTGGATGACAGGAACATTGGACATCAACGCTGTTCGGTTCCCTTGATCATTGGCAGCCGGGGAAACCAAATTATCCTTATTTTCACAAGGAGAGCTGGGAAGAATTACTGATCAGGGAAAGCCTATGGTGAAGCAGAAGTATTTGCCTGCTAACTGTTTAAATAACCATCCAATAGTTGTGGACTCAACAAAAAAACGAAATAGAGACATGACAATAAAGGGACATTTGAAAGTCTCAAGTATTTAGTTTTTGCACTAGAGTCCTAAATGTTGTCTTATATTAGTTGAACAAGGTCATGAGGAACACATACATGTCAATATATTTAACAATCCGGACTCAAATATGTATATATGTTCATTTAATTCATTTTTAATTTTAACAGTTACTTACCTGTATATCATTTTAATTTGAGCTTTCATTGTATTAATCTTGTGTGAATCTGTACTGTCCTGTTTTTCAGTCTCACTCTGTTGCTGCTTCTGAATTTCCCCACGGGGATTAATAGAGGTCCTTCTTAACTTATCTTATTTGTGTGCAATGAAAATTATCGTTGGTCTATATATTTTTTCCAACCAGCACTAAGTAATGTAAAGTTACTTCTTCACGGTTCTCTCCTCAAACATGATTGGATGCTGTCGGATTGACTCAAACGTATTATAGATTAATTTCTACGACTGTTTATATGGATCGAAGACTACTGGTTTATGAACTGGATCAAAATCACTTAGTGGCAGAACACGGATATATAATATATTTAGTTTCGTTTAGACTTATGAATTGGGTATTGGGCTGAGGGGGCTGTTTTTGCGTATTAGCCGCATTTTGACTACATAATATTAAAACCTGTTAAGCCCCATAGCCCCCGTCGGCTTTTTTCCCATTTTTTTTTTTTTCACAAAACTGTGTCTCAGGGCTTCTTAAAATGTAATACACTATGAATGTGTCATACTCTATTAACGGGAAGAAACTCAGCTAACTGACAATATGAACCGTTTTTTACCGAAACAAAACGAAAGTCTCACAAGAAGCGTCTAAATGAGCCGTGAGTGAAAAAAAGCTAACGCACTTAGCACAGAACTCTAGGTATAAATACTTTATTACTTATCGGATCTGCACAAACAAGCTTTGCTAGCAAGCGGAGATTTAAAAGATTCCATACATATAAGGATCATCACTGAGCGATCATCACTGAGCGATCATCACTGAGCGATCAGAACTCGCGACAGGGGAAGCAGAACCAGACAACACACGACGTAGCTTTAGGTAGCAAAAAACGGAGATATGCTTACCTTTAGCTGTTATTCTGATCAAACGTTGTGTTCAATGGCATTAAAACGAGAAAAACGTGGCAGAAGGTTAATCCATAGGTTAATCCAATGTGTCTGTCACTTTGTTTTGATTATCCAAAATTCTATTTTTATGTCAAAAACTGACTTTTCATATTAGCTGCTAATGATAGCTTCCAGAGTGTATGACAGCTTCCTGTTTTGGGTATTCTGGCTAGCGTCACTCCTTATTTGGTAACATGTGTGTATGTGGAACTTCCCCTCGATTCTATTGGCTCTAACGGTTAAAAAGAGATGTCCATCATCAAAATCGACCAAGGGGGGCCAGAGATATGGAAAATCCACCCAAATGACCCCAGAAGTGGGTTTTTTGTGCTAAACCTGTCTATAAAGGTCAAATTTCACTTGTTTTGCATCAATCTTGATACAGGGTACTTATTATATGTTATAGCTTGGATTGCTATAGCTTTTAGTCTACCATCCCATCATTCAAGGGTGGTTTTCACTACAAATAATGATTTATTTTTGGACAGACACTATAATTTACATTTTTTTACTTTAAAATAAAAATAAATCTATATTGATTCTGACTCGTCTGCATCCAACTCACAGGTTTATAATTTCTTTGAGACAAAATATTATTAATGTACCCCTTTTAGAAGTGAAGATATAGTCATTTGTTCTGGGAATGTCATTTTCGAGCCTGAGACCTGGAACAGGCTCAGGGCTGAACAGGTTAATATTTATTGTGTTGTTAGATGACAATTAGGGGAAAAGTCATGTCTCAAGTCTTTAGATTTATTTCAAATGTGTTAAACAGTGTTAAACCCAGAGGCATTCAATCAACTTATCATAGGAAAACAAGTAACAACTCTAATTGGTACACCCACTGAATTGTAGGATTTATAATACATGTTTAGTCAAATGACAACAACTAAACACATATTTTCAGCTACTTGTGATGAATAAATCTGACAAGTGTCTTCCCCTCTCAGTTGTTCTGATTATTGATGCAACGTTGAATAAGTCTAATATGTCTGTCATGCAGCAGCCAGAAGGGACTTTGTTAGTATCCAATAAGTCTGAAAATAGGCGAGCATTACAATAATGGTGTTGCTTGAGGTAGCAGAAAGTCCAGTTTGAGTTATAAATCTCCGTGTTTGAAGGCTTATCAGAGACCCAAACACAGCACAGGGCTTTATATCCCTCTGAGACAGGATATTATCACGGTGATGATGGTTTTATATTGTGTTGATGTGACAGTCTCCAGGTAAACAGTATAAAGTGTTCAATCAAGTCTTCTACCAGGATTGTGCCCATTTGTGATTGATATAGCATTGCATTGCCACATACAGTAAGAGCACCCTTTGTTAGGCACTCATTAGTACTGCATGCTTCGTTCTTAAACACAATATCCTACACATGACAAAAGGCAAGTTATCTTGTTCATATAATCATCTATATATCACAGAGTCATTTGCATTACTTTACATTAAAACTAGTAAATGTTGGTCAGTATAATCAGAAGAAGTTCCTTAAATAATAAAAAGTAAATGTACTGAATGCAGCAAAACAGCTTGTGTAATTCTATTGAAAATCATTAAAGTGTTTCATTCGTTAATCAATTATTTAGGTTTATCTGAATTCTGGAAGTGCTGATAAATGCATTTCACGTTTGTTGCTATGGCTACATGTGTTAGCCCTTCGTTAGTACTGCATGCTTGTTAAACACAATATCCTATCGATTGTGCCACATTTCATCTTGCTGGCCATTTCATACAATTATGTAAATATCACATATGTCAAAGAGTTATTTGCGTTCATTGTAAAGCGTGACTAGTGGTGGAAGAAGTAAAAGTATTCATACCACACAAGTGATTGAAGTATAATCAGGAAAGTTTACTTTAATGATAAAAAAGTAAAAATGTACTAAAGTGGCTCTTCTTCCTCCGCAGGCTGAGGAGGTTCAACATGGACTCCAGGATACTCTGCAACTTCTACAGGTGCACCGAGAGGATCCTGACCTTCTACAGGTGCACCGAGAGGATCCTGACCTTCTACAGGTGCACCATAGAGAGCATCCTGACCTTCTACAGGTGCCCCATAGAGAGGATCCTGACCTTCTACAGGTGCACCGAGAGGATACTGACCTTCTACAGGTGCACCGAGAGGATCCTGACGTTCTACAGGTGCTCCACAGAGATAGTATCCTGACCTTCTACAGGTGCACCATAGAGAGCATCCTGACCTTCTACAGGTGCACCGAGAGGATCCTGACGTTCTACAGGTGCTCCATAGAGAGGATACTGACCTTCTACAGGTGCACCATAGAGAGGATCCTGACCTTCTACAGGTGCTCCATAGAGAGCATCCTGACCTTCTACAGGTGCACCGAGAGGATCCTGACCTTCTACAGGTGCACCATAGAGAGTATCCTGACCTTCTACAGGTGCACCATAGAGAGGATCCTGACCTTCTACAGGTGCACCATAGAGAGCATCCTGACCTTCTACAGGTGCCCCATAGAGAGTATCCTGACCTTCTACAGGTGCACCATAGAGAGGATACTGACCTTCTACAGGTGCACCATAGAGAGGATCCTGACCTTCTACAGGTGCACCATAGAGAGGATCCAGACCTTCTACAGGTGCACCATAGAGAGTATCCTGACCTTCTACAGGTGCACCATAGAGAGGATCCAGACCTTCTACAGGTGCACCATAGAGAGGATCCTGACCTTCTACAGGTGCACCATAGAGAGGATCCAGACCTTCTACAGGTGCATCATAGAGAGTATCCTGACTTCTACAGGTGCACCATAGAGAGGATCCAGACCTTCTACAGGTGCACCATAGAGAGGATCCTGACCTTCTACAGGTGCACCATAGAGAGGATCCTGACCTTCTACAGGTGCACCATAGAGAGGATCCAGACCTTCTACAGGTGCATCATAGAGAGTATCCTGACCTTCTACAGGTGCACCATAGAGAGGATCCTGACCTTCTACAGGTGCACCATAGAGAGGATCCTGACCTGAGAGGATCCTGAACTTCTACAGGTGCCCCGAGAGCATCCTGACCTTCTACAGGTGCACCATAGAGAGTATCCTGACCTTCTACAGGTGCACCATAGAGAGGATCCTGACCTTCTACAGGTGCCCCATAGAGAGGATCCTGACCTTCTACAGGTGCCTCATAGAGAGTATCCTGACCTTCTACAGGTGCACCGAGAGGATCCTGAACTTCTACAGGTGCCCCATAGAGAGGATCCTGACCTTCTACAGGTGCTCCATAGAGAGCATCCTGACTGGCTGCCTCACGGCCTGGTACGGCAGCTGCACCGCCCTCAACCATAAGGTTTTACAGAGGCTGGTGAAAACGGCACAGAACATCACCAGGACGGAGCTGCCATCCATGGAGGACCTTTACTCCCAGCGGCTCAGGAAGAAATCCCTCCGGATTATAAAAGACCCCCATCACCCCAGCCACAAACTGTTCAGTCTGCTGCCGACAGTTTCATCCCACAGGCAATAAGACTGTTAAACAACTGAGCTGCTGAAACAATTTCATAATATTAATCTGCTACTTAGTCATTATTTATCTATTTCTCGAATATATCGTTCCAATAACTTGCATAGACTCTTATTGCACTATTTCACTTTTTTTAAACTATTTTTCTTTTTATATTTAATATTTACTTGCACTATACTTTTCTGTGTATCTGTGTTATTGTGTTGCTCTGTTGGAGAAGCCGTGACCTAAGATTTTCATCGGCATAACTAAACTGTAGCTATGTTCGTATGACTAAATAAAGAACCTTGAACCTTGAACCAACATTATTTTACTCACATTATTGTAAAGCATGATTTTACTGCTGGAGTTTATTGTTGGTGGAAATGTATATTTGTAAACCAAATAATAAAAAAATGTCATTATGACTTCCATTTTTTCAGTTTATCTGAATTCTGGAAGTGCTGATGAGTGCTGTCAGAATCAGAGACGTCACACCTTCACATTTGTTTGGACCAACGTCTGTTTTACCCGCTCACTATGTCAACATATACTAACTAATAATGGAGGCTTTGTTTTTCTTGCAGGACTAATGGTCTTAAATCATCGTTTTCCTCCAGTTCAAATGAATGAAATCAACTCTCCATCAATCCAATCCAATGGATGCAGTATTGTTGCACATTAAGTCAGAAACCACCCACGCTCTCCTACCGATTTTTAATACTTTTTATGTTGTGAACATGTCCTCCTCTACATCAATCATTGTTCTAAGTGTACTAGAGGTCAGCGCAGTGAAAAGGCCATGACCCCGCAAAGGTTTCCCACTCGAAAATCATTAAGAGTGTGTGTTAGCGTTTTTAGCATCACCAGAAAATGAACCTGAGTTTCTGTGTTGACGGGTGTATGTTTTGCCGATGCACGCCCCACTGCTATTATGAATTATAAATTGTTAGTATAATAATTTGCATCATGGGCGTTCTCCAGCTTCTCTGACCCTCATATAGCCTCAGGTAATTTCGGCAATAAAAAGGCACACATTCTTATCATGCAGAGTACACCGACTCCACACTGGATATATTTCTATTTATGCGATAATCATATCTTTCAGTTGCAGAATTTGCATATTGTTGGGATGTAGTGTGAATCTTAAGAATTCAGTGGCTGCATGGAGGCATACTGCTGCACAAAGATCTCTATCGTCAACACTCCTCAGTCCCCCTCCCACAAGACGCGCGCACATACACACACACCAGGGTACGCTCATGCATCAGAATGAGGAACGGCAAGGTGTCCTAATCTCAACGGGAGGGAGGGGGAGGGGGGGGCATTTGTAATTTCTTTTCCGGCACTAATTACAGCGGTAACAAGACCCAGGAGAAGACCCGGCTGCTGGTTTAGACGTCTGGCGGCTTGACAGCAGGGTTAATTAACAGCCTTCCACCAAGATTAAGACAGGACCAAAACTCAAGATACACACTCACACACATAAGCAGGCATTAAAGCAGACACACACACACACACACACACACACACACACACACACACAATAGCCCTTCCACTTAGACCATAGATTAAGATGGCCATGATATACCATCGATTACAGCGGGAAAATTAGCCTCCTGCTAGTGGTGGAAGAAGTATTCAGATGCTTTACTCGAGTACAAGTACCAATGCACTAATGTCAAAACACTTCATTACATGAAATCCTGCATTCAAAATCTTAAAGGGGACCTATCATGCAAAATGCACTCTTGTACGTCTTTTATACATGAATATGTGTCCCCGGTGTGTCAGGGAACTCACCAAGTGTCAGAAAATACGACCCTCTCTCTTTTCCTCCATACCCAAATCTCTAAAAAAAAAAGGGGCTGTAATGGATCTGATACAGACTGATCCAGATTTAAATTATTTTCTATGTCAGAAAAGTGGTGCTCCGCTTAGCGGTCATTTCTCCACCTATCAGGGGAATGAGAGGTTGGGCCATTGCCGCTCGAAAGCGCTGGAGACGCTTTAGTACATATGCCAGGCCTGTATGTGGCGCTGTAGTCTGCCAGTAGTAGTCAGCGAAGAAGACTTCCCGCACATGGTTGCCATGGTTGCCCTTCTGTTTATTCTCCGCAGTGGACGCTCTGGCTCTTTTTCTCCCTCCCCGAGGCAAGCGTTTGCGCCCTCCTGCTTTAAAACAAATGAATAATGACTCTATATAATCATATGTAAGGGACATTATCCCGCTTAATACGTGGCCACATTCTCAACAAAGTAACGATATGACTCCCAATATTAATTGAAATGCTTTTATGGATTTAGAAAATGATTTTATTGATTTAAAAAATAGTTGTATTGATTTAAATTGACATGCATCCGCTAAGAAAAATAGTCTGTTGTTACCGTTTGAAGTAACGTAGCAACGGCAGGAACTGCTTCGATAGTGTTTCTGAGGAGCTTTTTGATTACAGATTTGAAAACATCGTTGCTTGCTTTAAAAGTAACACAATTCATGATGTCAAACCTTGGAAAGTATCTAGATATCCCTGCCCTAATGCCAAAGTAACTGCCAACTGAATATGTGTCACCGTTTGATGTCTATGTCTGGACCGCTGCGTAAAAAGGAGGGTTTCTGCCACGTTACTTCTCTTCTTACTTCTATAAGAATAAAACACGGAGGACGGAGATCTCTTTTTCTCCCCCTCTTCTGACAGCCCAGCAGCTGATCTCAGAGCATGCTCCCCTCTCCTGCAGGGGGGCGTGTTCAGTTGCAGCTCACAGAATCAGCCCCCTGCAAAAACAGCGCTGAAAAGAGCAAATAGAGCGAAATGACGCATGGCTAAAAAGCAGGATCTGTTTGGTATTTTGAAAAAAAAACTATATTTATATACTTTATATAGGTATGGCCCTACAATATATTGTTCAAATATAGCATGATATGTCCCCTTTAAGTAAAAGTACAAACGTTTTATTAGCAAATTCGACTTAAAGTATAAAAAAGTTAAGTTAATTATTGTGCAGAAAAAGTACCTTTATGTGTGCATATAATTAAGCAATAGATCACGACAGGCCGTGGTATATGCTCATTATAACACAGCTAAGGGGCGTGGTTCGGCCCGACGCAAAGCGGAAGGTCGACAAACACTTGACCAGCACCCGCCGTGTGTTACAGTTTGATTGACAGCAAACACACCCCCTTGATGTTAGCCTTCCCTGCTTTCTCAACAGACATTGGATAAATCTGATTTTAGAAAAGCGTTTTAGCCTATCAAAATGAAATATGCGGGACATCGTCTCAATTTGCGGGACGCACCAAAAGTCGTGAAAATGCTGTGCAGTCCCGCTGGTCACCCTAGTCTGGACCGCTGCGTAAAAAGGAGGGTTTCTGCCCCGTCTCCGCTGCTTTCTTGTTCCAGTTTGAAAGCCCAACGGTATACTGTTTTTTTCAGACGTGGAGGGATACTGACTTGTTGTGAAAAGTAACTTACAATTCTACCCGTGGTATACGCTCAGTATATCACGGCTAAGAACCAATCAGATTGCTTGATTTGACTTGTCCGTTTTATAATTATATTTATACATGTGACATTTCTAGGTATTATTGTTGCATCAAGTAGCATTTTCCTGTTTAAGTTCTGATTTACTTTTTTAAATAATTAGACTCTTTTGTGACTTAAAGTGTTAATCCATGAGTTTCATTTTTAAGAAATGCAATTTGGTAAAAGCAACTTAAGCTGTATATTTAAATGTCGTGGAGTAAAATTACACGTTTTCCCTTTTAAATGTAGAAGCATAAAGTAGCATTAAAAAGCCCCGAGCCTGTTTTTCAGGCCTCAGGCTGAAAATGACATTCCCAGAACAAATGACTATATCTTCACTTCTAAAAGGGGTAAATTAATCATCTTTTTTCTCAAAGCAAGGTTACACCTGTGAGTTGGATGTAGAAAAGTCAGAATCAATATAGATTTGTTTTATTTTAAAGTAAATTCAGATTGAACATAGTAAAAAAATGTAAACGACTGTCCGTCCAAAAAAACAACATTACTTACTGTATAGTGAAATCCACCCTTGAATGATGGGATGGTAGACTAAAAGCTTTAGGAATCCAAACTATAACATATAATAAGTACCCTGTATCAAGATTGATGCAAAACAAGTGACATTTGACCTTTTTAGAGAGATTTAGAAAAAAACAACCACTTCTGACACACACACACACACACACACACACACACACACACAGCGTTCAATGGGCTGTGGCGTGTGCTGTCCTAATGGAAGTCCTTTAGAAGACTCCATTTGGACAGAGAGTGCATGTATAAAAGCACTCTGGCTATCTTTGGCCCTCAGGGGAAAGAGGACTGGAACCTGGAGACACACTGCTGCAGCCTGTGTTTGGCCCCAGAGGGACACTGCAGGGTCGGGAAGAGATAGAGAATGAAAGATGGAGGGTGTGTGTTTGTCGAAAACACATCAATGTCAGTTTTTACCCAAGGCATAGAGTCAAACATGTCAAAACTCAACAAGTACTGTCTGCTGAGAAGTTTGTATTGATAACTTCAAGGCTGATAAACATATCATTTAAGACTTAACTTTAAACTGTAAACTCATCCTTCATCTTCACACCGAGTGACAGTAGGATAATAGGGAAGCAATCGAAATGCTTTTGTGGGCATTATTCTGTTGCCCTTACATTGAACAATAAAGTTAAATCAAAAAAGGTCTGCGTCTGATGCCACTCACATCTGTTATTGGCGCAACATCACTTTATCACAAAAGCAGAGACATCACTTGAAGCAAAAGCATGGAAATAATGGAATCATGTGATTAAAATCCTGATCCATGTTAGCGCTACTTTCACTTAATTTTTCAGTCTGTGTCTTCTGTCTAAAGGGGAGTTGTTTAGCCCAAATCACTCAGTAATTACTCGTGTATCAGTCGGTCAATAATGTTCCTATTGGAAAGGTGTGGAAGCAGTTTTAGGCTGCGGCCACACGAGAACGGTAACGGTCGTATCCGCTACAGTTCTCTATCATATAGACGGTTTACACGAGGCCGACACGGAAACGCAGAAAACGATAACGGGTCCCAAGGTGGGTAGATCTGCGGATATGAAATACTCTGGGGGGGCAAACCAAGCCCCCAGGAAGTGCGCCGGACTCAGATGAAAATATTCGTGCTGGCCAAAC
Organism: Harpagifer antarcticus; assembly: GCA_902827135.1. NCBI lineage: Eukaryota > Metazoa > Chordata > Actinopteri > Perciformes > Harpagiferidae > Harpagifer > Harpagifer antarcticus. The sequence goes on from CADEHL010000391.1 coordinate 13,489, forward strand.
GGCGGTACTGCACTTCCGTTTGGTTGCCAGGCCCGGAAAACACTTTTTCCCATTTCCCGGCACGTTCATGTTACGTGTCCCGACCAATCAGAGCACACTGTGCTCACAGGGAGGATGGGGGCTGGAGCTATTGGAGCTACAACGAGCCGTTAAAGGCAGAGAGTTAAATTCAGTGAATGCACGTAGTTTACAGAGATGCTGTTTGAGAAACCAATGTGAGTTGCGTTTATCTTTACCCATGGATGCACAATAAGAACGGACCCATATCGTCTCACTGCCACGGAGCTGTAATTCATTATCATACTACATGAGCTGTATGATTAAATCTTGTACCGTAAATGTTGTATTAAATAAAGTTAATATTACTTATTATTATAAGTATATATATATATATATATATATTATATATAGACAGTGCAATCATTCTTTCATGCTAAATGAAGCTCTGTTGGATATCACTAGATCCTGTTACAGCGTAATATAAGTACATAACGATTGATGTTACATTAGCATAATTACTAGCTAGCCGCTAGCTGCTAATTGCCGCCTCGTTAATATCAAATCCATCATAATAACACCCATTACCATGCTGTCATGAACGTGCGGTACTGTTACGTGTACGCAAATTGACGTGCTTGATGTGAACGAGCATTTTGGTTAAAATTGCGCATGCGCTATGAGCGCACATATGGGTACTTCTCAGGCATGCTGGGTAATCTGTGACGTTTCGCTCTCTCAAAAGTTGGGCCATTTTATCATCATGCGCTAATGAGCAACTCTCATAGGAATGAATGAGGCCCCGGCTGTATCCAGTTCTTATTATACATCCATGGGGCAAACGGCTCTGTGTCTACGCCTATACGATCATTTCCTGATACCGTTGAAGCAATAGCCCCGCCTCTCCCCACCTCTCCCGCTCAGAGATCAGCTGCTGGGCTCTCAGAAGAGGGGGAGGAAAAGAGAGGCTCCATTTATTCTTAAATGATTATATAGAGTCGTTATTCATTTGTTTTAAAGCTCAATAAATAACAAAGAAGACCTCTGACCGGCACTTTCTAATTTTGTCCGGAAGATTTCAACTTTAACGGACATGTTGACCGGCGGAAAAAAAATCTAACTGAAGCTCTGCCGCACGGTTCCCTCGTCCCTTGGAAGAGGCGGAGAGGTGGGTGTTTTTCATCTGCTGGTGGACTGCCGGAGAGATTTACAGCAGGAGCAAACGCTTGTCTCGGGGAGGGAGAAAAAGAGCCAGAGCGTCCACCGCGGAGAATAAACAGAAGGGCAACCATGGCAACCATGTGTGGGAAGTCTTCTTCGCTGCTTTTGGTGTATTTTCTGGTAGAAGTACAGCGCCACTTACAGGCCCGGCATATGTCCTACAGCGTCTCCAGCGCTTTCGAGCGGTCTCGTGTGAACGGACACTTTTCTGGTGCCTGTTGCGTGTGGACAGAAGACTTTTTTGATATCGAATCTGGTTCGTTTCCGTTACCGTTCTCGTGTGGCTCCAGTCTTAATAACAGGTAACTTAACATTTGCCATGTCGTTTGAGGACATAGATTTTATCAGATTTAAAGGTCTTCAAACCAGGCTAAATCCACGCTATTCAGGGCACTTCCTCCCAGGCCTATATATAGACTACGAATGTCTCCCAGTGCACATACATTGAAGTTGCATACTGCATTCTCTCATATGCACTTTGTGATTCACTCACAGTGTGAGCGGTGCTGTCTCCGATGTATAATGCAGAGCCGGGGGAAGGTCCATGTGGAGAGAGGAAGGAGTCCTTGGTCCTCTTTAGAAAAGAATAAGTTGCAGTGGCATGTCTGCTAACAGCTTCCTACATTAGCTCCCCCAGAGAGCCATGCCTCAATGACAGCACCGCGCTGAAAGAGAAACTGGGAGAAAGGGAGCGGCAGAATGTGTGGGGGGGATAGAGTGAGTAGTGTGACCTTAAAGCAAAGGGAAAAAGAGCTGCTGGAGAGAGGAGAGGACGCACGAATGTAGGAAGACAAGTTTAGAAGTTGTAGTGGAGGAAGGGGGGGACGACAACTGTCGATAAGGACTGTGAAAAAGAGGTGAGGTTCATAAAAGGAGAGTAAATCGAGGATGGGAGGATGACAAGAGGGTGGGAGATGAGTTGGATCAGAGGGGAGGAGGGGGAGTCTGAGATTGAAAAGCAAAGGAGTGGATGGAGATGGAGTGGGGGTGAGGGTGTTGGTGGGAGGCTGAACGTTTCATGAGGGTGTCACTATAGAAGCACACAATTTTCTCACACCATCTGTGAAAGAAGCATTCCTCTGGGGCAGTGTGTGTGTGTGTGTGTGTGTGTGTGTGCGTGCGTGCGTGCGTGCGTGTGTGTGTGTGTGGCCTAGCATTACTATACTTGTGGGGACCTAAATCTGTTTACACAGTCACGTGTGGGGACTCGCCTCCCTTATGGGGACAAATTGGAGGTCCCCATGAGGGGAATCATTAATTTTAGGGTGAAGACTTGGTTAGGTTTAGAGTAAGGGTTAGGGTTAGGCATGTGTTGGTTATGGTTAAGGTTAGGATAAGTCTCGTAATGTAATGTCCCCTGAAGTGATGTATACATGGTATGTGTGTGTGTGTGCTTTCTGCAGTGTGTGTGCAGGGCCTGTCTGCGTATGCGTTATTCACACATCCACAGAGAATTCAGTGGGGAAAGGAGGGGAGAAAAATGTGATCAAAACAGAGAAGCATGAGGCAGAAATACTCGTGCATTCCTGCTCTCTCTCTCTCTGTGTAATTCATGGCCTTCAGCTCAGCCATATATTTCAATAGCGCTCTCCTAAAACCCCTTTTTCTATTTCACGCTGCTATTCAGCATCCTGCCCAGCAGCCCTGCGATCTCTCTCCTGTCCAGATTTGTAACTCTCCTAACGCTATGTTTCTTTTCCCGCCGCAGGACCTGATGTACCTCGACGCATTTATCCTGCAAGAAAAGCTAAATGAGGTAAGGTCTGCGGCCTATTTGTCTTTAATTGGCACGGTGCAACCATAGATTACGGAACATGGCCGTGTCTTTTTCAGAGAAATCTATCCACCGTGACCTCTCCGGCACTATTACAGCAAGGTCAGAGAACACAGAGCAAAACCAATCAATACAATATTGAGTGCGAAAAGCGGACCAAGTCTGGTGCAGGGGGGGAGGGGGGGGGGGGGGGATCAGAAAGAGAGGAGAGAAGAAAAAAGGACATATAGGGAGAGGCTAGAGAAAAACTTGAAGGTAAAAACAGGGATTACAGAAGGCTTGAGACAGAGGGATGATCAGGGAGGGGAGAGCTGGGGGGGAGGAGGGGGGGAGGAGGAGATTGTAAGCACAGGATGAGGGATTGAAAAAGGTAGGAATGGAGGATAGAGAGGAAGGCCCTGAAGGTGGCTGCAATCTTGCGGGTGGCAGCAAAATCAGTCTACGCTGCAGAGCCACGGGCACAAACACACAGCCCCCACACCCCCCCCCCCCTCCCGATGACTGCTGAGCCTGAGAGATGGTCAGTCTGCAGAGAATATTGTGAAGCCACAGGCACAAACACAAAGTGCCCCAGGGAGGTGTCTCATAACACTGTGTTCAGTAAATGCAGCATCCTGCATGGTGGCTGTGTGAACATGCATGTGTACGTGCAAGTGTGAGGTGTTTGTAAATGTCAGAATAGAGGAAACACTATGGCTATGATCAGACTGCGGGCAAGTCTTTCCTCAAATCTGATTTTAAAGACATTGGATATTTGTGTCCAGACATCCAACAAGGGGTAGCTGGGGTACTGATGAAGGCGTCAGTTACAATGTTGGTTCAGGGGCTTTCCGTCGTGACAGCACGAGAGATTGAGAAGATGGAGAAATCGGTACGGTTATCTTCCTACTACCGACATTTGGCCTGGTGTTATGCAGGAGGATGGTATGCATTGCACTGCACAGTAATGGTGTGTTTCTCTGTGCAGCTGTAGGTGTGTAACCATGTGTAGAATACTAACTGGTGCATGTATATTCCTCATTGCAGGCAATCCCAAAACCCATCAACTATAGGTCTGAAGGCAATGGTCCTTTGCAGACAATGGACTTTACTTCTGGGGCTCCTGTGATGCCAGTTGATATGTTGGACATATTTAGTTCAAGGTGGGGTATGTAATTTATTTCAGAAACACTTTTTGTTATATTCCATGGAATGCTCTTAACATCCTGATAGCAATGAATATCTGAAGTGCTTTGACAAAAAATCCATTAAAAAAAATGTCTTCTGTGGAAGCCGTGGCGCTGTAAAAAGCACGACCAATCATCTGAGCCGGCTAAAGTAACTGGATGGCCTACCTGCCTGTCAGCCTTCCATCTGGGCACAAACTTATCTCGTGCCCTCATTGGTCATGTGCGCGTTCGTGTGTGTTGGAGGAGGGGCTCTGTGAGGAAGTCTGAAGAAAGGGGCAGATTTTTTCCGGTTGTGTATTTTCAAATTCTAGCGCACTTGAGCTGGTTTCTCCAAAATTACCTATCCCACCTTTAAGTTAAGAGGTAACAAAAGACATCTAGGCCTACATCCAAAAATTATTTCACAAGCAAATAATAAGCTTAGTAAAAGCTAAATCATCATCAATTTGGATAATGGGACAATGCTTTCCGCTTCTTTTGCTCTCAACATATTCTGACTACCTGCATAAACCAAAAACTGCTCAAACATGATTGGTCAGACTGATTTCAGTACCAACACGTTCTCTTGTGTATATATATCTGAGACACTTTGAGATCCAATGTACGCGTTCCGAGATCCAGCTCAAAATGTGGTTCCGATCCGACTTGCAAAAATTGCATTTCATGTGTTTATCAAATGTCCAGACTTTCTGAAACCGATCTGGATATGCCCCAAAAACATTGGAGATCCAGATTTAGACTGGCAGTATGAAGAAGGCTTATGTGATGGTAGCAAGTACTTGTGCTTCGTTGCTCAAGTGTGCGTCCGTGCACTTTTTCACGTGCCCTTTTTTCAACCTTGCCTTAAAACAGAAACCAGACTGCAATTTAAACGTGTGTATTTGCAGAATAATAACCATTACTCCGACACAAATACTGCTCTCTGTTTGAGTTCTGTTCCTTTCTCATTTTCACACGCCGTCACTCACAGACATACACAGGCACGTGTACATGCACAGATACACCCGTCCCCCCCCTCCTCTCTTGCAGAATCATCTCCATGTCGGCCTCACAGTGCTTCAGTTAGATTCATGTGTGTTTTGCTGCTTAGTCGCTCAGAGGTTGGAACATAGCTTAGACTATTTCCTGCAACCACCTGTTCTCCCTCCAGGAAGAGAGACAGAGATGGAGAGAGACTGAATGCAAGGCAGGAGGCAAGAAAAAGTAAATAGCTGGAAAGTTTTTTAAAGAAGTACAAGATTAGAGGGAATATAAAACAAGAGACCACATAAATAAGATAGAGGTTTCACATTTCATGCGGGAGAATAGAGATATAAAGACAACACATATTAGCACATGTGTGAGTAGCAGATAAGGAGGCGCTGCTGTGTTTACTCTAATTAACTACATCAATACTGTCGGACAGCTCCTCGGGCTTTGATCAGCCCCGGGAGCCTGCCAAAAAGTCTGCGAAACACAGCCGTCAATCACAGCCACTGCGCTTTTATGGTTTCCAGAAAAGAAAAACAAAGGAGGCTTAAGAGTGATTCGTTTACTTTTCTCCGAGTAAAATGAGCGATTGGAGGGAAGTTTCCTCTCGATTTGGATTCCACCCATGCCTTTTTCACACTCACGACATCCATTACTTTCTTTTCCCCTCACACGCACATTCACCTATGTACACATGCACCGCTGGCCCCACGTTGAATATGTAATTCGACATCTGCTCCAGTGCCCAATCTCCAGCCCTCACCATGTGTCTGAAATGCAAATGCAGCCAGCACAGTTCCTTCTCTCCACATCTCCCCCCCTCCCCCAATCCCTCTGCTTCCTCTCCACCCAGAGCCTGCCAAAGCATAGGCAGATGAGGCGGAGGAGGAGGGGGGGGGCGGGGGGAGAAAGAGAGGTGCTTCAAACACAACCTGATAATGATGTTGTTATGGATGAATGTTACACACAAACAGGCATGTGAGTAACAGCAAGGAGCCGGCTTATTAGAGAACAATAACGGGGAATCTGGGAGAGATGCTGAGTGTGGGAGGAAGAACAGCGCGAGGACTCTCGGTGCTTCTCTCTTTTTAACCGCTTTCCACAGACAACTTATCAGCCCTAATGAGCTCAGAGGGCGACACCTCGCAGTCGTATTTGACACCACGATGCAGCGGTTCAAATGCACACGCAGCTTTACACATCACATTTGCATCGAGCAGCAAGATGGATGGCGTCCTGTTCTGGGGGCATTGTATTCGATCCAAGTCCAGGAGGGCGCTTTGATTTATAAAGGATGAAATGGGACAAGAACTGTTTCCCAGAGAAACCCCAGTTGGCCGTGTTCACAGCTTTTCCGCTTTGACTGAGCTCTGAGTGAATACATGAATGTTTAAAGACACTAGCTGTGGCTTTCCGCCTCGCTGGCTGCATGTGAGGCAGTGTTTGCTGTGAGGGGCCCCGATGAAACAATATGGGACTATAGCACCTGGGTGTTTACTCAAATGTACTAAGGGGGGTGGGGAGTGATGTCTTTGTGCTGCTAGAATAAAAACAAGTGATAGAAATGATCACCTGAATGAATTGCTCCCATTACACGGACCAAGCTAACACATTTATCATCAGGGATCTCATTTATCACGGGGCGTGTGACCCAATTGGAACCGCGGAAATTAATGTACGCTAATTTCCACGAAAAATAAAACATTTATCAGTTTCAATCAATCAATCAATCAATGTTTATTTATATAGCCCAATATCACAAATGTTACATTTGTCTCAGTGGACTTCACAGTGTGTACAGAATATCAGTATGACAATACGACACCCTCTGTCCTTAGACCCTCTGTCCTTAGACCCTCTGTCCTTAGACCCTCACATCGTACAAGGAAACACTCCCGGAGAAAACCCACAGTTTAAAGGGAACATGGAGAAACCTCAGGGAGAGCAACAGAGGAGGGATCCCTCTCCCAGGACGGACAGACGTGCAATAGATGCTGTGCGTAAATTGAAAAGATAATACATTTGCAACATAGGTAGTCCAAATGTTTGGAAATGCATGTGTGTGTAATAGGAAGATGAATCCACGAGGATATCCATCCAGGACCTATGATCCAGGACCACAGCCACGACTCAAGATCCAGGGCTCGCGATGCAGGACACAGGACCGCAGGATCATCCATGACTCCGGATCCCAGCGTATAGACACCAAAAAGAAAGACATTTGGTGAAGCTGGGTTAATCGGAACATGGGAGTACACAGGTATAGACAGAGAGAAGGAAGAAGTAAGACGTCCCCCGACAAACTAAGCCTATATCAGCAAAACTAGGGGCTGAATCTAATCAGCCCTAACTATAAGCTTTATCAAAAAGGAAGGTCTTAATTATTTTTTAGCCAGTTTGATCCTGGTTGCACTGTGAAGATCAATCTCACATCTAATCTCACAGGTGTGTTGACAGGCAGACCTCTCTCCTTAAAATTACATTCCCATACAACTGTTTAAATTCAGCTTTTGGGGAAACTTGTTTTGTGCAAGATTTTTGTTTGTTTTTGGGGATAACTGATAATTGGTGGTGTAAATGCGCCTACAATTTTTTATTCAACTTTACCTATACATCACCATCCCAGGAAGAGCTAGAACAACACATATAACCCATAAAACAAGCACACAACACAAGCGTTGGTTTTTTATGCATCTAAATGTACAGACATGAAATAAAGTGAAACAGTGGACTGAATGAAAAGGTAAGCAGACATAAAACCTGTATCTGTAGCGGATTAAGACCGAGTGAAAAGGGAGACAGGTAACCTCTCCACAATAACCAAGTTCTTGTCCTTGCTACCATAACATAACAAATATTTGAGTTTTAAAATATTAACAATTTTGTAGAACTGCAACCCCATGCAGAGAGTGGCTTGAGAATTGTCTTCCCGTGAAATGAAAGAGACAGGGTTGTTACACGAGGGCATAACGCACCCTCAAATGTTTTTATTTCACATGATGCAACTTGCAGTTCACTTTGGTAACTTCAGAAAATCCAGCAGGTCATAAAGAAATCCTGGAACACTTTGCCGCTTAGCTAAAATAGTTATGTGTTGTTTTCCTAATTCAAGTTTATATAACCAGCCTTAACATTATGATAAATTAAATGTGCAGCAGCAAATTAGTGCCGGTCCGAGCAAGACTCTACGAACAAGATACAAACCCCCTTTGAACTAGTCAGCAGCTCTGAGCGATGGACAAAGTGATATAAACACTTCATAGTAAAAAAGGCTAACTTTTGAACTTCTGAGAGGCAAGAAAAAGCTGGATGATAATTTGCAGTTAGCCTTCAAAGAGAACACACATTAGCCAGTGCAATAGTTTGTGTCTAAATTGCAGGAACTTACTCATAAAAGCCACAACCAATCTTTGTGTTGGGCAAAAAGGAGAACTAGTCTCACGTCTTTCTTAGCATCTTAAACACATCACCTCACCGACACAACTTGTGCCCATTTCTATTCATCCACTACTGTGTAAATAAAAAAGCAAGGAAGTTAATCCTAAACTGATAATCCCGGACGATGTTTGATATGATCTTTTGGACAAAGTAACCCATGGTTTAAAGTTTAAACTCACTATCAACTAGCCTAGCTAACTTTGTGTTGTAGCATTAGCTTGGTGTTTCTCGGAGGACACATTTAAAGACCGCTGGTGTGAGTTGACCCTGAATTAATTGTGGAAACTGATTGGGTGGATCACTTAAGCTTTCTGATCTTTAATAGAGTAAATGACGTCTTTACAACAAAATGTAGTACAGTATAAATACATCAACAACCAAAGGAGTCTTGTTTTAAAGATAAATACATTAGCATGTGCTTGGCTACAATCAAACAACCTCAGTCATTACATTACTGTACATTTTTACATAGGAGGTCACAAAAAGCAGACATCCTGTGTAGACAGGAAGTGTATACTGAGAGATAATATGTTGAGTAAACCTCTTGTGAATTGGTTTCTATCCTGCTGGTCGAATATGACCCAAGAATTGCAAATATCACACAAGTATCATCAGTATTAAGTCATTTGGTGTAATAATTGCCAAATCTTTCTGAATATAGTGTTCATGCTCTAAGATTATAATATAAACTTTAAAGGATCTCACGCAGAGTGTAGAGAGAGCTATTTCTCGAACCAACAGGACTACGCGCAGCTTCTTCCCTTCAGCAGTCAGACTGCTGACAATGAACCCCACGCTGTACCATACTGCCTCGTTGTTGTTGTGTGCTGTGCTCAAGCGCAATTATCCTTGTTTGGCGACTGTGGCTGCGAGGGAGTGCGGTCGTCTTTCAACCAGAAGGTTGTGGGTTCGATCCCAGCCCATGTAGTCAACATGTCGATGTATCCTTGGGCAAGATACTTAACCCTGAGTTGCTCCTGATGGCCAACGGTGTGTGAATGTTAGGTCCTAGAGTAAGATACACTGCTCTGTATGATTGGGTGTGAATGGGTGAATGACATGTCGTATGTAAAGCGCTTTGAGGGGTCTTAAAGACTGGATAAAGCGCTATATAAGTACAGTCCATTTGTACATTACTGTTTTATATACAGTACTGTATTCACTGTATTTATTATTATCTGTGTATGTATTCTTATGTATACATTCCCCATCTATTTACCTTTCTTTTTATATCATTTATTTTGTACATACTTCTGATAATTGTTTTGACCCTCCTTCATTTCGTTACACTGTGCTTGCATTTTGTAATGACAATAAAGTGAGAGAGAGAAAGAGACATTTCTACCTCTGATCACATCTTTTCACTGAACATATTGAATTGTATTGTTGTGCCTCTTTCTGCTCTTCTATTGATCACAGTACGGCATGTGATACAGTCTGGGGGGGGGGGGGGTCTGGTACAACAGCTGAAAGCAGATCTTTAAGGCAAATTACTGGATGCAGGAATGAATATGAACAAACAAATCGAATCATTAGCTTTTTTAATGTCTATTTTCTGTAAACCTTAAAGGGACTGGGTCTGGGGAACTTGATCACGCAGACCGGGAGAGTTTCATGTCAAAGCAACTGAGCGCGTGTAATTATTGGGAGACATAGAAGCTTGAGATCAATAGTATTAGAACTGAAGGTAGAAAAAGATGTTTGTAGGAATGCTGGAAATAGCAAGTGAAATGCAATGCGGCAGATCCTCAGATTGATTATCTCTAAATGTCTCATAAAACATATACATGGTAAATTAAGACAGTTGCTATGTTTCTCTTATTATTAAATTAAAAGGATTCTATTTAGATATTGGTAGTAGGTTAGTCACACCACTTCTGCTGTGTGCAAGGACAATAATGAACGTTTAGAGCAAAGCTTGGCATTCACTTAAAAGTGAAAACCACTATAAGCAGAATAATGCAGTATTTGAAATAAAGAAAAGATCAGATTAGAACTCCAGAGGGAAACTCTAGAGTTCGAGTAGCAACATAAAAGAGAGTGAGAAACAGGAGAGGAAGGATAAAGGAATACAATTAAGAATACAACTGTATGTAACACGGTATATACAAAAACAACAACAGGAATTGGTCAAACACGGAGTAGTTTAGTTTATATTCATACAGATATGAGTGATATAAATATGAACATGAGGAAATACATACATATATACAGTGGGGCAAAAAAGTATTTAGTCAGCCACCAATTGTGCAAGTTCTCCCACTTAAAAAGATGAGAGAGGCCTGTAATTTTCATCCTAGGTACACTTCAACTATGAGAGACAGAATGGGGGGAAAGAATCCAGGAAATCACATTGTAGGATTTTTAATGAATTAATTGGTAAATTCCTCGGTAAAATAAGTATTTGGTCACCTACAAACAAACAAGATTTCTGGCTCTCACAGACCTGTAACTTCTTCTTTAAGAGCCTCCTCTGTCCTCCACTCGTTAACTGTATTAATGGCACCTGTTTGAACTCTTTATCAGTATAAAAGACACCTGTCCACAACCTCAAACAGTCACACTCCAAACTCCACTATGGCCAAGACCAAAGAGCTGTCAAAGGACACCAGAAACAAAATTGTAGACCTGCACCAGGCTGGGAAGACTGAATCTGCAATAGGTAAGCAGCTTGGTGTGAAGAAATCAACTGTGGGAGCAATTATTAGAAAATGGAAGACATACAAGACCACTGATAATCTCCCTCGATCTGGGGCTCCACACAAGATCTCACTCCGTGGGGTCAAAATGATCACAAGAACGGTGAGCAAAAATCCCAGAACCACACGGGGGGACCTAGTCAATGACCTGCAGAGAGCTGGGACCAAAGTAACAAAGGCTACCATCAGTAACACACTACGCCGCCAGGGACTCAAATCCTGCAGTGCCAGACGTGTCCCCCTGCTTAAGCCAGTACATGTCCAGGCCCGTCTGAAGTTTGCTAGAGAGCATTTAGATGATCCAGAAGAGGATTGGGAGAATGTCATATGGACAGATGAAACCAAAACATGGATGTCTTCCAACTATCTCAAACTGAACAGCAGGAAAACAGAGCTCATGGTTGTGGCACCCAAGGCCCTGCTCCAGAAGGTTGGTGACTTCGTCCTTGAGGTTGACGGCTGCTCCATCTCCCCATCTCCTGAAGCCCGCAACCTGGGTGTCATCCTTGATTCCACCCTTTCCTTCCATTCCCACGTCAAGTCTGTGACCAAGTCGGCATTTTTCCACCTGAGGAACATTGCCAGACTCCGACCGTCACTCTCGGAGTCGGTTGCCGAAACCCTGGTGCATGCATTTGTCACCACACGCTTGGACTACTGCAATGGTGTCCTGTTCGGGGTTCCCAACAAAACCCTGGACAGGCTCCAGTATGTCCAAAACTGTGCTGCTAGGGTCCTCACACACACAAAGCCGTGGCAGCACATCACTCCCACCCTCATCCACCTACACTGGTTGCCGGTCAAGTCCCGCATCACCTACAAAATCCTCCTCCTTACCTACAAGTCCCTCCATGCCCTTGCCCCCCAGTACCTATCGGACATCCTTCACCCACATGCCCCACCCCGGAACCTGCGGTCCTCAGACTCCGGCCTGCTTACCACCCCCCGCACCAAACTGCGAACCTTTGGGGACAGAGCCTTCAGCGTGGCAGCCCCCACCCTCTGGAACGCTCTCCCTGCGGAGATTCGCAACATCCCCACACTCGATGCCTTCAAAGGGGCCCTCAAGACCCATCTGTTTGCCAAGGCTTTCGGCCCCTAAATCGATCTGTTGTTTTGTCTGTCTGCCTTTTGTTTTGTTATGTTTGTTTTTTGCCTATTACTTGTAAAGCGACCTTGGGTCCCTTGAAAGGCGCTATATAAATTCAAGTTATTATTAAATTCAAGTTATTAAAATAGAACTTTTTGGTAAAAACTCAACTAGACGTGTTTGGAGGAGAAAGAATGCTGAGTTGCATCCAAAGAACACCATACAGTACCTACTGTGAAACATGGGGGTGGAAACATCGTGCTTTGGGGCTGTTTTTCTGCAAAGGGACCAGGACGACTGATCCGTGTAAAGGAAAGAATGAATGGGGCCATGTATCGTGAGATTTTGAGTGACAACCTCCTTCCATCAGCAAGGGCATTGAAGATGAAACGTGGCTGGGTCTTTCAGCATGACAATGATCCCAAACACACCGCCCGGGCCACGAAGGAGTGGCTTCGTAAGAAGCATTTCAAGGTCCTGGAGTGGCCTAGCCAGTCTCCAGATCTCAACCCTATAGAAAATCTTTGGAGGGAGTTGAAAGTCTGTGTTGCCCAGCGACAGCCCCAAAACATCACTGCTCTAGAGGAGATCTGCATGGAGGAATGGTCCAAAATACCAGCAACAGTGTGTGAAAACCTTGTGAAGACTTACAGAAAACGTTTGACCTCTGTCATTGCCAACAAAGGGTATATAACAAAGTATTGAGATCAACTTTTGTTATTGACCAAATACTTATTTTCCACCATAATATGCAAATAAATTCTTTAAAAATCAGACAATGTGATTTTCTGGAGTCTTTTCTCATTCTGTCTCTCATAGTTGAGGTATACCTAGGATGAAAATTACAGGCCTCTCATCTTTTTAAGTGGGAGAACTTGCACAATTGGTGGCTGACTAAATACTTTTTTGCCCCACTGTATATGAGCTAGTCCAAAATAAGTTCATACAAAATGTAGATTTGGGTACACTGCTAAAAAGACTACAAAACAATGGTATATTGTAGCTCCGGTTTGTATAGATCTTTATGGATTATCAACAGATATAAGACTTTTGTTTTAACCCAGCTCACACAAACAGTAGGACAGATGATTCTCAGAATAAGATCTTGATGTTGAATTTAAAGGTCCCATGTCATGGCCATTTCTACTGATCATAATTCCATTGTTGAAGTCTACTAGAATACATGTATATTGTGCAATTTTCCAAACTCACATTGGTTTCTCATACAGCATCTCTGTAAAGTGTGTGTATTCACTCTCTGTCCTGAACGGCTTGTTGGAGCTCCTGCCCCCCCCCCTCCCTGTGAGGCCAGTGTGCTCTGATTGGTCGGGACGTTGCGAGGCTCGTTGCTGCGAGGAGCGGACAGGTTTCCGGGTCGGCGATACAGCGAGAACAAGCTAAACTCATCCTGAGCACACACACACTCACAGCCGAAGTAAAAACAATAAGTGTGGCTTGATATTGAGGAAGAAGAAGGTTTCTAACGCTGTGAGAATCTGCGGAGAGCATTTCTCCGCCATCCCAACTCGTCTATTACCAGCGTTCAGGGAGCTCTATGCAAGTCAATGGGACTCCCTGTTAGTTAGCCAACGGATCCTGGTGTGTGAGGTGCTCCGCCGATTGGTCCATTTGGGCCAATCCGGTCATTTGTTGTTGATCTGGGTGTTCACACGTCACTGAACCCAGGAAGCAAACAATGGAACAAGAGAAATGTCCAACGAGGCGTTCTGGGGCAGCACAGACAGGTCTTCTCTGTGTTAGAGTTTTACTCGCTACAGGGTGTACTTTGAGGGTTTGTGACTCTGCAGACCGTTTACATGCAGAACAACCTTCATAACAACAAGTGGACGGGTAATAACCGGAAAAGCATGATATGGGATCTTTAATTTGAATACTTTATCTTTCATGAAAAATGATTACAATAAGGCAATTACTTCAGGCTTTGAGTTACACATAAGACAAACCAAAATACAAAACGTAACTGGAAGATTTGAAGGTCTAAAAATGACACGCAATAAAACAAGATGGACTGTACATCTTATTTTACATTGTCCACGGTGCACAGACGCAGAATGAGGCCAACACTATGAGCATGAGTCTGGATGAGCAACGTCCCAGGCTGCTCACTTTCATAAAGCGGAGTCATTTGCTTTTATAATCTGGACACAACACTCTGCATCCCAAGAGATGTAAACACATCTTCCAAAAATGGAGGCCATGTTGTACCTGAATATGTATTTATAGTACACCTGTATACCTGAGCTATCTTCAGTAAAAAAGTATTTACAACTGTCAGCACTGCTTTCTCACCACTGCCTACAAACCTCACTATCTCCCTGCATCTCTCCGTTCTCTTTCTGCATTAGCATTTAGATTCAGGTGAACTCAGATTGTTTTCTACGTGTGTTCTTGTCCATCCAAATGTTGTGTGTACACGCGGCTCACAGACAGTCCCCGTCACCTCAGCTCACACAGATGTGTTCCTGAAGCACTGGAGCAAAAAACAAACCTTTGTGTTGTTGGAGAAACGTGAGCATCCTGACTGAAATGCAGTAGAATCCACATAAAGCAACACTACGACATGCTGACAATCATTAATCAACTACATGAATGCACTCACTAAAACACACACAGGAAGCCAAAGCCATGTGTGAGTAAAGCGGGATAGATGCAGTAATAACTGGATGGTACTTTGAGTCACAAAGCATCACATAAAACTTCACAATTCAAACAAGTCGGTGTCTTTTCTAGAACATGTAGGCTGTAACTTATTGAACTTTCTGTACTCATATTCCCAAAAAGTTTCTTTCTTCAACCTACCTATATATTTTTTTTTAAAGAAAGATGTTGGTGTACAATAAATGTGCAGAATAGTTTCTGTAAAACTGAAGTTTGTTATAACATTAATTATTCTGCCACGTCTGTGTAAGAAGAACAAGACACACAGATCCTGGCACTGTAATTAAAGTTATTTTCAGAGTCTCAAATTAGTTGATACACAGCTTGGAGAAAAGCCAAATGATGTCTTCGGGACACACCGGGCCTCATGCGAGAACACTTGCCTAAACTAAAACTTAGTGTCTGCAGAGCTCGACACGTTTCTCATCAGATTCAACACACTCTTAACTTACCACACAGATCAGATTTATTATTTAGCTTTTTTCCGTGAATAAATCTTTGCTACAGCTGTATGAAAAGCAATTAAATTGAACGCAACCCAAAATGCCCCCAAGAAACAAATATAGTTTTTTATTTAATACTCTTATGTATATTTATACCACACACTCTTCTGATCTTATTGAAAACGTGTTTTTGCGTTCTTTGAGTTCATTTAATCACTTTATGTATATTTATATCGTTGATGCACGAACCCTCCAAGGGTTTTGTGATCAATGGACCTATAATATTTATTAAGCCTCCAAATGTATTCAAACCATTTTGACACATATAATAATATACATTTAATTATTTTATATTCATGCATTTGTTTATATTCTTAACATTTAAAATGTGTTGGAACAAACAAACTTTAACAACTAAATGTTTCTTTTCTTTTCTTAGTAAAAGACCACTGGTTCAACTCTGTCTTCAAGGTTCTAACAGAATAAGAAAATATAATAGATACAAACCAAAATAATAAGAAATGTGTAAATAAAATAGGCATCAGTCCTATTAGCCGCTTTCACACCAAGTACTTTGCCGTACTTAGTTCCAAGCACTTAGTTCCCCCATGGAACTAAGAGCCGATCGCGTTCACACCGGAAGACCCGCTGACGTCACTTCTTCTTCTTCTGCTTTGGGTTTTCTGGCAGGCCGCAAACAACTTCACGGCGTATACTGCCACCCACAGTCCCCAGCCGGAAGTCCCCGGAGTTGGGGACTGGCTTCAGTAGAAGCTGCTGGGACTCCCAGCAGCTTCTACTGAAGCCTTCCGAGTAAATCGCCAGAACGCCGACACCTCCTCATCTCCACCGCTCCCATGTTTTATTTTGTGTTGCCATAAGTTAGTCTCTCTGCGTTGGTGCACGGGGCTAATGCTAATAATGCTAATGCCAGCAAATACAATGGCGGCTTCACAAAACCTTTCAGAGTTTCATGGGGCGTGGTTTGCAATTTGCCCAGCTAATCAGACATTTGACGGTTATTGCTGCTCCCGCTGTGCAAAATCTGTGTAATATGTAGCCAATAAATTCCACATTGTTGGTAAAATAATATTTTGGCCTGCCCCGAATGTTTTTTCTGTAGCCCCGTACAATTCTACCTCAATACTATAATACATTAACCGTGCTTTACGTGAACCTCATCATGACACTAGAGAGGACGGCAGGACTGTAATTTCCCGTGTTCAGTGAATGCAACAGAGGCAAGACACCAGACTAATCAGAGAGAGAGAGAGAGAGAGAGAGAGAGAGAGAGGAGAGAGAGAGAGAGAGAGAGAGAGAGAGAGAGAGAGAGAGAGAGAGAGAGAGAGAGAGAGAGAGAGAGAGAGAGAGGTCTATTCCACACTCGTAAAGAATAGCACTTTACCCCTGCCTATATGCCGTGAGCTGATTATCGAGCCCACATTGTAACAGTCGCGGGTGTACTGTGTGTGTGCGTGTGGGGAGTGTTGCAGTAGAACATTCCACTGTAGCGCCTGGTGCTCGCGCTTTTGTGCGTGCTCTATAGTGCCCGTAATAGTGTTCACTGGAGTCCAGCACCTCAGCACCCCCACTCAAATACCTTCTCGCGCCTCTGACCAGCTCTCTAGCAGGCACTAAAAATGGAGGTAAAAGTTCTCTGAACTAAGTTCTCTTTTTGGTGTGAACGCAAAATTCCAGGCACTAACGGAACTAAACGGGAAAATACTCCGGTGTGAAAGCGCCTATTGTGTTTATGTGACAAGATCACTCACTTAATAATAGTCAACTGTACTTTAACTTCTTCGTACGAGACGTTTTCCCATCTGCCTACTATAGACCATAGTGTTAGGTTGAACTGCTCCATCAGCCTCTGTAAGAGTGTCTGTGTCTAAAGATCGCTCTGTATGACCCTGCACTTAGGCACATGAGGTCATTTCACTGACCTAACCTCTTCCTATGCTGTAAACATTTCTCTTTCACTGTGTTGCACCATGAACACACCCGAGCACACTTTCATCAACAGCAGGATGAAGTCAGCCTCCCCCATCACCCTGTGTAAACACCTCTGAACCTCTGTAGTGCAAACATCATTGAACCCTTTATAAGAAATAGATTTTTCAGCTCCTTCATCTCTCCGTGCACTGGAGGCTTCTCCTTCTTGAAGAAAAGTGAGTGAAACACAGGTTGGCTGCAAGAGGACAGAAACTAAAGGCGTTTGCTACACTTTCTTTTTTAGATGAGATACTCATATTTAAAAGATGATTGCATTTTTTAAATCCTCCACTTGAAGAGCAGCCTGGACTTATACACACCCTGAGCATGCTGTCTGTCACCTTGTGTTTTGTGACGTTCACGATGTCCAGGGTGCAGTTTCCCCATGGTGTCAGCGATGCTTTGATAAATGAGCGCCATTCTGACTTTAATTGAAGGTCAGCTGCTTCTGAGCCTTTAGTTGTTAAACCACTGTGAGCGTTTTGTGGCCCATAAAAAAAGCTTGTGCCTTTGCTGGTCCTGACCCTGGTTTAAATACAGACATCTAAAACCGGGATGTGAAAAAAATACGATAGGAAGCTGAACAGCGTCAAAGAAAGGAGTTTTTACAGATACATGTTCAGTTATTCTTCCATTATATTGAGGAGACTTGGGGGAGTAACGCATTACATGTCTCCATGCTTCAATGTCCAGAAAGCTCTTTATTTCTCTCATACTGGCTGTGCTGCAGCGCCTCTTTTCACCCTCTGTCTGAAACCAGAGCCCAGTCTGCTCTGATTGGTTAGCTGGCCGGCTCTGTTGTGATTGGTCAACCTCTTACGGCCCATCCACACGGCGGCGTGCGTTGAAGCTTCAACACTTCTGCATATTCACTTTGAATGGGGTGACGTCACGCTTTGCCGAACTGCATTGTGGTCGCTTCGATTTGCTCGCTTCGATGGAAGCGTCAGCCAATCAAATCATATGCCAGTACAAGCTCTAGCCAATCAAACCTCGTGCTCGTGTGGCAGGGGCGGGAGATTCATGTGATTGGTTGTTGGTCGAGTTTCAGACACGCCCACCGACAGGCTTCAACGCACGGCGCCGTGTGGATGTTAGAGATGTCCCGCCCCTTAGCCTTTCAAGTCCAATCAGAATCGGGTTTATTAGCAGGTAGGTTCACACGTACGAGGAATTTGACTAGGTGTCGTGGTGCATACATACAAATTAAAAACAAAAATGTAAAAAATAAACAGATAGTGAACTATATTAAGAACACTGTAATACACATATAGTAAGATAGCAATACAAGAAAGCAGTAATTGACAAGATGGCGTTAGAGCGCTATCCAGTGGAAGCACGAGTGTTACATAGTGATGTCATTATGATACGGAAGTAAACAATGGATGTGCTTCAGGCAGTGGGGGGTGGTGTTGGAGAGACCTCTGAGAAGTTAAGCTTTGCAGACCATTTACATGCATTAAAACCAATATAACACAAGGCCAGAAAGGGAAAACCGGAAAAAGCATAATAGAACAAATAAGGTAAAAAAACATGGCGTACAGGTCACAGAACGACATTCCTACAGTGATTAAAAGCATGTGTTGCATATCCTTCTCCTGGGGTTCGTGTATGTAGGCCACTGGTATTAATATACGGATCAATCAGCTAATGGAGACTTTCTTTTTTTAGCATCCCATTGCGTGGCTACCAGTTTCTGCACAATGTCCAAGACTGTCCTCTACTTTTTAATAGTAACATCTTGGGTGCTTGGCTGCACTGTAGGTGGACAGCTCGTTGTCAGCCTCGACATATCCTGCACACACACTCACACACACATTAACACATACACTCTGCCACACATATAGCTCGCCCCATCATTAGAGTCTGGAGCACAGACATGGACATTGGAGGGAGGTGGAGGAGAGATGGATGGACGGAAAAGAAGACGGATTCAGGAGGGAGGATATTCAGGCGCATCATTAGCACCAGGGATGGAGAGATTCAAGAATAGAGGGATATAATGAAGATAAGACGGTTCATGAGGGATTTAAATATACAAGTATTATGCAGACGTGGAATATGAGAAGAGGCTTTTAACTGTGTGCATCCTGTCATGACTGAACAAAGTAATACGTTTTCAAAGGAAGCCTAATTATTGATTGCTTGAAACTGTACAAAGGGCGACACATTTTGCCCAAAGTGATTCACCAAAAGTTGGATTTGGATTAAAAAGTAAATGTCAAAAATATTGTGTAAAATAAAGAAGCTCTGCAGCATATGTTTTAAATGAATACAGAGAGGAAGCAGCTTCACAATGTGATGTTCATTAGGAGAAGCAGTGACAATTAGCTAGATATGCTCACCAGACCAATCAGACAGTCAAACACGGATATCTTATTCAATTTCTCTGTACCGAAATGAACCAATCTGCATAGATATGTGCCTCTAGGAAAAAGGAAAGTCACTTTATAAGCAGTTTGTAATAAGCGGGACTCGCAGAGTGACAGATACTGTACTTCCCGTATCTATCCATCTTCTCCTTCGGGCCCTGAAATAGAAACAGAACCTGGAGTCTGATTATCATTAATTCAGTTTAATTTCCTCTGCCATAACTCAAACATTCATATCCGCACATGAATTATTGGGTTGGAATATCTGTACTTTACATTACCAGGAAGAAAAGCGAGAAGATGGACTTGAAATTGTAAGCGTGGCTCAATATGTGCGTTCCAGGAAACCACATAGAAATGCTATTGACTTCCATCACTTGTGTTTCACTTATAGCTCTCAGAGCATATTGAGCGTATTGAAACAACATTAGCCAGTCTCCAAAGCACAAAAGCTGTGCATAAGAACTGGGAAAGGTTACAGTTATGAGCTAAGAGGGAGATTGATGAGAAGGATTCAGAGATGATGGAACTGTATGGAAACAGTGTTTGGCGTTGGTGCTTTGATTAATGGCGGCCAGTATTGTCCAGTTACATGTATGTATACAATAACACCTAAAGCAGCTCCATATTGTTGAGAATAGACTTATTGTTTGAGTGAGTTTTTCTTTTTCTGAAGGATAGATGTGTTATACATTTCACTTCCCTGCTTACATTTTCTACAAAAAGGGGATAAAGCTAGAGGGGCTAACAAAAACTAGCCGATGGATTTTTCAACGGTCTCCTTTTATCGCTACAACCGACTTGACTCTATTTTTAGACAGATAACTGAACACGAAGTAAGCGGCTAATCAGCAAGTATTTTGGCTATAAAGATATCTTCCTCAGGAGTTGGAGGAGATCAAAACTAGGCTAAAAGGCGATTGACTTACGTTAATCAGATGGCCAGAAACATGACTCCAAATGAATGCTAATGTATGCTAATGCTAATCTTACTGTAGCTGGATATGTAGAGCAGGAACCAGATTTCCTAAAAACACGTGAGGTCATTTGAGTTCACAGCTTGTTTACGAAGCCCAAAAGTAGCCAACAAATCAGAAGCAGTGGGTTTGAATTTGAATGCAGAAGTCAAAAACCTTTGCGACACAGCTGTTGGATTTTGTCTGAGAGCGAGGCCTCAGCAACAACCCCGAAATAGGGACATCAAGGTGACAGTAATGCATACATTGTAGACAACCTGTGAGAGGAAATTTGGCAGGTGAGGAGACAGGACAACAGACCGGGAATGGAAATGAGAGACGCTGAGACTGGAATAAAAAATGCAAAAAAGGGTGAACAGAAAGTGGAGGACAGGAGAAGAGGAAGCATTGACGCTCATGTGACAGAATCAGCCGCCGCTTCATATAACTGGAGAAAGAAAAGTCTCTCAGAGCTGAACTGTTATAATGTGTGTGTGTGTGTGTGTGTGTGTGTGTGTGTGTGTGTGTGTGTGTGTGTGTGTGTGTGTGTGTGTGTGTGTGTGTGTGTGTGTGTGTGTGTGTGTGTGTGTGTGTGTGGGTGGAAGAGAGAGTACTTGTGTGTGACCTAGTCTGCACATGTGGATGTGGGTGTGTGTGTGTGTGTGTGTGTGTGTGTGTGTGTGTGTATGTGTGTGTGTGTGTGTGTGTGTGTATGTGTGTGGAAGAGAGAGTACTTATGTGTGCGTGTGTGACCTAGTCTGCACATGTGGGTGTGTGTGGGTGTGTGTGTGTGTAAGAAAGCTGTCAACTACTCCAGGCGAGAGAGTTCCAGCAGTGTGTCAACCTAATGGGCAGAAACGGGGGCATGGTGAATTATTCAACAGCATTTTAGGGGAGAGAAGATGCTTCCAATATCTTCCCTCAGGAAAAAACGTAAGGAACCTGTTCTCATAACACACACACTTGTACACACACTGCACAGTATGTGTACCGAACAAGGATGCTAACAGGTCCTAAACTCATAAACTAATGCTGTGAAAGCAAATACAGACGCAGCTAGTTCAAAAAACCCACTGAGACTATCTCCATGTTATTTAAAGGGAACACAAGAAGTGGTTGTAGCACCGGTAATATATTAAAATCATCCTCATGTGCCTGGCTGATAACAGGAAGTTATTTACTTGGAGAGAATTCCCATTATCCAACAGATAATAAACACCGAACTCAAATTAATCCCTGGACAGATCACATTTCAAATAAGTTACGTTTGCTATGCTGTATCTTGAACTATCTCTTCGGAAACATGGCCCAGTTTAAAAAGTGCCATCTGTCACTCAGAGAGTATCAGCGAGAATACTGAAACATTTGGGCATTGGATAAGCATTTATAAGTGACATTTCAGACCAAAATAAATGAATATGGATTCAATCAGGGAGGAAAAATATAATTGCATGGCATGTGTAGAGTTTTTTCCAAAAAATAGTCTTCAATAGGTTTCATACTAGCAGAACTGCACCACCACATTGTATGTAACCCTGCTCTGATTTATGTCAACTTTTTCCTCCATTATCTAAACTAGCTCCAACCAACACTAGCCAATGCACAGCCCTTGTGTATCCTGATGATAGAGAGAAACAGATTAGTTTAAAGGGGACCTATCATGCAAAATGTACTTTTTGATGTATTTTACACATAACTATGTGTCCCCGGTGCGTCAGGGAACTCACGCAGCGTCAGAAAATAAAACCCTCTCTCTTTTCCTCCGTACCCAAATCTTTTAAAAACGGGGGTACAACGAGCGGATACAGATTTGCTGCCGATATGACATCAAATCGGCTCCGGACCCACAGAAAGTTGCTATCAGAAACAATGCCTGACGTGTTTTGGACGTAATCTCGTCTTTGTTTACATTAGCAAGCCTCGCTAACACTCAGAGCTAACCTGTACTGGAGAGCACATGTGTTTAAAAAGCAGGAAATATAAAAAGGAACTCACCTTGTGATAAACCCGCAAGAGAAAAAGCATTTGAGCTCCATACTATTTCAGAATTAATCCTTGATGCGGTTTAGAACAGGATGGTGTTTTATCACCGCAGAATTTAAATTTATCTCTGGTAGAATTCTGATCAGGCATTAGCTCCGCCTCCTCTTTTTTTTTTTTTTTAAGCTAAGGACCCAACATCCTTGTTTCTCTAACAGGGCTGCAAAAGAAGGGTATGAGCAGTATGAGGCATGGCTACCATAGATATATATATAAACACTAAATGGCTCATTGGAGATTTTCCAGCGTAGCTCACCGGCCGCCATCTTGCTACAGTTAACAGCTACTCTGGTACGCGCTATGGTAGCTGTTGTAACTTGTAAGGTGAGTGATCTGCACAAAAATACTCTTAACTCTCTGAAATCTCGACGGATTTACAAACTGTTTGGTTTATTATAAACGTTATTAGCATGGCTATGATACAGGATGCTTGGACATGTTGAAATTGCAGCATTTCTTTGTGTATGTGGTTGTATTTATTAACTGGCTAATAACAAGAGGCTGTGAGTGAGACCTATTATTACAAAGTTGACCAAGCAACTTTACACCAGTGGGAGAGGCAGAACTGCTCTTTCTTTTCAACATAACTTAAGTTACACATGATTTCTTCCAAGTGGTTTGGCTTGTTAAAAACATCTTACATTTAGATACATTATGATACAGGAAATTGCTGGCTTTGTGTTTACAGAAGTACCTGACTACGCCTGACTTTTGTGCAGCCTACGGATGCTCCAATCGCCACATTTTTGTCCTTACCCTTAATGTTAAAGGAAAGAAGGGCGGAAAATGTTGACAATAATTTATATATCTGGCTACCTTTCTCATGTTTTTAAGGTTTTCCAAAACCGGAGAGAGGAGGAGGCAGTGGGAAGTTGCAGTGGGAAGTTGCCCTAAGGAGGGACGGTTTTGTTTCCTCTGGCAGGACACTGCTCTGCAGTGAGCACTTCAGGAGTGAGGACTTTGAGAGGACGGGGCAGACTGTCCGGCTTAAAGATGGTGTTGAGCCAACAATATTCAACTTCCCAGCTCATCTTCAAAGGGTATGTGTATCATTGGCCAACAAGAATTCAAGGTGTATAAGCTTGATATAAAAATATGTGATTAAATGTCACACTTTAGTTTTTCATTCTGCAAGTTTAGGAATAAATAATGTGTTGTGTATTACAGCACATTTTAAACACTCAAAATGTCTTTAATTATGTTTATTTTAGCCAGAAGCAACAAGAAGCACAACCACTTCTAGAAGAGCGGAAGATGACCTGCCAATGGACTTGTCTCAGGATGAACCTCAGCCTAATGTTGTGAGTATTCTGAATGTGGCCAAGACCAGAGAGATGGTCATTGATTTCAGGAGGATGAGGACGTCTCCTCTACCCCTGTGCATTCTGGGAGAGGATGTGGCTGTTGTGGAGGACTACAATTACCTGGGAGTTGTTGGAGCATCACCCCATGGCGGTGGTGGAAGGTTCACCTCTGCTCCGCGCCGTCCCTTGATGAGTGGTCTGCTATAAGAAGAAGGACTCAGACACCGAGATATGAGATAAGCTGAGTTTACTGGTAAAAGGCAACCGTACAGAAATACGTACAAAATACAGAGTACCCCATACAAAATACAGAGTACCCCGGACTCAAGTTCTACCACCGTGCGATATACGTATCACTACAGCCAGTTAGAACAAGAGTGTCCAGTATTGAAATGTTACAGTATTTATACACATAAGCGGGGAGGAGTTGTGTTGGTGGCTCCTCCCTTCATATCTTCTAATTCGTTGTTCACTCCTGGGCGACCCCCAAAGCAGTGAGTCAGCTGGTGTTGATTTCGTCTGGTCCATCCCCTCTCTTTACAGTGTGTGTGCAAGTATGACGTCTCTTCCAAAGAGCACGTCCTGTTCTGAGTTAAACTGTCTCTCTTATCAAAGCTTAGTTACATTACAACACAGTGGCGTAGCCACCATAGGGCCAAGGTGGGCCAAGGCCCACCCAGTTTACTCATTGGCCCACCCTGAGAAAGCTTCAGTGTTATTTAAACACATTTTTTTTTAAAAATAATTTTATTATTATTAATAATAAAAAAGATTATTCACCCATTGAGAATATCCAAGAATTCAAAGTGAAATTCAAGTGAACAAATATCGAGTTTAATTAATGTTGTATGTGCTTTATCCTCTGAACCGAACTCATAACGGTAACAACTGATAACCATAATAACGTGAGAGAGGCAGAGAGCTGCCTGCAAAATAAATGATGGCTCAAAGTTCACTAATGATCTTTGGTTTTAAAAAGAAAGCCAGACTCCAAGAAGAGCCCCCACTGCCCTCATCTAGCAGTGATCTATACGATCATTTTCTGGTAACGATGAAATAGCATACATACATGTAACGGTGTTACGTAATCAGAATACAAAAATCAAGTGTATTCAGCTGGCGTTACATTTGAAAACGAGTAATCTGATTACAGTTACTTTCGTAAACCTGAAGTGAATACATTTTGGAATACTTATTGGAATTATTGGTGGAAAAGTGTCCCCACAAAATGTAATATTCATTACCGGCAGAACTGTGTGCACACTGCACAGCGCTGCAGCATGTCTGTGAGGGAGAGAGAGATGCAGCGTGTCTGTGAGGCCCCGCCCCCGCACGCAGAGAGAGAGAGATCTCTTTTAAAATATATTGAAAGTTAGAAACGGAGATGGTTAGATAAAATGTGCAAGATAACGTTTATGTAGCATTTCTTTATTGTCGAAATGATGACATCTATAACGGGATAACATCAAAGTGAATGGCCTGCTGCTGCTGCTGAAGGCATGGGGCAAGTGACTGGAAACAGTTGTAAAAGTTATTACATCGTATCAGATAATAATAATAATGATAATTAATTCTATTTAGGGGCGCCTTTCAAAGCACCCAAGGACACCTTACAATTCATAACATATTTTAAGGAAAGGGTTTAAGACAGTACAAAGAATGCAGTCCGGGTGATGGAAAGTATTCCAAAAGTATTCTTAAAGTAATCTGCCACCGGTACCGGCGGGGATTGTTGTTAGCTTCTGATGCACAGAAGAAAAATCTGGCCCACCCTATTTTTTACAGGCCCACCCTAAAGTAAATTTCTGCCTACGCTACTGTTACAACATTTGATTAGGTCAGCTGAGACCCCCTTGCACCATATACACAACTCACACCCTACACAGAGCAGCAGGGAAACAGATAACACCTTATCCTAACTTCCTGTTGTGTCCTCAAACCCCCTTGCAAAAACATCCGTTGATCACTCACACATTCAAAGGTCACTCCAGGGATTTGACCTAATCAGTCAAACCACATGACATTTTCAGAATACAGCTTACAGTCAGCAATGTTAATACATTTGATCTCACAATTTCCATAACAGATGTTTCACTATATGTTGCACATAACAGGTATAGTTGATCAATTATTATTTCGTTGTACAACAATCAAACAATAATGAGAAGTTACATCACCCACTACCCCAGCAGCCAAACAGTAGCAACAACATACAGCATATAGCAAACATCATTTATGGAATCTCATGTGATCTCTAAATGAATATAGAAATACGCTGAATTAAACTTTTTAATATAACACTATAGCTGGAAACTGTGAACACCTTTAGAGTGCACTCGGACAACGGACTGAACTGGAGGATCAACACTGACGTTGTGTACAAGAAGGGGATGAGCAGACTCTATTTTCTGAGGAAGTTGAGAGCCTTCCACGTGTGCAGCAAGATGCTGGAGATCTTCTAGTCTGTTGTGGCCAGTGCACTCTTCTTTGCT
>CADEHL010000392.1:0-40448 GCA_902827135.1 Harpagifer antarcticus
GAGGGTCTGCAGAGGGGCTGCAGGGGGTCTGCATCAGGAGGTCTGCAGAGGGTCTGCAGGGGGGCTGCAGAGGGGCTGCAGACCCTCTGCAGACCTCCTGATGCAGACCCCCTGCAGACCCTCTGCAGAGGGTCTGCAGGGGGTCTGCAGGGGGTCTGCATCAGGAGGTCTGCAGGGGGTCTGCAGGGGGTCTGCAGGGGGTCTGCAGGGGGCTGAGATCCACATCTGAACACCAAGAATACAAGAGGAGGAGACACAGAGATAAACATAGACCTGCTAGCAAGGTGTAGCATGTCTGCACGAACCTCGCTCTAACATCAGGGCCCGTTTAGGTTTCACTGCCACCTGTCAATCATTTAGTTAGTTAGTTGTAAAAGAAGAACAGATGGTGAACTTTAAATAACTTAAAACAGAAGAAGAAGAAACTCACCTGAAGTGGTGTGCTGCTCTGTGATTGGTCCCCGGTGTGCAGGTGCTGGACGTGCAGCTGCTGAAGGAGCTGGGTCCGGGGGGGGGGTCGGGTCAGCGCCGTGCAGCAGCTCCTGGACCAGGTACGAGCCTCGGCAGCCAATCAGACGCCTGCTGTGCTGATAAACTTCACTCTGATTGGTATGTTTCTCCTGCAGGGGGCGGATCCTTCCTGCTGCCACGGCGACGGCCGGCACGCGCTGACGGTTGCCGTGGTGAACGGTCACCATGACGTACTTCCTGTTTTGGTGCAAAGAGGCGCCGACGTGGACCAGCAGTCCGGACCGTAAGAGAGGAACCAGAACCCATCTTCAAATCTTTCACTAACGTTTCTAATGCTGCGTAAACATGTAATCACAAAGAGACGAAACGGATGCATTACACAACATGTTCTTAACGCCAGTAAAGGAACGACTGATAATCGCTTTCAAAGGGAGTTCAAGGGGAACGGACGTTCACAATGAAGCCAATGCAAATCTGTGATCTTCACAAACACAGACGTCTCCTCAGTTTCAAAGATCATTCAGTCCAGTCTCTGCCTCCCTAATGGATCTGCTCCACTTCCTGCTCCACTTCCTGCTCCACTTCCAGCTCCACTTCCAGCTCCACTTCCTGCTCCACTTCCTGCTCCACTTCCAGCTCCACTTCCTGCTCCAGCTCCACTTCCTGCTCCACTTCCTGCTCCACTTCCAGCTCCACTTCCAGCTCCACTTCCTGCTCCAGCTCCACTTCCTGCTCCACTTCCTGCTCCACTTCCAGCTCCACTTCCAGCTCCACTTCCTGCTCCACTTCCTGCTCCACTTCCAGCTCCACTTCCAGCTCCACTTCCTGCTCCAGCTCCACTTCCTGCTCCACTTCCTGCTCCACTTCCAGCTCCACTTCCTGCTCCAGCTCCACTTCCTTCTCCACTTCCTGCTCCACTTCCAGCTCCACTTCCAGCTCCACTTCCAGCTCCACTTCCTGCTCCACTTCCAGCTCCACTTCCTGCTCCACTTCCTGCTCCACATCCAGCTCCACTTCCTGCTCCACTTCCTGCTCCACTTCCTGCTCCACTTCCAGCTCCACTTCCTGCTCCACTTCCAGCTCCACTTCCTGCTCCACTTCCTGCTCCACTTCCTGCTCCACTTCCAGCTCCACTTCCTGCTCCACTTCCAGCTCCACTTCCTGCTCCACTTCCTGCTCCACTTCCAGCTCCACTTCCAGCTCCACTTCCTGCTCCACTTCCAGCTCCACTTCCAGCTCCACTTCCTGCTCCACTTCCTGCTCCGCTTCCTGCTCCGCTTCCAGCTCCACTTCCAGCTCCACTTCCTGCTCCACTTCCAGCTCCACTTCCAGCTCCACTTCCTGCTCCACTTCCTGCTCCGCTTCCTGCTCCGCTTCCAGCTTCGCTTCCTGCTCCGCTTCCTGCTCCGCTTCCTGCTCCGCTTCCTGCTCCGCTTCCTGCTCCGCTTCCTGCTCCACTTCCAGCTCCACTTCCAGCTCCACTTCCTGCTCCACTTCCAGCTCCACTTCCAGCTCCACTTCCAGCTCCACTTCCTGCTCCACTTCCAGCTCCACTTCCAGCTCCACTTCCTGCTCCACTTCCAGCTCCACTTCCTGCTCCACTTCCTGCTCTACTTCCTGCTCTACTTCCTGCTCCACTTCCTGCTCCACTTCCTGCTCCACTTCCTGCTCCACTTCCTGCTCTACTTCCTGCTCCACTTCCTGCTATTGAGAATAAAGACATGTGAATGTATTTCTGAACCAGCATCTCTGCCTGGTCTCAGTCACTAAACTCGTGTAGCCTTTGTGTTGCGTGTTCCTGGGGGTAAACTCCCCCGGTGGCGTAGTCGGGTACTTTACCTTTGGTGGCTCTGCCTTCCACACCGAGCAGCACCGAGCAGCACCGAGCAGCACCGAGCAGCACCGAGCAGCACCGAGCAGCACCGAGCAGCACCGAGCAGCACCGCCTCGTTACTTTGACCAGAAACTAGGCCCGTAAAGATTTCAGCTTTCCTTGATTTGCAAACACATGTGACAAAACACCAAATATAACAGGGACCCTTTCTAAACCACCTCAGGATGAGACACACACACACACACTGACACACACACACACACACACACACACACTGACACACTTTCTAAACCTCCTCAGGATGAGACACACACACACACACTGACACACTTTCTAAACCTCCTCAGGATGAGGACCACGGCTCTGCATGAAGCTGCAGCTCTGGGACCTGAAGGCCTGCAGTCTGCTAGAGTCCTGCTCAGGTAACACACACACACACACACACACACACACACACACTGTTAGATATTATAATGGATTTACGCTCCACGTTTCAAATATCTCCGCGTCCTTCTAGAGCTGTGTTATATGGAAGGAATTCAGTGCCACCAAGTCAACCGTACCCTACTTTAATGGCAATATTACAATGCACCAGAAATCATTACATTAATACACACAATACAGTATACATACAATAATACAATATACTTGGAATACAATATACTTGGGAACCCAAATTACCTTGTGATCACGTCAGCCAGCCAGCAGAAAGAGACTGAACACAGCTGCGTCTCTTGTATTTATGCTGAAGCAATGGGAGGGGTCATCCGATCTCTCCCCTTTGATTGGCAGCCCAAATATCCTCAACACCCCAAATCTGAAGTTCCCCCACTCACAGGTGGCGAGAGCATTTGCATACAGTGCAAGTCAAGACATGCGGCCACCTTCCCCCGCAGATCCTTTGTCCTCAAAAGTCCATATGGTCTCTCTAAAGTCACATGTGCTTGCCCAAATTCCAGCTCACAGATTTAACCCAAATCATTCTCATTTTTAAGCTTATTCATTTGGAGCTAACATGAATACATTCAAATATTCCATTACAAATCCCCCTTTTGATTTAAATTTAATAAATCAACTACTTTCAAGACATTCACATTCGTTCTGGGATTCAGACTATTTAAACGTTCAGAAATGGCTCCACATATCAACTTCATACGACCGTGTTAGAAATACTAAAATATGTAAATAACTCCATACATCAATTACATCACTTAGTAACAACAAAGTTAAAACCCTTCAATCATTCTGATTGAGTATAGTCAATCGTCATAAGGTATAACCTTCACAGTGGTGATTCAATTAATCTGTAATCTGCAAGATTGCAGTGTCTTCAAGCTTTAACATTACTTCATGTATACTTCATTCCGCTTTAGTTTCAGAGCCACACATGATATCAGTGCATTAAAACTTCCCAAAGAGTGGAGACATCAGTATGTCTCCAACATATCCCTCCTGTTTATACTACGGAATAACATAGAACCTGGAAAGATACCAATGATTGTAAAAGATCAAAAATTCATATACAAAAGTACCCAAACGGCTGAGGTAGGTAAATTGTATAGGCACATGTTTTAATGTAATCCCCATGGTCCAATTCTTTCTCTGTACATCGTCAGTTTCTATCCCTCAGACCCGTTACTGTTTCCCTGCTCACGTCCACTCTTTAAATTCTACTGGGTTCTGTTGGTTTCTTCACTGGTTTGAGACAAGTGCCCTTATTGGAATCACCTCCCTTTGTAGCCAGACTTCCCCACAGTAGAGGCGAGTTTCTGTGTTTTAGGTTTAAACAGCTTCACAGTCAGATGTATCCAGGATGGTCTCTCCGCCAGTCTAACTGCAGTCGATGTAGACAGGAGTGCTTGTTAGGGACCCTCCCCCTTTGGCGAGTGCCTGCTCCTCCTCTTTATCGCTCTGGTGAACACTCACTCTCCTGGTTTCACTGTCTGCGTAGTGTCAGGTACTTCCATCCGTGGCGAGACCCGGAACTCCTGATACTGCGTCCTTGGATACGCCTCCCACACCGTGGAGTCGCCACCCTTGCTTGGTCAGGTACAGCAGGCCCAGCACGCGGAAGATGACAGCTTTCACACATCCTTCCTGGAGGTTTCCCCACTGCACACTGATTCCAGTGGTACCAGATGTCTCCTTTCCCTTCCAAGCGGACAGCGTGAGATGTCCTCTGCATCACCCGATGGGGTCCAGAGAACCTGGGTCTCAGCCACTTGGGGTTTGATGTCCCCCTTTTGCCTCTGTAACCTGTGTGGAGAAATCTGATACAAATCCCTCAATCCTACACTCAGGGCTCCTGGGAACTGGTGACCATGAGTGAGCTCAAATGGAGAGAAACCTGTCCCTTTGTTAATTGAGCTCCTGATTGACATCAGAGCTAGGGGCCATGCGTCTAACCATTTCATGCCTGTCTCTTCACATGTTTTCTTATATCTTAGTAATATATTTTATTTCATGTTTTTTACTCATAAAACAATATGACATTGTCCAGAATAGTAGTTAACTTTATATAACTTTTACTCTTTCTAATCTTTTCAAACATCTTAATTGTCTTGTCTCTCTCTCTCCTACATACTTTTTCCAACTTCACTCGTGGTATTTTAACCACCTTCTATCCTTCTGAGCAAGATATCACTTCAACACATTTAATATCTTGCCCTGTCCATCTATTTCAGTCTTCTTCTATCCATCTATTCTCTTTTCTCTTCAGCCTTCAACAACCTTTTCTTATTTCCATTTCTAACCAGTCTTTTACTTATAATCTGTCCCTTTCCTAGGACAGGTAAATACATCCTGCTACTGTAGTGTTCACAAATAAATCTCCATGCAAACTGCTACTGTACACTCAAAAGTGATCTGTTTCATTTTGAAAAGTCAGCTTTTTGAAAACCAACATGGCTCAGTTCAAACTTTTGTTTCAAAACAAAACTCCTCATCTCTTCCCGACATGATTTGACATAAAGATGATTTGCTACCACTATTTTTCATTGTGATATTTGTTCAAACAGAGACTGCATCTGTCTCTGGATTTAAATATATGCCTGATGGCAGTATATGCATAAAAATAAAAATAAGTGTCCAGGTTTTTAACCTCTGTCATTAAAGGACTGTATAAAAATAAGACATGTCATCTGATTAATCTAAAATCAGAATTTAACAGATAATTTGTGTCGTACATCCCACCATTTTTAGGGACGCCTAATTAACATTCTCAAATCTTCAATTAACTTGACCTAAATAGCTAAAACAGTGCTGTTTTCTGATACCTAAAAAAATACTACAATAGATTTAGACTATAAAAATGTAAATATCAAATTCCTATTGTCTAACAACTCCCCCTTTTCTGAAAAAGAATCCCATTTACTGTGTTTTCATTTTCAGAAACATCAAGAAAGGTACCGAAGGAGTGGCAGACCGGGGTGGTGGTTCCCCTTTTTAAAAAGGGGGACCAGAGGGTGTGTGCCAATTACAGAGGCATCACACTACTCAGCCTCCCCGGGAAAGTTTACTCTAAGGTACTCGAAAGGAGGGTCAGGCCGATTGTCGAACCTCAGATTGAGGAGGAACAATGCGGATTCCGTCCTGGTCGTGGAACGACGGATCAGCTTTTTACTCTCGCAAGGATCCTGGAGGGGGCTTGGGAGTACGCTTATCCGGTCTACATGTGTTTTGTGGACTTGGAGAAGGCGTATGAACCGGGTTCCCAGGGAGTTACTGTGGGAGGTGCTGCGGGAGTATGGGGTGAGGGGGTCTCTACTCAGGGCCATCCAATCTCTGTACTCCCAAAGCGAGAGCTGTGTCCGGCTCCTCGGCAGTAAGTCGGACCCATTTCCGGTGAGGGTTGGCCTCCGCCAGGGCTGCGCTTTGTCACCAATCCTGTTTGTAATATACATGGATCGGATTTCGAGGCGTAGTCATGGGGGGGGGGGGGTCTGCAGTTCGGTGGGCTAAGGATTGCACCACTGCTTTTTGCAGATGATGTGGTTCTGATGGCTTCATCGGTCTGCGACCTTCAGCACTCACTGGATCGGTTCGCAACCGAGTGTGAAGCGGCTGGGATGAGGATCAGCACCTCCAAATCTGAGGCCATGGTTCTCAGCAGGAAACCGATGGACTGTCCACTCCAAGTAGGGAATGAGTCCTTACCCCAAGTGAAGGAGTTCAAGTATCTCGGGGTTTTGTTCTCGAGTGAGGGAACAATGGAGCGTGAGATGGGCCGGAGAATCGGAGCAGCGGGAGCGGTACTGCAGTCGCTTTACCGCACCGTTGTGACGAAAAGGGAGCTGAGCCAGAAGGCAAAGCTCTCTGTCTACCGGGCCATTTTCGTTCCTACCCTCACCTATGGTCATGAAGGATGGGTCATGACCGAAAGAACGAGATCGCGGATACAAGCGGCCGAGATGGGTTTTCTCCGCAGGGTGGCTGGTGTCTCCCTTAGGGATAAGGTGAGAAGTTCGGTCATCCGGGAGGGACTCGGAGTTGAGCCGCTCCTCCTTCGCGTCGAAAGGAGCCAGTTGAGGTGGTTCGGGCACCTAGTTAGGATGCCACCTGGGCGCCTCCCTAGGGAGGTGTTCCAGGCACGTCCAGCTGGGAAGAGACCAAGGGGTAGACCTAGGACCAGGTGGAGGGATTATATCTCTTCGCTGGCCTGGGAGCGCCTTGGGATCCCCCAGTCAGAGCTGGTTGATGTCGCCAGGGAAAAGGAAGTTTGGGGCTCTCTGCTGGAACTGCTACCCCCGCGACCCGACCACGGATAAGCGGAAGAAGATGGATGGATGGATGGATCAAGAAAGAATGGTAATGCATAGGAGGCAGAGGCAAATGCTGTGACCTGGGAACTTTACGCCCCTGGCGTCCTGCTTCAAAGTGTCCTCAGGTTTTTGTTTTACTACGGCATAGGCTGCTTGGAGGCCGTTTTGGGGGTGTCTAAAACAACAGCCGTCTGTGAACAGGTTTTCTGCCTGTGGGATGGGCTCGTCTCTGAGATCTATTCTTAGCTTCACATCTTGGATGATTCTTTCCTCACACCTGTGGGGCTCTCCGCTACCTATGGTGTCTGCGCTGTTCACTCCTTCGTGTGTGTATGTGATGTGTGCCTTTGTCAGAGTTTTCTCCAGCCTTGTTTGTCTCGTTGAAGTCATTGTGAATGCACTTGAGTTCACAAAAGAGACAATGCTGTGTGTTGCCAGTTAAAATTTACTCAAATGATGGGCTAAATGACGTTCCCACGTCTGTGTGTTTAACTGATCTACCTCTGGATTGTTCACTGATTGTTCCTGTCATAGATATCTGCTTAACTTTGCACCTCGCCCTCCTGCTGTCTTTCTCTTCCTGTCCTGTTTTATCGTAAAACTCCTCAGTTTCATGGCTTGCTGTGTCCCTCCCCCTTTTATGGCCCGCTATCCCCTCACCACTGTCCCCCTTGGACATGGGTGATAAGACGTCTCACCTCTCTCCCCCTCCTCAGCGCGCCTGTGTATTCTGTCTAACGAGGAGGAAACTTGTGTTTTTTTAACTTTTAGTTTGAGATTTGTGGTCTGAGTTAGAGACAACATTATTTTGCATTGTTCTAAAATATTCGACTCGTTCTGCGACATAGTCCAGAATGTCGCCATCTGTAGGCACCTCCGTGTCTTTAACACCATGAGGGAACAGAAGAGTGTTAAATTCATCTGTTTTTATCGGGCTGTGGATTGCCATTGCACCCGGGAGATTTTGGTCTGTGACGGGAAGAATTGTAATTCCACTCATTGCGAGGGCAGCATTGTGACAAACCCTCCTCAATCTATCTAGTGCCTGCGTCTGTTTGTTCCATTTGCTACGAGCAAACCATCTGGGTTTCTGTTCGTTTAGGTGTGCAATTTGCTTTACAATCTGTCTTTCATCTAAGTTAAATCTATCCATGTTGTGTTACAAGCATGGTTAGATTTGTAACAGAATACAAAACTAACTGTATTTAGCGCTATATTTGAAAAACAAGTAATCTGATTACAGTTATGTAATCTGACCCAAGTGTCGGTCTATGTCGTGCGTAAAAATGTTAACAAACACCAACTACAAATTAAAGATAAATTGATTTAGCAAAATGAACTCTTATGTGATTCAAAAATGTGACAAAAGAACAATGATTTGTCTTACACCAGATTGTAGTCTAACAGAATGACTCTTGACCTCATGGGGTCAAATAACTTGGATGACCGGGGGGAAGGGAAGAGAAGACTCAACCATGTGCAGAGAGAAATCACACTGCTTGGAGACTGAGTTCAATAAAAATTAAACCATACGACTTGTAGTCTGGCTTCAATAAAAATGTAACAAGACAAGGCCAGTTCATAACACACAAATTGTCCTCTTTGTATGTCTAATCTAGGTAGAATAATCCACTATTATATTTAATTTGAATGTACTTAATTCTCTGTTATCATTTTATCGTGTAGGAATCGGAGATCAGTACAAGCCTTTTCTTTAGCCCCCTGTTTGACACCGCTTAAAATCAATCTCTTAATCTGTTCCCATTGCTCCAGGTAACTACCTGGAATTTCAGAATCGTTTTTAGCATTCTGTCGTTCCATATTCACTTCGCTTTTATTTATCTGACTCAATTAATATGTGCACTTCGCTTTTATTTATCTGACTCAATTAATATGTGCACTTCGCTTTTATTTATCTGACTCAATTAATATGTGCTCACATGTATTAATATACTGGGCTATTGTCGTAGTTACTATTAACGCGCTTCCCGTCTTCAATACCGGTCAGCAATGTAATGTTTAAACTTAGCGCTTGAAGCTAAATTCATATAACAATGTCAAAGTTGTTTTTTATATTTGCTGTTGCTAAATGACTGTCTTTTTTACAATTGCACTGCAGTAAAATGTTTTTATTACATGTACAGCACTTTGGCTCGACCAAACATCGTTTTTAAATGTGCTCTATAAATAAAATTTGATTTGATTTGATTTGAAAGGTGTACTACCCCCTTTCAGCCACTAGATGGCAGCAGCAGACCACAAATGAGCCTCACTCATCCGAGTGCTTCATTGAGATCCACAAATATTGAGTAATTACCATAACACAGACCTCCGGCTCTTAGCTTTAGATCGTTCGTCTGTGCTGTAAAACTCCTCAGTTCTAGCCGGCGACCCGATCTGAAATATCGGGTTTCCAGGTTCTGTCGTGCGGTACTCAAAACACGCAACCCACAGACTGCACCGTCTCTACGCCACTCAGGACTTTATCTACCTGTAGATCCGCGCTAAACCGTTCTTATGTACGCGACTCAGGACTTTATCTACCTGCAGATCCGCGCCAAACTATAATCAATATGTAACTGTCTATGTACGCCACGCCGGACTATATCTACCTGCGATCAACGACTATGTTTAAAATATGCATTGTATATTCCATTTAAACTTTAAAAACACTGTGAAACGCCTTCAGACAATCCTAACATTTTAGTGTATTCAATCACAGACAATCGATTTTCATAACAGGCGTCTGTAAGTACCTTTGAGTTGTGCAGGGCCCTGCGTGATTGTCTGAGGTGTTTAAAAGCGCTTATTCCCGACCCAATCCGGTCGTCTGAATCCCTCCTCAGCCCGTTATTCTGCACGTCGGGACACCATCTGTTAGATATTATAATGGATTTACGCTCCACGTTTCAAATATCTCCGCGTCCTTCTAGAGCTGTGTTATATGGAAGGAATTCAGTGCCACCAAGTCAACCGTACCCTACTTTAATGGCAATATTACAATGCACCAGAAATCATTACATTAATACACACAATACAATATACATACAATAATACAATATACTTGGAATACAATATACTTGGGAACCCAAATTACCTTGTGATCACGTCAGCCAGCCAGCAGAAAGAGACTGAACACAGCTGCGTCTCTTGTATTTATGCTGAAGCAATGGGAGGGGTCATCCGATCTCTCCCCTTTGATTGGCAGCCCAAATATCCTCAACACCCCAAATCTGAAGTTCCCCCACTCACAGGTGGCGAGAGCATTTGCATACAGTGCAAGTCAAGACATGCGGCCACCTTCCCCCGCAGATCCTTTGTCCTCAAAAGTCCATATGGTCTCTCTAAAGTCACATGTGCTTGCCCAAATTCCAGCTCACAGTTTTAACCCAAATCATTCTCATTTTTAAGCTTATTCATTTGGAGCTAACATGAATACATTCAAATATTCCATTACAACACACACACACACACACACACACACACACACACACACACACACACACACACACACGGTAGACAGAAACACATCTGGACTGCACCTCGGCAGGAAGCGGTTCTGATCTTTAAGAGTTAACTGATATAAGCAGTCTGTCCAAATGATCCAGTCTCTCCTAAATCTACCAAGGAAGTACAGAAACGGCCTCTTCCTGGTTCAAAGGTCAGAAATAGATTCAGTATCCTCGATAACCCCCAAAACACTTAACCACAGGCTCTAATGGTAATTCATTCTTCATCTTGTGTAAATGTCCCAACATCTGCAGGTTAGCATCTAGCAGGTTCCATGTGCTGGAGACCCTACTGTACGTTTCTAACATACAGCAGGACTCTATGAGACACTACACGGTCATGGTTGACTGCAATTATTATTATTACGCTAAGAAAATGTAACTACGAAGAGACACTTTAGTTCATCTGAAACTCATGGTTTGTTTTGATTGGTTAGAATGTCTTTCTCAGACGTATGTCTTCTATCTGCTGTGTTCCAGCTGTAAGGCGAGCGTTGGGCGCAGGAGCTCTCCGGCGGTCAGACGGCGTACGACGTGGCGCTGAGATCCGGCAGCAGAGAGACCGTGTCCCTGATCACAGCTCAGATCGGAGACCAGCTGGTGAGACAACTGACCGAGCCTGGACGTCTCCTGAACCACAGACTGAACCTGGACGTCTCCTGAACCACAGACTGAACCTGGACGTCTCCTGAACCACAGACTGAACCTGGAAGTCTCCTGAAAGTCTCCTGAACCACAGACTGAACCTGGACGTCTCCTGAACCACAGACCGAACCTGGACGTCTCCTCAACCACAGACCGAACCTGGACGTCTCCTGAACAACAGACTGAACCTGGACGTCTCCTCAACCACAGACTGAACCTGGACGTCTCCTGAACAACAGACCGAACCTGGACGTCTCCTGAACAACAGACTGAACCTGGACGTCTCCTCAACCACAGACCGAACCTGGACGTCTCCTGAACAACAGACCGAACCTGGACGTCTCCTGAACAACAGACTGAACCTGGACGTCTCCTCAACCACAGACTGAACCTGGACGTCTCCTGAACCACAGACTGAACCTGGACGTCTCCTGAACCACAGACTGAACCTGGACGTCTCCTCAACCACAGACTGAACCTGGACGTCTCCTGAACCACAGACTGAACCTGAACGTCTCCTGATCAACAGACTGAACCTGGACGTCTCCTCAACCACAGACTGAACCTGGAAGTCTCCTGAACCACAGACCGAACCTGGATGTCTCCTCAACCACAGACCGAACCTGGACGTCTCCTCAACCACAGACCGAACCTGGACGTCTCCTGAACAACAGACTGAACCTGGACGTCTCCTCAACCACAGACCGAACCTGGACGTCTCCTCAACCACAGACCGAACCTGGACGTCTCCTGAACAACAGACTGAACCTGGACGTCTCCTCAACCACAGACCGAACCTGGACGTCTCCTGAACAACAGACCGAACCTGGACGTCTCCTGAACAACAGACTGAACCTGGACGTCTCCTCAACCACAGACTGAACCTGGACGTCTCCTGAACCACAGACTGAACCTGGACGTCTCCTCAACCACAGACTGAACCTGGACGTCTCCTGAACCACAGACTGAACCTGGACGTATCCTCAACCATAGACTGAACCTGGACGTCTCCTGAACAACAGACCGAACCTGGACGTCTCCTGAACAACAGACTGAACCTGGACGTCTCCTCAACCACAGACTGAACCTGGACGTCTCCTGAACCACAGACTGAACCTGGACGTCTCCTCAACCACAGACTGAACCTGGACGTCTCCTCAACCACAGACTGAACCTGGACGTCTCCTGAACCACAGACTGAACCTGGACGTCTCCTGAACCACAGACTGAACCTGGACGTCTCCTCAACCACAGACCGAACCTGGACGTCTCCTGAACCACAGACTGAACCTGGACGTCTCCTGATCAACAGACTGAACCTGGACGTCTCCTCAACCACAGACTGAACCTGGACGTCTCCTGAACCACAGACTGAACCTGGACGTCTCCTCAACCACAGACTGAACCTGGACCTCTCCTGAACCACAGACCGAACCTGGACGTCTCCTGAACAACAGACTGAACCTGGACGTCTCTTCAACCATAGACTGAACCTGAGTCTGTCTGAAGCACCGGGGCACGTCCTGCAGCCGGATGTGGACTTACTGCAAGATAGATTTGATAACAGTGATACTTCTCTGGCTGTAGTTTGAGATAATTTTCATAATGCAGATTTGTTGAGATCTTCTAGAATGTGTCTGTCTGTTAAATGTCAGAAAAGTGTTTTTAAATGTCTCGTTTCGACAGCGACATCTTCAGCATGAAAGTCTTCCACCCTGTGCCTCGTCCCAGAGACAGATGTAAGATGCGTCTGAAATAAAGCTTGTTTTAAAGAAGCACTGGATACGTTTCCTACTGCAGTCGTTAAATGCACAATACCTTCCATACAGTAGTTCCTCACGCCGCCGGGGGGACGGCAAGCCCAGCTCAGAAAACACAGGTTTACTGAACACAAAACTGACGGATTCATGACGATATTTAAGGCCAGATATATTTATTATTCCGATCTTACAAAAGAAACACGGTGAGGTTTTCTGAATTATTGTTGATCAGAATTTCTTCTGAAAGCACCAACAGTCACAGAAACAGTTTGA
This sequence comes from Harpagifer antarcticus, assembly GCA_902827135.1. Lineage (NCBI taxonomy): Eukaryota > Metazoa > Chordata > Actinopteri > Perciformes > Harpagiferidae > Harpagifer > Harpagifer antarcticus. Next base: position 13,253 of record CADEHL010000392.1, read on the forward strand.
TTCGTCATCATCGCTCCAAAGAAAGTAGAGAGGTGTTTACTTACAGGCTGTACCGACTCTTTTGCACGAGGCTTTGAATATCTGTCAAGAACTAAATAAATCCTTGTCTTTAATGAACACAACGCGTTCGTGAAGATGTTTAACGAGTATACTGTACTGAAGCAGAGTATTTGGTTAGTTGCATTTGGACTTTATAACGCTCTTATTGGAAGTGCCTGAAACAAACCACCACTGGAATAGAACTAACACTAACACCCTCATCCTTACCTGACAAACACAATCCAAACAAATGGAGCTAAATTGGAGCGGGAGATTCCCAACGTTCTGATAAATCCATCCAACATTGTCCCAGTTTCCCGCGCTCCATCAGGTGTAACTGTTTCTGCCCTGCTTCCTTTGAGCCAGGCACTGTGCTGCAGCCGGGTGGATGTCCATTATAAGAGGAAGATCTCCGTCTCCTCTGGACCGGTTGGACTTCTGCAGGTGAAGATCAGCGCCTGAGTCTCAGGAAGAAGGCGTGGCGGCACTCGATGCTGTCCACTGGGTAATACTTATCGTAGAAGTCCAGGATGTACTCCTCCGCTTTGAAACCGAACTTCTGGTAGAGCAGCATGGCGGCGTTACTGGCCGACACGTGCAGCGTCACGTCTTTCCCCATGCACGTCTGAGAAACACAGGAAAACAGTCGAAACAGATCCCTGATCAGATTATAGCTGGGATCGTCCTTCATATTAAAAAGCCTCTATGAAGCGACCGCTGCTCTCACACTCATTCTGTGGGATTAGTATCGACATTACAATCATTTCCCGATGTTTAATCTACATCTGTCTCAGGGTACATTTCACATAACTTTTACCAGAAACTATGCCCGTAAAAAAGATTTACATTTACTGGACGTCTACTGATATTTACGGTCAAAGTCCGGTAAATACCTGCTCACGGAAACACTGGCTTCCATATTGGTCCTTCAAATGACTGTCTGAGCTCACCTGGATCAGATGGTAGATCATGAAGGTGGCGATGCCGGCCCTCCTCCACTCCGGATGGACCAACAGGAAGGAGATGTAGGCCTCGTTGTACTTCACATCCGGCACCATGAAACCAAAGCCGATCACCACTTTCTTATACAGGACGACCACGCTGAAGTCCGGGTACTGCAGGCACTCGGACAGGTCCACACCTGGAAGAGAGCCAGAGACACGCTGGGTTTGGACAGATTCGTGGTAGGGTGGTTGTTGGTAAGAAGAGACAGATTCATGGTAGGGGGGTTTTAGGTTTGTAGGACTTTGTGTACCTGGCCAGTAGCTTTCGTTGCACATGGCGTTCACCGAGGGGATGTGGTTGGGGCGGACGTAGCAGTAGTCGATGGGAGCGTTGGGTTCAGGGACCCAGTTGGGGTTCTTTCTGTGGGGGTAAGCTCTGATCTCTTCCAACAACCTCAGCTTCACCGGACGACTCTCATAGTCCCTCCTGAAAAACAAACAGAGAAGTGCTACTATAGAAACACCTACTCAGATTACTACAACTAATGAGAGAGCATCGAAACGCAATGTCTAGAGAATTCCTGAAAGTTCTGAGGACTTTAGAAAAATGTATCTTTTATCGGCACCCCCTTACCATCGACACATCTCTGGACTTTCTACCCGACAAAAAGCCTCCAGACGAGCTGAAGCCCTGAAAGGTTTCAGGACTAAAGTCTCGACCCGACAAATTCATCTTTCATCGATTACCATCAAGAGGGTTGGGGTTAGACTTTCTGCCTGACGGCAGGTCTCAGGACTGTAGTTTCTAGTCTCTACCTGACAAAAGGTCTGAGTCTCGGGACTCTAGTCTCTACCTGACGAAAGGTCTGAGTCTAGGGACTCTAGTCTCTACCTGACGAAAGGTCTGAGTCTAGGGACTCTAGTCTCTACCTGACGAAAGGTCTGAGTCTAGGGACTCTAGTCTCCACTCCATTTAAAGTCTTGGGAAAATAGTCTTTCCTTGACAATTGTTCTCCTGCCCCATCTACCTGCCCAAAGGTTTTAGGACCCTTCACGACAAAGGGTCTACAGACTCTCCTCCCCCTGAAAAGTCTCAGGACTCTAGGTCCTGCACCACAGAAAGTCTCGGGCTATAATCTCTACCGGACACTGGTCGGTGATCTTTCATCAGGACCCCCTTCAAATCAAAAGATACCCAAACTCTCTAAACAACACAAAGTCTATAGCGGATCATATCTATGTGGACGTTTCCTACCTGATGGAATTCCTCAGGACTCACTACCTGATTACTTTAAAAAGGGACTCTTTACCTGATGTAGGGTTTCAGGATGCGGGCGGTGTACGGACTCTTGATGCTCAGGTCCGAACTGCCTTCTGCTCCCGTCAGACGATGGCAGAAGGACACCGGGGTCTGCTGAAGGCCTCTTCTGCTGGAGAGGTTGGTCTGCACACAAACACATGTATAGTCTACAACGGTTGACAAGGAAATGACACTGAATAAGACCAGGATGAAGGTTGGAGGTACCTGGAAGCGATCAAGGATCCGCGACTCCTGGCTGTTGGTGCAGTATTTCCCCAGGAGTCCCCCTCGCGTCAGGGTCCCCGTGGCGCCGTAGATTCCCCCCACCAGGCTGAGGGTGGCGCTGACCGCCCGGTCGACGTCCAGCAGGGGGAGCCCTCGCTGCCTCTTGGCCTGGCGCACCTGCAGCTTCCTGTGGAGGCGCTTGGCCTGCGGAGTGACGGCTAACGCAAGCGGGCAGGAGGCCAGCCGGCGGAGCAGCATCCTCTCCTCGCACAGACTGAGGGGGGAGAAGCAGGGGGTCTGGGGTACTTCGTCTGCTTTCTCAGGGTGATTTATCCTCCTCCTCTCGGGGCCTCCGGCACCAACACAGCCCCCGGCAGAGAGCAACGGCCCCTCCCTGCGTCCCACCGGCCCTTCAAACTCTTCGTCGCGTCCTTCGTCGTCTTCGCTCTCGGCTTCACGTTTGATGTGAGGCGCCGTCGGACGGAGCTTCTTCCGGGCGACGAGGCTGGCGCGAGGAGGAGGGAGGTACTCCATCCCCGGGTCGATCATCCCCTCCGTGTCCATCTCCTCATCGTCTGCAGAGGACAACTTTAATGTTTACTACATGTTCAAAGGTTGAAGGTCAACCCTGTGAGAAACTCCATGAACTAGCAGACGGAACAACACGGTGAGGCTGCCCGACAACATCACCTCTGACCCCAACACGTCCTGAACAGTGAATATGAATATCATATCGGAGATACAGGGTCCCAGGATGTAATAAAGTCAGACTGAGCTCTCCTTTGTGCACCAGTCCTCAAACACAGAGTTTAATCCCAGATCTGATCGGGTCTTGAACATGCCACATGATTTTATGTTAAACTGTTTCCTTGTACTCGTGTAACCTTGTATCGTGTCTTAATACCTGTCCTTGTTGATGTTGCACACGGAGCTGCTGTGATGCAGGAAACATTTCAGACTTGACCTGAAGACAAAGTGCTATTGTATCATATGAACTACTCACAACAGACCTGGAGGATCTGAACTCACCGTGGAACAGGGCCTGCGGGGGCATGGCGTCGGGGATCAGGTCGGCCTCCGACAGCAGGCTGGGAGTCGCTGAGTGCGAGGCCGGCGTCCCCGGGGCGGAGAAATCTGGGGAGGGTGAGGGCGAGGGGCTGGTGAGGGGGGTCCGGTCCGACGAGCTGAGGGAGGAGAAATCAATCACCTCTCCTTTCTCAAGGACCAGGTCCGGTCGGCGCCCGGCGTTCCCCCCCCCGGCCTCCGCCCAGTTTGACGGGCGTGGAGGAGGCGCTGCGGTCGGTGTACCCTCCCCCTCCGCCCGACGCCTCCTTCTGAGCCCGCCGTATGTCTTTGGCCTCCTGCGTCCGGCAGCGCTTCTCCTTCAGCTGGATGGCGTTCTCCACCGGGTTCCTGGCCCCTCGCTTCCTCAGACCCTCCACCGTGATGATGGGTTCCATGACGGGCTTCGAGGCTGCAGGTCAGACAGCTCAGAGTCAGTTACAGACTTTAAAACACCTGATGTGTTCGGGGGAATCTGACATGCTTTCATCAATCGTAATGTTGGGAAACTAGTGAGTGTCCTCTTCCAACCTGAGAGTAGCATGCTAACAAAGCTAACTGTAGCTGAGAACATGACAGGATGTGAGATTACCTAGAAGAGCATCAGGACTGTTTGAGGCAGATGATAGCTATGTGATTAACATGATGATTCAGCCTCTATGGAGACAGACATCAAGCATGCTCATTTCTGACGTGGAGCTAATCTGAAGTAAACATTGAACACTGCTTTCTATTCCTCCATCTTGTGACTGTGTGACTCCCTCTCTTGGATATCAGCATGTGAAGGACACTGCTCAGGAACTAGTCTCTGTATGTGATGACTCCTCCTGGAGAGGACCACAGACACATGGATCCTGAGGCTGAAGGACACTGCTCAGGAACTAGTCTCTGTATGTGATGACTCCTTCTGGAGAGGATCACAGATACATGGATCCTGAGGCTGAAGGACACTGCTCAGGAACTAGTCTCTGTATGTGATGACTCCTTCTGGAGAGGACCACAGATGGACCCTGAGGCTGAAGGACACTGCTCAGGAGCTAGTCTCTGTATGTGATGACTCCTTCTGGAGAGGACCACAGACACATGGATCCTGAGGCTGAAGCTCAAGCCGGGGACCAGGGAGAGTTCTCTAACACATTTGGGTTTCACATTTGATTGATTCGAGGCCTCGTGAGTCTAGAACCCTGTTTTAAGTAGACAGTACAGAGACTATCTGTCCGGTCTAGAGTCCGGAGACCTGTTCTCGTATCGAGGCCGTAGAATTGTTTGATTTGTGAAAAGTACTTTCCCTAAACACAACATTGGCTTTTATTGTTTCAGGATGGCATTACCTCTTCTCTCTGGGTCCAAGAGGTTTGCTCGATGATAGTATAATCCAAGGTCACATGAAAAGTATTAGTCAGGGTTTAACTGGAACCCTGGTTCAGTGCAGATGGACCATACCTTTGGCCTTGGTGGTGGATTTTTCAGTGTCTGGCCTCAGAGTCGGTGGTCTGTTCTGGACCAGCTTCCACCAGCCGGGCTCTCCGAACTCCTGCGCTCCGGACCGGAAGAAGGTGGGACTGCCGACCGACAGGCATCCGGCCACCGTGCTCCACCAGGTCGAGGTCTTCTTCCTGCAGAGAAACAACAAAGTTAGCTGTTAGCCGTTAGCATCCGGCCACCGTGCTCCACCAGGTCGAGGTCTTCTTCCTGCAGAGAAACAACAAAGTTAGCTGTTAGCCGTTAGCATCCGGCCACCGTGCTCCACCAGGTCGAGGGTCTTCTTCCTGCAGAGAAACAACAAGTTAGCGGTTAGCCGTTAGCATCCGGCCACCGTGCTCCACCAGGTCGAGGTCTTCTTCCTGCAGAGAAACAACAAAGTTAGCGGTTAGCCGTTAGCATCCGGCCGCCGTGCTCCACCAGGTCGAGGTCTTCTTCCTGCAGAGAAACAACAAAGTTAGCTGTTAGCCGTTAGCATCCGGCCACCGTGCTCCACCAGGTCGAGGTCTTCTTCCTGCAGAGAACAACAAAGTTAGCGGTTAGCCGTTAGCATCCGGCCGCCGTGCTCCACCAGGTCGAGGTCTTCTTCCTGCAGAGAAAACAACAAAGTTAGCGGTTAGCCGTTAGCATCCGGCCACCGTGCTCCACCAGGTCGAGGTCTTCTTCCTGCAGAGAAAACAACAAAGTTAGCTGTTAGCCGTTAGCATCCGGCCACCGTGCTCCACCAGGTCGAGGTCTTCTTCCTGCAGAGAAACAACAAAGTTAGCGGTTAGCCGTTAGCATCCGGCCACCGTGCTCCACCAGGTCGAGGTCTTCTTCCTGCAGAGAGTAATAGGAACAATAGGAATCTCACTGACCTTGTTCCCAACAGGAAGTTCCAGTGTCGTCCGATGAAGGCGCAGATGTCCTCTTTCCACCTGAAGTATCCCTGCCGGCCGGTTCCTTCCAGAGACAGGTTGTACATCGCCAGCATCACCACCTGAAGAAGAAGAGTATGACAGAATAATTGCACAGCCTGAGCATATTCTCTATTTCACGGTTTAGGAGGGATTAGCTGCTGATCCAGAGTCAGTGTTTTGACTTGGAGTGTGTCCACAGAGACGATGTTACCTGCTGCCAGGTGAGCCTCATCCTCTCGAAGCTCTCCTTCCCGTCCTCAGAACAGTCGCTGCAGACGAACTTAAAGAAGTTATCTCCCTTCAGGTAGCTGGGCTGCTCCGCCCTCAGCTGGGCTGCTCACAGAAACATGAATTAACGTCATTAAAAAGGTCTCCTATCGTGCAAAATGTCTTCTCTACATCACCGTGTGTCCCCGGTGTGTCAGGAGACTCACTAAGTGATGTCTTCTACATCACCATGTGTCCCCGGTGTGTCAGGAGACTCACTAAGTGATGTCTTCTCACCATGTGTCCCCGGTGTGTCAGGAGACTCACTAAGTGATGTCTTCTACATCACCATGTGTCCCCGGTGTGTCAGGAGACTCACTAAGTGATGTCTTCTCACCATGTGTCCCCGGTGTGTCAGGAGACTCACTAAGTGATGTCTTCTCACCATGTGTCCCCGGTGTGTCAGGAGACTCACTAAGTGATGTCTTCTCACCATGTGTCCCCGGTGTGTCAGGAGACTCACTAAGTGATGTCTTCTACATCACCATGTGTCCCCGGTGTGTCAGGAGACTCACTAAGTGATGTCTTCTACATCACCGTGTGTCCCCGGTGTGTCAGGAGACTCACTAAGTGATGTCTTCTACATCACCGTGTGTCCCCGGTGTGTCAGGAGACTCACTAAGTGATGTCTTCTACATCACCATGTGTCCCCGGTGTGTCAGGAGACTCACTAAGTGATGTCTTCTACATCACCATGTGTCCCCGGTGTGTCAGGAGACTCACTAAGTGATGTCTTCTACATCACCATGTGTCCCCGGTGTGTCAGGAGACTCACTAAGTGATGTCTTCTCACCATGTGTCCCCGGTGTGTCAGGAGACTCACTAAGTGATGTCTTCTCACCATGTGTCCCCGGTGTGTCAGGAGACTCACTAAGTGATGTCTTCTACATCACCATGTGTCCCCGGTGTGTCAGGAGACTCACTAAGTGATGTCTCCTCTACATCACCGTGTGTCCCCGGTGTGTCAGGAGACTCACTAAGTGATGTCTTCTACATCACCGTGTGTCCCCGGTGTGTCAGGAGACTCACTAAGTGATGTCTTCTACATCACCATGTGTCCCCGGTGTGTCAGGAGACTCACTAAGTGATGTCTTCTCACCATGTGTCCCCGGTGTGTCAGGAGACTCACTAAGTGATGTCTTCTCACCATGTGTCCCCGGTGTGTCAGGAGACTCACTAAGTGATGTCTTCTACATCACCATGTGTCCCCGGTGTGTCAGGAGACTCACTAAGTGATGTCTTCTACATCACCATGTGTCCCCGGTGTGTCAGGAGACTCACTAAGTGATGTCTTCTCACCATGTGTCCCCGGTGTGTCAGGAGACTCACTAAGTGATGTCTTCTCACCGTGTGTCCCCGGTGTGTCAGGAGACTCACTAAGTGATGTCTTCTCACCATGTGTCCCCGGTGTGTCAGGAGACTCACTAAGTGATGTCTTCTCACCATGTGTCCCCGTGTGTCAGGAGACTCACTAAGTGATGTCTTCTCACCATGTGTCCCCGGTGTGTCAGGAGACTCACTAAGTGATGCAGGACTCTGCCCCCCACCACTCCCCCCTCAGTGATATGACTGAACTGTCTCCTCACCTGCGGGGATCCACTTGTGGCAGCGGTCGCAGTGGAAGCTCGTCTCCTCGCAGCCCCCCCCCCTCCTCCAGCTCGCTGGTTAACGAGTCTCCGCTCTGGTCATGTGACAGGTCAACAGATCCCTGGTCCTCCGACTCCACGATCAGCAGCGTCTCCCCCTCCACCTCCCCCTCCTCGAGACCCTCGTCCTCCCCCCCGCCCAGCGGCTCGCTGCTGCTGTCCATCACACCTGAGCAGGTAAACAGGAAGTCAAACGGTTAGTGTGGGGCTCACAGGTCGAACAGGAATCCAGTAGAGGTTCATTTACAGTGAGCGGAGCCTGCCGCTCTTAACGTCGGATTATATCAAATTCTGAAAACTAAAACACTGAATTAGGAACACGACTCTTCTTCAGAGGACTCTTCTTCAGAGGACTCTTCTTCAGAGGACTCTTCTTGTTTTCTTAATGACGTGATACCAAAAAAAGAATAGCAATTGTACAGATTCTAAATATCTAAACTCCCGATCCACCCTTTGTGTTTTTATGACCTGTTTTTTGTTCATGAACTCAGTTTGGATTCAGTTTGAATTCAGTTTGAATTCAGTTTGGATTCAGTTTGAACTCAGTTTGGATTCAGTTTGAACTCAGTTTGGATTCAGTTTGGATTCAGTTTGAACTCAGTTTGGATTGAGTTTGAATTCAGTTTGGATTCAGTTTGAACTCTGTTTGGATTCAGTTTGGATTCAGTTTGAATTCAGTTTGGATTCAGTTTGAATTCAGTTTGGATTCAGTTTGAACTCAGTTTGGATTCAGTTTGGATTCAGTTTGAACTCAGTTTGGATTCAGTTTGGATTCAGTTTGAACTCAGTTTGGATTCAGTTTGGATTCAGTTTGAACTCAGTTTGGATTCAGTTTGGATTCAGTTTGAACTCAGTTTGGATTGAGTTTGAATTCAGTTTGGATTCAGTTTGAACTCTGTTTGGATTCAGTTTGGATTCAGTTTGGATTCAGTTTGAACTCTGTTTGGATTCAGTTTGGATTCAGTTTGAACTCAGTTTGGATTCAGTTTGGATTCAGTTTGAATTCAGTTTGGATTCAGTTTGGATTCAGTTTGAACTCAGTTTGGATTGAGTTTGAATTCAGTTTGGATTCAGTTTGAACTCTGTTTGGATTCAGTTTGGATTCAGTTTGGATTCAGTTTGAACTCTGTTTGGATTCAGTTTGGATTCAGTTTGGATTCAGTTTGAACTCTGTTTGGATTCAGTTTGGATTCAGTTTGAACTCAGTTTGGATTCAGTTTGAACTCAATTTGGATTCAGTTTGAACTCAGTTTGGATTCAGTTTGGATTCAGTTTGGATTCAGTTTGAACTCAGTTTGGATTCAGTTTGGATTCAGTTTGGATTCAGTTTGGATTCAGTTTGAACTCAGTTTGGATTCAGTTTGGATTCAGTTTGGATTCAGTTTGAACTCAGTTTGGATTCAGTTTGAACTCAGTTTGGATTCAGTTTGGATTCAGTTTGAACTAGTGAGAGGACTGGCCCTGCATGGAGTCCACCAGAGAGGGGTCCCAGTTAGTGAGAGGACTGGCCCTGCATGGAGTCCACCAGAGAGGGGTCCCAGTCAGTGAGAGGACTGGCCCTGCATGGAGTCCACCAGAGAGGGGTCCCAGTCAGTGAGAGGACTGGCCCTGCATGGAGTCCACCAGAGAGGGGTCCCAGTCAGTGAGAGGACTGGCCCTGCATGGAGTCCACACTACAGCGTCGCCAGCTTCAAAAACTGTTTCCAACGCGTCTGCCCATTCACTCTGAATGGGGTGACGTCACGTTGCCTCGCTTTTCGCCGAACTGAATTGTGGGTAGCATAGCGGTCCGTCTCCGCCGGAGACGCCGGAGTAGCCAGCACCAGCCAATCAAATCCCGCTTCTGAAAATCTGACAGCTCAAGCGCTAGCCAATCAAACCGCGTCTAAGCTGGGAGAGATATCCACCCGTTCATTTCTATATTTCAAAAAAAGATGGAGCAGAAACTATTTATCACCCGGTGCCGTCTGACCGGACCCGCTTCACCTCCCGGGACACAACCCGGAGGAGCCAGGCAGGAGGGAGGTGGCAGAGACAGGGGGTGGAACTGGTAGGTTTTCGCCTGTTTGGGGAGTTTATATATATATATATATATATATATATATTTTATTGTTGCTTTGTCTGTCGGGGCGGGAGATTCATGTGATTGGTTGTTGGTCGCGTTGCTCGAATAAAATCCCCAAGCTTTCAGACACGCCCAGCCCCAAGCTTCCTTTGAAGCTGTAGTGTGGACACTCCGTTAGAGCTCCTGTATCTCACATCGAGTCACCTGTCTCAGGGCTCCTCCTCCGCTCCTCCTCTGCTCCTCCTGCAGCAGCAGCTGTGCAGTCAGACTCCTCTGCTCCTCCTGCAGCAGCAGCTGTGCAGTCAGACTCCTCTGCTCCTCCTGCAGCAGCAGCTGTGCAGTCAGACTCCTCTGCTCCTCCTCTGCTCCTCCTGCAGCTGTGCAGTCAGACTCCTCTGCTCCTCCAGCAGTCTCAGGTTGTCCTTCCTCCTGTCCTGGCGCTCCAGATCCCGGACGACTCCCTCGTGGAGACGCTGCAGGAGGAGACGCACAAACCGAAGCTCTGTGAGACACAGACCTGTCATTTAGAACATTTTGAAGCGGCCGCACGCACACACACACACACACACACACACGCACAAACACACAAGCACACACACACAAGCACAACAGAACTAAAGGTCGGCTGAGGCCTTGAAGCTCGGGGGCTAACGGTCCGTGCATTTCATTGTCTCGATGCCAAATCATACAAGTGCAATCGTTGGTCTGTTTTCTTGCCTTTCTTGTTTTGGTGTGTGTTGGTGTGTGTTGGTGTGTGTTGGAAGCAGTGTGTTGGTGTGTGTTGGAGGCAGTGTGTTGTTGGCAGTGTGTTGTTGGCAGTGTGTTGAAGGCAGTGTGTTGGAGGCAGTGTGTTGTTGGCAGTGTGTTGAAGGCAGTGTGTTGTTGGCAGTGTGTTGTTGACAGTGTGTTGTTGACAGTGTGTTGAAGGCAGTGTGTTGTTGGCAGTGTGTTGTTGACAGTGTGTTGTTGACAGTGTGTGAAGGCAGTGTGTTGTTGGCAGTGTGTTGTTGACAGTGTGTTGTTGACAGTGTGTTGAAGGCAGTGTGTTGTTGGCAGTGTGTTGTTGACAGTGTGTTGTTGACAGTGTGTTGAAGGCAGTGTGTTGTTGGCAGTGTGTTGTTGGCAGTGTGTTGTTGACAGTGTGTTGGAGGCAGTGTGTTGAAGGCAGTGTGTTGGTGTGTGTTGGAGGCAGTGTGTTGTTGGCAGTGTGTTGTTGGCAGTGTGTTGAAGGCAGTGTGTGGAGGCAGTGTGTTGTTGGCAGTGTGTTGTTGGCAGTGTGTTGTTGGCAGTGTGTTGAAGGCAGTGTGGTGTTGGCAGTGTGTTGTTGGCAGTGTGTTGAAGGCAGTGTGTTGTTGGCAGTGTGTTGTTGACAGTGTGTTGTTGACAGTGTGTTGAAGGCAGTGTGTTGTTGGCAGTGTGTTGTTGACAGTGTGTTGTTGACAGTGTGTTGAAGGCAGTGTGTTGTTGGCAGTGTGTTGTTGACAGTGTGTTGTTGACAGTGTGTTGAAGGCAGTGTGTTGTTGGCAGTGTGTTGTTGGCAGTGTGTTGTTGACAGTGTGTTGGAGGCAGTGTGTTGTTGGCAGTGTGTTGTTGGCAGTGTGTTGTTGGCAGTGTGTTGAAGGCAGTGTGTTGTTGGCAGTGTGTTGTTGACAGTGTGTTGTTGACAGTGTGTTGAAGGCAGTGTGTTGTTGGCAGTGTGTTGTTGACAGTGTGTTGTTGACAGTGTGTTGAAGGCAGTGTGTTGTTGGCAGTGTGTTGTTGACAGTGTGTTGTTGACAGTGTGTTGAAGGCAGTGTGTTGGTGTGTGTTGAAGGCAGTGTGTTGTTGGCAGTGTGTTGAAGGCAGTGTGTTGGAGGCAGTGTGTTGGAGGCAGTGTGTTGTTGGCAGTGTGTTGAAGGCAGTGTGTTGAAGGCAGTGTGTTGTAGGCAGTGTGTTGTAGGCAGTGTGTTGTTGGCAGTGTGTTGAAGGCAGTGTGTTGTTGGCAGTGTGTTGGTGTGTGTTGAAGGCAGTGTGTTGTTGGCAGTGTGTTGAAGGCAGTGTGTTGGAGGCAGTGTGTTGGAGGCAGTGTGTTGTTGGCAGTGTGTTGAAGGCAGTGTGTTGGTGTGTGTTGAAGGCAGTGTGTTGCTGGCAGTGTGTTGTTGACAGTGTGTTGAAGGCAGTGTGTTGTTGACAGTGTGTTGGCAGTGTGTTGAAGGCAGTGTGTTGAAGGCAGTGTGTTGAAGGCAGTGTGTTGGAGGCAGTGTGTTGAAGGCAGTGTGTTGAAGGCAGTGTGTTGTTGACAGTGTGTTGAAGGCAGTGTGTTGTTGACAGTGTGTTGGCAGTGTGTTGAAGGCAGTGTGTTGAAGGCAGTGTGTTGAAGGCAGTGTGTTGAAGGCAGTGTGTTGTAGGCAGTGTGTTGTAGGCAGTGTGTTGTTGGCAGTGTGTTGAAGGCAGTGTGTTGGAGGCAGTGTGACTGACACACAACAACACAGACTGACACACACCAACACAGACTGACACACAACAGCACAGACTGACACACAACAACACAGACTGACACACAACAACACAGACAGACACACAACAACACAGACTGACACACAACAACACAGACTGACACACAAACAACACAGACTGACACACTACAACACACACAGACACACACAACACAGACTGACACACAACAACACAGACTGACACACAACACACAGACTGACACACAACACAGACTGACACACAACAACACAGACTGACACACAACAACACAGACTGACACACAACAACACAGACTGACACACTACAACACACACAGACACACAACAACACAGACAGACACACAACAACACAGACTGACACACAACAACACAGACTGACACACTACAACACACACAGACACACAACAACACAGACTGACACACAACAACACAGACTGACACACAACAACACAGACTGACACACAACAACACAGACTGACACACAACAACACAGACTGACACACAACAACACACACAGACACACAACAACACAGACTGACACACAACAACACAGACTGACACACTACAACACAGACTGACACACAACAACACAGACAGACACACAACAACACAGACTGACACACAACAACACAGACTGACACACTACAACACAGACTGACACACAACAACACAGACTGACACACAACACAGACTGACACACTACAACACAGACTGACACACTACAACACAGACTGACACACAACAACACAGACTGACACACAACACAGACTGACACACTACAACACAGACTGACACACTACAACACAGACTGACACACTACAACACACACAGACACACAACAAAACACAGACTGACACACAACAACACACACCGGGACCGGAAGAGGCTCTTTAGCTGCAGTTAGCTGTTCTATCAATGTGACCTCACGTCTCTGCTAACTGCTAAGCTAACAGCTACGCTAAAGGTTAGCTCTGTTGTTAGCCCTGCTCGGCCCGGTTGTTATCCCGGTTCGGCCCGGTTTACCTCTCGGTCCCAGGTCTGGTTCAGGTGAACAGCAGCCACGGTGCTCAGACTCAGACCCACAGAAACTCCCAGAACCACTTTAGAGACTGTAGACATCACGTTAGCTTAGCTTTACGTTAGCCTGCTGCTATCTGGCTCACTCTTCTTCTTCTTCTCTTGGTTATTGGCGGATTGCAAACAGCTTCAAGGTGCATACCGCCACCTACTGTACAAGAGTGTGTATCACCATATCATCCTATCACCAGTGGGAGAAGTATACCACTGGGCTTGCGTTATTTAGCCCTGTTTCACTCAAATACTTACAAATGGCCTTCCTGGTAGCTCTTACTGGTTTTTTCCTCTCGATTTTGTAAATGTTGTAATTTAATATGATGTGTTCCACATTTTCTTTCACTCTATACCCCCTGCACAACAACACAGACAGGACACACAACAACACAGACTGACACACAACAACACAGACTGACACACAACCACACAGACTGACACACAACAACACAGACTGACACACAACAACACAGACTGACACACTACAACACAGACTGACACACTACAACACAGACTGACACACAACAACACAGACTGACACACAACAACACAGACTGACACACAACAACACAGACTGACACACTACAACACAGACTGACACACAACAACACAGACTGACACACAACAACACAGACAGACACACAACAACACAGACAGACACACAACAACACAGACTGACACACTACAACACAGACTGACACACAACAACACAGACTGACACACAACAACACAGACTGACACACTACAACACAGACTGACACACAACAACACAGACTGACACACTACAACACAGACTGACACACAACAACACAGACTGACACACAACAACACAGACTGACACACTACAACACAGACTGACACACAACAACACAGACTGACACACAACAACACAGACTGACACACTACAACACAGACTGACACACTACAACACAGACTGACACACTACAACACAGACTGACACACAACAACACAGACTGACACACAACAACACAGACTGACACACTACAACACAGACTGACACACAACAACACAGACTGACACACAACAACACAGACTGACACACAACAACACAGACTGACACACAACAACACAGACTGACACACTACAACACAGACTGACACACTACAACACAGACTGACACACAACAACACAGACTGACACACTACAACACAGACTGACACACTACAACACAGACTGACACACAACAACACAGACTGACACACTACAACACAGACTGACACACAACAACACAGACTGACACACAAACAACACAGACTGACACACTACAACACAGACTGACACACAACAACACAGACTGACACACAACAACACAGACTGACACACTACAACACAGACTGACACACTACAACACAGACTGACACACTACAACACAGACTGACACACAACAACACAGACTGACACACAACAACACAGACTGACACACTACAACACAGACTGACACACAACAACACAGACTGACACACAACAACACAGACTGACACACAAAACAACACAGACTGACACACAACAACACAGACTGACCACAACACAGACTGACACACTACAACACAGACTGACACACTACAACACAGACTGACACACTACAACACAGACTGACACACAACAACACAGACTGACACACAACAACACAGACTGACACACTACAACACAGACTGACACACAACAACACAGACTGACACACAACAACACAGACTGACACACAACAACACAGACTGACACACTACAACACAGACTGACACACAACAACACAGACTGACACACAACAACACAGACTGACACACAACAACACAGACTGACACACTACAACACAGACTGACACACAACACAGACTGACACACAACAACACAGACTGACACACAACACAGACTGACACACAACAACACAGACTGACACACAACAACACAGACTGACACACAACAACACAGACTGACACACAACAACACAGACTGACACACTACAACACAGACTGACACACAACAACACACACCGGGACCAGTAAGAGGCTCTTTACTGGTGTATCTCCAGTTAGCTGTGACTGGCCCCGGTAATGGTACACATCTCAACCTGTCGTACAATGGACAGCTTCCCCCCCCATCTATGTATATACTCGCATCTTAGACTCTGTTACTAACTGTATATCTGTAGACCTGGTTGGTCTCAAATGTCCGGTTAGCGTGTATTAGAACCAAATCTAAAATGTAAATTGTAAATAACCATCTGTTTGTCAAACATGTCTTACATGTCTTACATGTCTTACATGTCTTACATGTCTTACATGTCATAATGATATGATGAATGTGAAATGGGGGACCCTGATGGAAACAAGACCAAAGTCTTTCTCTGGTCTGCTTCCCCTCAACAACTGTGTGTTTTGAGCTGTACTGTACTGTACCCAATATACAAGCTGTTCATACACTTTCAATCAATCAATCAATCAATCAATCAATCAATCAATCAATCAATCAATCAATCAATGATGTAACACTCTGTTTCTGTGGGTCTGACCTGCATCCTTCACATGCACCATCTTCTCTAAATGTCAGAGAGTGAGTCTGCACATCACCACCCTGTCAGGTCGGACCTCTTCAACCCGTTGGAGCCCAATCATTGCTGCGAGTATTTATATTGTATAAACTGATAAGTTATTTGACGCTCGTTTTGAGATTGATATTTTTAATTCTGGGATGTATACGCCTATTCTCACGCAGTAGTTACTGAGAGTTACTGAGAGTAACGTCAGTAGATGGAGTTACTGAGAGTAACGTCAGTAGATGGAGTTACTGAGAGTAACGTGAGTAGATGGAGTTACTGAGAGTAACGTGAGTAGATGGAGTTACTGAGAGTAACGTCAGTAGATGGAGTTACTGAGAGTAACGTGAGTAGATGGAGTTACTGAGAGTAACGTCAGTAGATGGAGTTACTGAGAGTAACGTGAGTAGATGGAGTTACTGAGAGTAACGTCAGTAGATGGAGGTACTGAGAGTAACGTGAGTAGATGGAGTTACTGAGAGTAACGTCAGTAGATGGAGTTACTGAGAGTAACGTGAGTAGATGGAGTTACTGAGAGTAACGTGAGTAGATGGAGTTACTGAGAGTAACGTCAGTAGATGGAGTTACCGAGAGTAACGTGAGTAGATGGAGTTACCGAGAGTAACGTGAGTAGATGGAGTTACTGAGAGTAACGTGAGTAGATGGAGTTACTGAGAGTAACGTGAGTAGATGGAGTTACTGAGAGTAACGTGAGTAGATGGAGTTACTGAGAGTAACGTGAGTAGATGGAGTTACTGAGAGTAACGTGAGTAGATGGAGTTACTGAGAGTAACGTCAGTAGATGGAGTTACTGAGAGTAACGTGAGTAGATGGAGTTACTGAGAGTAACGTGAGTAGATGGAGTTACTGAGAGTAACGTCAGTAGATGGAGTTACTGAGAGTAACGTGAGTAGATGGAGTTACTGAGAGTAACGTGAGTAGATGGAGTTACTGAGAGTAACGTGAGTAGATGGAGTTACTGAGAGTAACGTCAGTAGATGGAGTTACTGAGAGTAACGTGAGTAGATGGAGTTACTGAGAGTAACGTTAGTAGATGGAGTTACTGAGAGTAACGTCAGTAGATGGAGTTACTGAGAGTAACGTGAGTAGATGGAGTTACTGAGAGTAACGTCAGTAGATGGAGTTACAGAGAGTAACGTGAGTAGATGGAGTTACTGAGAGTAACGTGAGTAGATGGAGTTACTGAGAGTAACGTGAGTAGATGGAGTTACCGAGAGTAACGTGAGTAGATGGAGTTACTGAGAGTAACGTCAGTAGATGGAGTTACTGAGAGTAACGTGAGTAGATGGAGTTACTGAGAGTAACGTCAGTAGATGGAGTTACTGAGAGTAACGTGAGTAGATGGAGTTACTGAGAGTAACGTCAGTAGATGGAGTTACTGAGAGTAACGTCAGTAGATGGAGTTACTGAGAGTAACGTTAGTAGATGGAGTTACTGAGAGTAACGTGAGTAGATGGAGTTTCTGAGAGTAACGTGAGTAGATGGAGTTACTGAGAGTAACGTCAGTAGATGGAGTTACTGAGAGTAACGTCAGTAGATGGAGTTACTGAGAGTAACGTGAGTAGATGGAGTACTGAGAGTAACGTCAGTAGATGGAGTTACTGAGAGTAACGTGAGTAGATGGAGTTACTGAGAGTAACGTGAGTAGATGGAGTTACTGAGAGTAACGTGAGTAGATGGAGTTACTGAGAGTAACGTCAGTAGATGGAGTTACTGAGAGTAACGTCAGTAGATGGAGTTACTGAGAGTAACGTGAGTAGATGGAGTTACAGAGAGTAACGTGAGTAGATGGAGTTACTGAGAGTAACGTCAGTAGATGGAGTTACTGAGAGTAACGTCAGTAGATGGAGTTACTGAGAGTAACGTGAGTAGATGGAGTTACTGAGAGTAACGTCAGTAGATGGAGTTACTGAGAGTAACGTCAGTAGATGGAGTTACTGAGAGTACTGTGAGTAGATGGAGTTACAGAGAGTACGTGAGTAGATGGAGTTACTGAGAGTAACGTGAGTAGATGGCGTTACTGAGAGTAACGTCAGTAGATGGAGTTACTGAGAGTAACGTCAGTAGATGGAGTACTGAGAGTAACGTGAGTAGATGGAGTTACTGAGAGTAACGTCAGTAGATGGAGTTACTGAGAGTAACGTCAGTAGATGGAGTACTGAGAGTAACGTGAGTAGATGGAGTTACAGAGAGTAACGTGAGAGTACGATGGAGTTCCTGAGAGTAACGTGAGTAGATGGAGTTACTCGAGAGTAACGTGAGTAGAGTAGATGGAGTTTACTGAGAGTAACGTGAGTAGATGGAGTTACTGAGAGTAATGTGAGTAGATGGAGTTACTGAGAGTAACGTGAGTAGATGGAGTTTCTGAGAGTAACGTGAGTAGATGGAGTTACTGAGAGTAACGTGAGTAGATGGAGTTACTGAGAGTAACGTGAGTAGATGGAGTTACTGAGAGTAACGTCAGTAGATGGAGTTACTCAGAGTACGTGAGTAGATGGAGGTACAGAGAGTACGTGAGTAGATGGAGTTACTGAGAGTAACGTGAGTAGATGGAGAGTTACCGAGAGTAACGTGACGTAGATGGAGTTACTGAGAGTACGTGAGTAGATGGGTAGTTTACTGAGAGTAATGTGAGTAGATGGAGTTACTGAGAGTAACGTCAGTAGATGGAGTTACTGAGAGTAACGTCAGTAGATGGAGTTACTGAGAGTAACGTCAGTAGATGGAGTTACTGAGAGTAACGTCAGTAGATGGAGTTACTGAGAGTAACGTCAGTAGATGGAGTTACTGAGAGTAACCGTGAGTTAGATGGAGTTACTGAGAGTAACGTCAGTAGATGGAGTTATGAGAGTAACGTGAGTAGATGGCGTACTGAGAGTAACGTCAGTAGATGGAGTTACTGAGAGTAACGTCAGTAGATGGAGTTACTGAGAGTAACGTGAGTAGATGGAGTTACTGAGAGTAACGTGAGTAGATGGAGTTACTGAGAGTAACGTGAGTAGATGGAGTTACTGAGAGTAACGTCAGTAGATGGAGTTACTGAGAGTAACGTCAGTAGATGGGAGTTACTGAGAGTAACGTGAGTAGATGGAGTTACTGAGAGTAACGTGAGTAGATGGAGTTACTGAGAGTAACGTCAGTAGATGGAGTTACTGAGAGTAACGTCAGTAGATGGAGTTACTGAGAGTAACGTGAGTAGATGGAGTTACTGAGAGTAACGTCAGTAGATGGAGTTACTGAGAGTAACGTCAGTAGATGGAGTTACTGAGAGTAACGTGAGTAGATGGAGTTACAGAGAGTAACGTGAGTAGATGGAGTTACTGAGAGTAACGTGAGTAGATGGAGTTACTGAGAGTAACGTCAGTAGATGGAGTTACTGAGAGTAACGTCAGTAGATGGAGTTACTGAGAGTAACGTCAGTAGATGGAGTTACTGAGAGTAACGTCAGTAGATGGAGTTACTGAGAGTAACGTCAGTAGATGAGTTACTGAGAGTAACGGAGTAGATGGAGTTACAGAGAGTAACGTGAGTAGATGGAGTTACTGAGAGTAACGTGAGTAGATGGAGTTACCGAGAGTAACGTGAGATAGATGGAGGTGTACTGAGAGTAAGTGAGTAGATGGAGTTACTGAGAGTAATGTGAGTAGATGGAGTTACTGAGAGTAACGTGAGTAGATGGAGTTACTGAGAGTAACGTGAGTAGATGGAGTTACTGAGAGAGTAACGTGAGTAGATGGAGTTACTGAGAGTAACGTGAGTAGATGGAGTTACTGAGAGTAACGTCAGTAGATGGAGTACTCAGAGTAACGTGAGTAGATGGAGTTACAGAGAGTAACGTGAGTAGATGGAGTTACTGAGAGTAACGTGAGTAGATGGAGTTACCGAGAGTAACGTGAGTAGATGGAGTTACTGAGAGTAACGTGAGTAGATGGAGTTACTGAGAGTAATGTGAGTAGATGGAGTTACTGAGAGTAACGTGAGTAGATGGAGTTACTGAGAGTAACGTCAGTAGATGGAGTTACTGAGAGTAACGTGAGTAGATGGAGTTACTGAGAGTAACGTGAGTAGATGGAGTTACTGAGAGTAACGTCAGTAGATGGAGTTACTGAGAGTAACGTGAGTAGATGGAGTTACTGAGAGTAACGTGAGTAGATGGAGTTACTGAGAGTAACGTGAGTAGATGGAGTTACTCAGTAACTACTGACGTTACTCTCAGTAACTCCATCTACTCACGTTACTCTCAGTAACTCCATCTACTCACGTTACTCTCAGTAACTCCATCTACTGACGTTACTCTCAGTAACTCCATCTACTCACGTTACTCTCAGTAACTCCATCTACTGACGTTACTCTCAGTAACTCCATCTACTGACGTTACTCTCAGTAACTCCATCTACTGACGTTACTCTCAGTAACTCCATCTACTGACGTTACTCTCAGTAACTCCATCTACTGACGTTACTCTCAGAAACTCCATCTACTCACGTTACTCTCAGTAACTCCATCTACTCACGTTACTCTCAGTAACTCCATCTACTGACGTTACTCTCAGTAACTCCATCTACTCACGTTACTCTCAGTAACTCCATCTACTCACGTTACTCTCAGTAACTCCATCTACTCACGTTACTCTCAGTAACTCCATCTACTCACGTTACTCTCAGTTGCTTTAAGACGTGTCTCTTGCCGCTTTCACACCAACGCGGTTCCAGGGCCAGTTCGGAGCTAGAGCCTGATGATAAGCATCGGTTCTTCCTGTTCACACCGCAGCAGAGTTGGCTCTTTTCCCCGAAAACCGGTTCATACCAAGCTCCTAAAAATGGTCGGGCTAGAACAGGGGTCGGCAACCCGCGGCTCTTTAAGCCCTCTGCTCTGGCTCCCTTGAGCTTGGACAAAAATAAGAAGCTCATCAAATAAAGACTATTTATATTTTGTCGCACGGTTGAAAATGTTTCGTATCTTGTATTTTGAGATTTTGAGGTGATACTGTGACACATAAAAAAAATTCAAAAACGTAAGTACATTTTGTTCCGAGTTGTCCCATCATCCCACTGAAGTCACATGATCATCCCACTGAAGTCACATGATCATCCCACTGAAGTCACATGATCATCCTGTGAAGTCAATGCATCTGGTGTTCAGTCCACGGAGAGAACTTGGTGTTTAGTCCGCGGAGAGAACTTGGTGTTTAGTCCACGGAGAGAACTTGGTGTTCAGTCCACGGAGAGAACTGATCTAACTCCAAAGAGGATGATGATAAACTGGATACACATTTTACAGTTCAAACACAGAGAGGGTCTGAGAAAGAGCGACGTGTCCGAGTCCACTATTAACCCTTTGTACAGTGAACACACGTGCACGCACACACACACACACACACACACACACCAGGTTCCTGCCGTGCGGACTGAGGCTGGAAAAAGGAGTCTTTTTCATGATGGTCCTTGGTCTTGGAACGACCTTCAATCACGCCTCAAACTGAGGGGCACTTGTCTCTATAGCCTTTTTTAAAAGGGAGTTCTCTGAGGTCCTTCCCACCAGGTCCTTCCCTCCAGGTCCTTCCCTCCAGGTCCTTCCCTCCAGGTCCTTCCCTCCAGGTCCTTCCCTCCAGGTCCTTCCCACCAGGTCCTTCCCTCCAGGTCCTTCCCTCCAGGTCCTTCCCACCAGGTCCTTCCCTCCAGGTCCTTCCCACCAGGTCCTTCCCTCCAGGTCCTTCCCTCCAGGTCCTTCCCTCCAGGTCCTTCCCACCAGGTCCTTCCCTCCAGGTCCTTCCCCTCCAGGTCCTTCCCACCAGGTCCTTCCCTCCAGGTCCTTCCCACCAGGTCCTTCCCTCCAGGTCCTTCCCACCAGGTCCTTCCCTCCAGGTCCTTCCCTCCAGGTCCTTCCCTCCAGCTGCTCGTGCAGTGATAAGTACTGCCTTTCTTTCTGTCCTGATGGGCTCAACGGAGAGACTGCTTTCCCTCTGTGTTTGCTTTGTTGTGTTCTCTGTATTGTATATGTCTGTGTAATAATGTGTAACGTTGCTGCCTTCTTGGCCAGGTCAGCTTTGCTATCTCAATGCTTTTATCTGGTTAAAGAAAGGTTACATGAAAATAAAACACACACACACACACACACACACAACAACAACAGACGATAAAGTAAAAACGTTAAGGTTTGTTTAAAGTTTGTAGTTTAAAGTGAACTACATCTCCCATGAGGTGAATGGGCTGGACTAAATGTGACGTCGCTGCTGACCAATGAGGACCCGCGCTGTCGGCGGGGGGCGGGGCTTCTGCTCCCGTCCAGAGAAAGTGCCACGACTCCGCAGCCCGACTCTCCTGAGGTGAGACCCTTTATTCTACTCATATCAGTTCTTTAACTGTCTTTCTTTCAAACACAAGCTGAGACTAAACTCTGACTGCTCTCTGCAACACATCTAAACTCTGACCTGAGACTAAACTCTGAAGCTGAACACTTTAAGTCTGCAAAGTCAGACCGTTTGGGAAAAACTGGATTTGGATGAAAACTCAGAGAAACCTTGATTTGACCAAAGAGACAGTTCGTGATAAAGAGAAGGGAATAAGGTTGGAGTGATTTCTGCAGGGTGTAGAGATGTGTCTCAGTGATCTCTTTAAACAGCCTGGAACTACTTCAATACATATATCAAACATATAACATTCATATATAACACAGCGGACAGGACGCGCGCACTCACCTGAGTGTGAACTAATACAAACGTGTATTTCAGGGTATTAACGGTGTTTAAATTCTGTACCTGAGGTGTCCTGAAGACAGTTACATAACTGTGTGTGTGTGTGTGTGTGTGTGCGTGTGTGTGTATGTGCATGTGTGTGCGTGTGTGTGTGTGCGTGTGTGTGTTTACTGTACAAAGGGTTAATTGTGGACTCGGACACGTCGCTCTTTCTCAGACCCTCTCTGTGTTTGAACTGTAAAATGTGTATCCAGTTGATCATCATCCTGTTTGGAGTTAGATCAGTTCTCTCCGTGGACTGAACACCAAGTTCTCTCCGTGGACTGAACACCAAGTTCTCTCCGTGGACTGAACACCAAGTTCTCTCCGTGGACTGAACACCAAGTTCTCTCCGTGGACTGAACACCAAGTTCTCTCCGTGGACTGAACTCCAGACTCAGTGACTTCACAGGATGATGATGTGACTTCACATGATGATGGAGAACTCGGAACAAAATGTACTTAAAGCGTAAAAAGAGAGACGTCCTGTTAGAGGTCCATGTCAGAGTGTTATCATCATGCTGGAGAGTACTTTAATACAGTACATGTAGTACTTTAATACAGTACATGTAGTACTTTAATACAGTACATGTAGTACTTTAATAAAGTACATGTAGTAGTTTAATAAAGTACATGTAGTACTTTAATAAAGTACATGTAGTAGTTTAATCTGAGGTACTTTGTATGCCATGTATCTTTGTACTGTGTACTCATCACTCTGTCTGCGTGTGAGGCCCTGGAGAAAAGCTTCATTGATTAATGAATCGAGCAAACCATGAATTGATTGGTCGATTATTGTAAATCAATAGTCACTCAGTGGTGAATACATGTTGGGACGCTTCCCTGCAGTAAATATAAAAGTTCTGTATTGAAATGTGACTTTAGTGAGATGATGGAGAACTCGGAACAAAATGTACTTAAAGAGTAAAAAGAGAGATTTCGCATTGATTGGTAATTTTACTGTTTTATTTTCATGGTGGAACGTTTTAAAGAACATTTAGCACTTCAGTATAATTCAGTATGTAGTGTCTCTACTTTAAAGAGTCCTCTCCTGCTGATGTTCAGGTGTATATCAGTGTGTAGTGTCTCTACTTTAAAGAGTCCTCTCCTGCTGATTGTTCAGGTGTATATCAGTATGTAGTGTCTCTACTTTAAAGAGTCCTCTCCTGCTGATGTTCAGGTGTATATCAGTGTGTAGTGTCTCTACTTTAAAGAGTCCTCTCCAGCTGATGTTCAGGTGTATATCAGTATGTAGTGTCTCTACTTTAAAGGTCCTCTCCTGCTGATGTTCAGGTGTATATCAGTATGTAGTGTCTCTACTTTAAAGAGTCCTCTCCTGCTGATGTTCAGGTGTATATCAGTATGTAGTGTCTCTACTTTAAAGAGTCCTCTCCTGCTGATGTTCAGGTGTATATCAGTATGTAGTGTCTCTACTTTAAAGAGTCCTCTCCTGCTGATGTTCAGGTGTATATCAGTATGTAGTGTCTCTACTTTAAAGAGTCCTCTCCTGCTGATGTTCAGGTGTATATCAGTGTGTAGTGTCTCTACTTTAAAGAGTCCTCTCCTGATCAATGGGGACTCTCCATGACCCAATAAACAACTAAACTAAAGTGGACTAAATGTTTGCTTGCAGACTTCCTGCTCCTCACTCTGACTCGTCATGGACGTCTCCGACCCGCAGACTCTCGGCTTCATGGTCTTCGGAGGCTTCATGTTCATCTCGGCGGTCGGCATCGCGCTGGTGTCGACGCTCTCCATGAAGGAGACGTCGTACGAGGATGCGCTCGCCAAGCAGCGCCGCAAACAACCACTGCCCACCAGAGCAGAGAAGAAGAAGAAGGACAAGAACCAGGAGAAGAAGAACAAGGCCAAGAGGAAGGATGAGAAGCTGGAGGAGGAACCGGGGAGCGACGCCGGAGACGAGGTGCTTTCATTTAGGTCTTAATGTGTGCATATGTATACATGTGTCTGTTGATTGTGTATATAATATATATAGGATATACATTTGTTTTCAAGTTTGATTTAGAAGACAGCTGAGAACATTTCAGCAGTTGCAATGAAATCTAGTCTAGAACCAGGAGTCTAGAACCAGGAGTCTAGAACCAGGAGTCTAGAACCAGGAGTCTAAAACCAGGAGTCTAGAACCAGGAGTCTAAAACCAGGAGTCTAGAACCAGGAGTCTAGAACCAGGAGTCTAGAACCAGGAGTCTAAAACCAGGAGTCTAAAACTAGGAGTCTAGAACCAGGAGTCTAGAACCAGGAGTCTAAAACCAGGAGTCCAGAACCAGGAGTCTAGAACCAGGAGTCTAGAACCAGGAGTCTAAAACCAGGAGTCTAGAACCAGGAGTCTAAAACCAGGAGTCTAGAACCAGGAGTCTAAAACCAGGAGTCTAGAACCAGGAGTCTAGTACCAAGAGTCTAAAACTAGGAGTCTAGAACCAGGAGTCTAGAACCAGGAGTCTAGAACCAGGAGTCTAGAACCAGGAGTCTAAAACCAGGAGTCTAGAACCAGGAGTCTAAAACCAGGAGTCTAAACCAGGAGTCTAGAACCAGGAGTCTAGAACCAGGAGTCTAGAACCAGGAGTCTAAAACTAGGAGTCTAGAACCAGGAGTCTAGAACCAGGAGTCTAGAACCAGGAGTCTAAAACCAGGAGTCTAGAACCAGGAGTCTAAAACCAGGAGTCTAGAACCAGGAGTCTAGTACCAAGAGTCTAGAACCAGTAGTCTAGAACCAGGAGTCTAGAACCAGGAGTCTAAAACCAGGAGTCTAAAACCAGGAGTCTAAAACCAGGAGTCTAGAACCAGGAGTCTAGAACCAGGAGTCTAAAACCAGGAGTCTAGAACCAGGAGTCTAGAACCAGGAGTCTAAAACCAGGAGTCTATAACCAGGAGTCTAAAACCAGGAGTCTAGAACCAGGAGTCTAAAACCAGGAGTCTAAAACCAGGAGTCTAGAACCAGGAGTCTAGAACCAGGAGTCTAAAACCAGGAGTCTAAAACCAGGAGTCTAGAACCAGGAGTCTAGAACCAGGAGTCTAGAACCAGGAGTCTAAAACCAGGAGTCTAGAACCAGGAGTCTAGAACCAGGAGTCTAAAACCAGGAGTCTAGAACCAGGAGTCTAAAACCAGGAGTCTAAAACCAGGAGTCTAGAACCAGGAGTCTAGAACCAGGAGTCTAGAACCAGGAGTCTAAAACCAGGAGTCTAGAACCAGGAGTCTAAAACCAGGAGTCTAGAACCAGGAGGTCCTAGAAACCAGGAGTCTAGAACCAGGAGTCTAAAACCAGGAGTCTAGAACCAGGAGTCTAAAACCAGGAGTCTAGAACCAGGAGTCTAAAACCAGGAGTCTAGAACCAGGAGTCTAGAACCAGGAGTCTAGAACCAGGAGTCTAGAACCAGGAGTCTAAAACCAGGAGTCTAGAACCAGGAGTCTAGAACCAGGAGTCTAGAACCAGGAGTCTAGAACCAGAAGCAGTGGGCAGCTATTGCACAGCGCCCGGGGAGCAATGGGAGTGAGGGGGGGAGGGTTGCTGCCTTGCTCAAGGGCACCACGGCAGAGCAGGTGGTGAACTGGGACCTCTCAAAGTAGCAGTCCACACTCCATATTTTAGGTCTGGTCGGGGACTTGAACCGGCGACCCTACAGCTCCCGGTCCAAGCCCCCACTGACTGAGCCCCCCATCTGATGCATCTTCTACAATGTTCATGAACAATAACAGGGATGTTTCGTAACAGGGGCTTCATTTAGGTATATACATTTATACATATATTTATACATATATTTATACATATATTTATATATATCTTTATACATATCTTTATACATATTCTTATATATATCTTTCTATATATTTCTTTTTGTATTCGGGATTGTGAGGTCTCTCTGTCTGTACACACAAACTGAAAGATTGACAATAAAGTTGACTTTGACTTTGAGGTGGCTCCAACCGAACCAGAATCTGAACCAGAACCTGCCGCTGAGCCTGAACCTGAACCTACACCTGAACCAGAACCAGAACCAGAACCCATCGTGGTTGCCCCCACCATCGAGGCTCCTCCAGGCCCGGCCGCACCAAAGGAAGAAGAAGAAGAAAGTCCGCCAAGGTGGAGCCGGTTGTCGTGGCGGTGGAAACTGCCGTTAAGGGCAGTTCTGATGGATGCGGTGGCGCCGGTGGTCGCGTTTCTTCCCCGTTAACCGTCGTCGCTAAAGTCACCAAAGAAACCGCCGGCTGCTGTCAAACCTGAAGAACCAAAAGATGGCCCCCGCAGGCAACAAGAGAGAACAAGAACAAACCGGAGCCAGGATGAGAAGAGTCCGGTTGTAGAGGTCGTTTGTCAAAAGTAGAGAGTTATAATTCCACATATCGTACCTTATCGTGCTTTATGAAGGCCATGTAGTCACAGATAAGTCTTAAAGGTCCC
>CADEHL010000393.1:0-22500 GCA_902827135.1 Harpagifer antarcticus
ACACACACACCACACACCACCACACACACACACACTACACATACACACCCACACACACAACACACACACACACACACACACCCCACCACACACACACACACACACAACACACACACACACACAACACACACACACACACACACACACACACACACACACAACACACACACACACACACACACATATATATGTCTGCTGCATTATATCACACTAGTTTACTTTCAAAAGAGAGAGAAATAAAATATAAAACTGAATGAAATAGTTGATGATTTGTCATTGAACGTCAACTCACCACGGCAACCATCTCCGCCGCGTTACCACGGGGACAGCGAATGATCGGTACTGCACCTGAACAACAAAAACAACAACAAAACACACTTAAACCATTTTGTCTTTCAACTGAAATCAAGATAAATCTGAAGAAACGTACAAAATGGGTCAAACCGTGTTGTTCTTGTCAAAATATATTTTCTTGTGAAACTTCAAAGTTGTACCATTTCCCAAATAATTTATGTACCAGATTTCAAGACTTTCGTATAAACACATTGTGGGATTTTTACTTCTCATTCTATATATAGTACTTGCTAAACATATGGAAATATTAAAAACAACTTCAAGGACTGAGTGTTGTAGCATCCAAGAATTTAAGAACTTTAAAAAAGATTGTTAATGAGACGTCTATCGTTGACAGAAAGTTTTGGAGATTAAAGTGAACACTGCCATCTGGTGGACAGAGTCAAAACCACACTGCTTCAATCAGGATTAAAAACAGGTGAGTTTTAGCCAAATAATCAAACAATGTTTTAAGATGGTTAACAATTTCCAACTCACCCAGAGTGACGAAGAAACAGAAGAGACTGTCCACGATGGTGTCCATGATGGCCTCCATGTCTGTGTCCTGGATGTCTGCTCTGTTGATGGCTGGAGGTCAGACAAGTATTAAATCAATGTTATGATAACATCTGAGAGTTGGTTTGCTTTGGAGCAAAAGGGAAACATTGATCCGATAGTGTGTGTTACCGTGGTAGGAGATGAGCTCTTTGTTTTGATGGCAGAGGGTGAACATGTCGTCCTCCAGAGTGATGAAGTTCAGGTACTGATCATACACCTGAAACACACACAAGCACACACACACACACACACACACCAATGATCAGCTATTCATTTAACACTGCTCCTGCTGACATTGGACAGTGCAGAGGGGAATTGTTCATTTACAAAAACAGAATCATTAGATACATAAATCTTAGTTCCTCAGGAGCTCTGAGACAATATCATTATTAATGCACAGACTGATGTACGAGGGTAACAATGGTCACCTTGGTAACTTGAGTGACAGCGTTAGCAGCCAGAGCGGCGCTGGCGATGTCCTCCAGTTTACTCCTGCTGATGGCAGAGATGAAGTTCATGTAGTACGACTCATACAGCTGGTTCCTCAGGTCCTGCGCACACACACACACACACACACGCACACACACACACACACACACACACACACACACACACACACACACACACACAAACATTAACACTATCCCTTACTATAAATGGACATAACAGAATCAATCAATGTTTATTTAGATAGCGCAATATCCCAAATGTACAGTTTGTGCAGAATATCAATACGACACCCTCTGTCCTTAGACCCTCACATCGTACAAGGAAACACTTCCAAAGAAACCCGTGTGTGTGTGTGTGTGTGTGTGTACTGTGTACCTGGCATATCCTGTCGATGTTCTCCTCTGTGGGCATGACGAAGAAGATGGCAGGAACGTCCGGGATTGGATCTCTGTCCGAGTGAAGCAGACTAAAAGAAACCCACACATTAAATATAACACCTTGTGCAGCAGGTTAAGCAACTTAAAAGGACTGTGTGTGTGTGTGTGTGTGTGTGTGTGTGTGTCTTACAGGTGCAGAGTGATGCCCATGTCTCTCAGCTCTTTGACAGTCAGCAGAGGGGAGATGATGTCTTGGCCAAACCTGTCATAGATCAACACCTGTGCGCACACACACACACACACACACACACCATCATATTATTTTCAATATAAAACAATGTTTTCCATGTACCAGGAACTTGTTACAAAATGTTAGTGGAAACCTGTCATAGATCAACACCTGTGCACACACACACACACACACACACACACACACACACACACACACACACACACACACACACACACACACACACACACACACACACACACACACACACACACACACACACACACACACACACACACACACACACACACACACACACACCACACACACACACACACACAACACACACACACACACACCACACACACACACACACACACACACACACACATCACACACACACACACACACACACACACACACACACACACACACACACACACACACACACACACACACACACACACACACACACACACACACACACACCATCATATTATCTTCAATATAAAACAATGTTTTCCATGTACCAGGAACTTGTTACAAAATGTTAGTCAAAGTTAGTGGAAACCAAATCAGGACATCTCTGAACAAAAGAAAAGCTGAGCAGACATTCAATACCTTGCTATGCTCTTAACTACAATGTTTGAATGACATTATCAACATCATGACGTGTTTCACTTTCACGTGACAGATATTGATCGTGTTGTTACCTTCCATACTGGCTCTGCTGCGGAGTTCTTCAGAGGAGGAGCGTTGAAGTTCAGCATTCGCTTCAGGGCGACTGCAGGTAAAAACACAACCCGTTTAAAGCCAGAGACACAAACAGCACATTGAAGAAGATATATGCAATATTATATTCTATGCTACAGTGTTGGGGTTAGGTGGATCAATGTTACTGGATTTACATCTTAAACAACAGTGGAGCAACTCTGACATTAATATTCTGTAGTCATCTTGTGAGCACTTTAGGTTCTGCCCCAAATTAACTTGATGTGCTTTTTTCTTCAGTAAACATTTGAAATTAAGACTGATGCAAATATAGCAGATATGTTCAATTGGGGAAAAATAAATATTTGAATTTACTAATATTCCTGGTAAAACAAACAGAGTGCTTCTGCTTATTCAACCTTACTAATATGTCTTAATGTTTACAGATTATCTTGTGTAAACCGAGATGTATTTCTTATCAGTTACAATGAAGAATAGTGTAATTTGCTGAAAAAATGTACCCAAATCACCTAAGACAACAACATCGTTTTAAAAGGTATAATTAGGTTTTTAATAGGAATCCTGAGGCACTTAAATTCAAGTAGAGATATTGGTAATAGACAGAAACACATTTGTGTGGTTTTGTCCTCCCATAATACAGCTGATCTTTTAAATGTTGTGGAAAAGCAGAAGTAATTAAACTCAACCACAGTCCTGGTTGAAAGAACATTGAAAGCATCTGTTTATCCAACCTTAAAAAATATATTAAAATATATAGTTTTTTGTACCTATTATCTCTTTTAAAAAATGGCTTCTGACATGTATTTCTTATCAGTACGAATTAAGTATTCTGGTTTATTGGTTGCTTAAAATGTACATAATTCACGTTTAAGTGCAGCAGCAGCGTTTTAAAGTTATAATCAGGTATAATTAGGTATTTAATACAAATCCCGAAGCACTTAAATACTCAGAATTGTCACAAAACACAGATTAGCAACAGGCTAGCTTCACCTAATTAGCTAACATTGGCATTACAAACCTAGCAAGCTAACAAGCTATGCTGCTAGTTAACGTACATCTTAACTAGTTCACAGTCTGGTTAGTTGACAAGTTAATTCATCTGTGAGTGATGGAGAAGTATTATGAGTTTCGGTTTCTGTAACGTTTGCTAAGAAGCTCAACTAGCGGCTCATTTGGTTAGCTTCGTTAGCTGATTAGCAGCAGGACAGTCATCAATGAATCCTTCGGTTGAAACACCGGGTCCGTTAGACTGTCTTCCCCCGGTTACCGTCGCTGTCTGCGGCTGGAAAATAACCGTTAAGAGGGGAAATAAAGAGTTTGACGAACCTGTCTGCTTCTCCCGGACAGACGCCGCCATCTTTGATGTTGTTGCGTCTGATGACGTGGCCGCAGCCCGGCAGACATAGAGGGAAGAGAGGAGGTCTCACTCTGATGATATTTCCAGACACCGATAAGGAGATAACAATTAAAGACGTCTCACTCTGATGATGTTTCCAGACACCGATAAGGAGATAACAATTAAAGACGTCTCACTCTGATGATGCTTCCAGACACTTATAATGGAGTGTAATTTAAAGAGGTCTAATATATTAATTCCTGTACATTTTGTGATGTACAAGAAAAGAATATTGGTCATTTATTTTATGAATGCTTGTATTGTAGAATAAAATACACTATAAAATAAGGGAATAATCACGTTCTTGCTTGATTTGCGGGACCAGCGTTGCAGTCGGGAAGAAAAGCAATAATGTGGAGCGGCACCTCACCACTTCATAGGAGTTTGACCTTTCCTTCTGGCAGAATCTACACAACACATCAGCCCCATTGAACACAGCCTAGTCATGACAGTTTCACTCTGTGTGTGTGTGTGTGTGTGTGTGTGTGTGTGTGTGTGTGTGTGTGTGTGTGTGTGTGTGTGTGTGTGTGTGTGTGTGTAAATTGTAAGTACTTATATAGCGCTTTATCCACTCTTTAATAATAATAATAATAATAATAGATTTAATTTGTTAGCGCTTTTACAGGTGCTCAAAGACGCTTTACAGATATAGTGAAGGGAAAAGGAAGGAACAACAAATACATATATAGTAAATAATCACACATTAAAAGCCAGATTGAAGAGGTGAGTTTTTGTAAGTTTTTTGAAGGTGGTGAGGTCAGTGCAGTCTCTGATGGGTTGGGGGAGTGAGTTCCAGAGGGAGGGGGCAGCGACGGAGAAGGCTCTGTCCCCCCAGGTCCGGTGATTGGTGCGGGTGGGGATGGATAGGAGGTTGGCTTCTGATGAGCGGAGGCAGCGGGAAGGGGCGTGGTGGTGCAGCAAGTCTGTGAGGTAGGGGGGGGCCTGATTGTTGAGGGCTTTGTGGGTAATGAGGAGGACTTTGAAGTTGATTCTTTGACGGACGGGGAGCCAGTGGAGGTTCTGGAGGACGGGAGTGATGTGGTCTCGGGAGCGGGTGTGGGTGAGGAGGCGGGCAGCCTCAAAGACCCCTCAAAGCGCTTTACATACTACATGTCATTCACCCATTCACACCCATTCACACAGAGCAGTGTATCTTACTCTAGGACCTAACATTCACACACATTCACACACCGTTGGCCATCGGGAGCAACTCAGGGTTAAGTATCTTGCCCAAGGATACATCGACATGTTGACTACATGGGCTGGGATCGAACCCACAACCTTCTGGTTGAAAGAGGACCGCACGCCCTCGCAGCCACAGTCGACACAGTGTGTGTGTGTGTGTGTGTGTGTGTGTGTGTGTGTGTGTGTGTGTGTGTGTGTGTTGAAACTTGCATATGTATTGCACTTGACTGAATTTGGGACATGTCTTTTCGAAATCCAGTTTCCCCCACAAATATGTTGGTCCTTGGTATGAAAAAGTTTGAGGGCTGACTTTATTTGAGGGATCACAAAGATGGTTGATGTATGAGCACCAAATGCTTAAAGGTGATTTCACAGGCCATTAATCACATGTTATTTATCAGTGTAAACGACGGAACAGCCGGGTCACCGCTTTGTTTGAAGGGGCACAAACATGAAGTAATGACAACATGATGCTTAGTCCATCATCATTACAACACTTGGAGTTGCTGTGACTGGTCAGTTTGTTGGCCTGTCACTTGAACTGCAGATCCATATGAAGAACACATCAGTAATAACTCAGAAGTCATGTGATTGAGATACCTTATTGGTGCATTAATGAAGGTATTGTTCCTGCATTAAGTCATGCATGAGATATTACTAATCCTTGTACATTAGATAGTTCATGAAGTACTACATGCGTGAATTCATGATGATCCCTGTACCCTTACCATAAAGTGTTACCTGTACGTTTACGTCCATGTGAAAGAGAAACATGATCAGTAGTGTCCCTGTCCATTAAACACCGGTTGTTCCCATAGGCAGAAAAAGAGTGATGGTACTTTTCCCAATAAATCATGTCGCTAGAGGCCAAGACTACGCTCATCACTTTGAAGCATTCCTAAATCAAATCTGTGCAAAAGTGAATTGAACAAAATAACAAACAATAACCAAAGCAGGACTGTAGGGTCAACAGGAAAGAGCAGGTTCAGCCCGTTGGTCATCCTCACACCAGGTGCCGTAAATACCTGACCACATGTGATCATTGAATGATAGACAACTGTGTGTGGTTCAAACAAATAAGTAGAATACCAGGAATAATAAATCAATATTATTTACTAAATGTATTGATGATATTTTTAAAAAGGTGTAGAAATAATTCCTTTGATTAACCCCTGGAGCGACCAGTGTGGATATGTAACATTCATGAGAATAGAGGTTAGACAAAAGGACTTCTGTTCACACACATATACAAGTGTACATCTGAGTCTTTATTGTTGTCATGGTAACAAAACAGGTGAACACGTAACATCTCAGCTGCTAAGGACAAGTTGTGCGAGATGCACAAACTGAGGGATAAGTTCTTGAACAAGGCCCATCATTCCACTTCCCCCTCCAGTTGTTGAGGACACAGTCTTCACCTCGTCCGCTGTTGTTTGGTTGTCTTCTATACCAAAAGAAATACTTGGCTGCACACCCATCAGACCACATCCATCTTGTTTCTTTGGCCATGTCATGGAGTCCGATCCATGTATATCCCTCAGCAGGGTCAGAGCTTTTGATCAGGAATTTGACAAAGTCCTCTTCCTCTGTGCTGTGGATAGACACCAGGTTGCCTCCCTGGGACACACAGTAGAGCTCTGCATCAGCCCAGGTCCTCTGTGTTGAAGTACTTGTAGCAGCGGCTGTTGAAGGAGAACCAGAAGGAGGGACAGGTGTCTTGTTGTAGCTCCATTGGAGGGTCATCTGAAGAAGACACAGCACCCAGAGCCAGGCCCAACAGGAAGAGGAAAACCAGCATGTCTCTGTCTGTTAACGTTGCACTGAACCGTTGGATAATAGGGGGATGGCGATTGTGAAGCTTCAAGTGACAGGCTGCTTCTTTATATATGTGTGGGAATGTGACGTCATTGTCACGTGACGTGATCACATGACCGGTGACCGGTAGAATGTAAGTTATAAAAGTTTTGCCGGCAGGGGGGAGACATGTTGATGTAGAGAAGACATCACAAAGTGCATTTTGCATGATAGGTCCCCTTTAAAGAGGTCTCACTCTGCAGCTGTTTTAAGATAGGAGGGGAACCTTTATGGGTCACTCTACTAATTTAAGCTAACTGTCAGAGAGGAGGTATAAATGAAAGAGGTCTCACTCTGCCTGTGGTGGAATGCACTTTACTGAAGTACAATCTGAGCTATTTTACTAAAAACAATTCATAAAATATTGCAGAAAGTAAAAAATTGAAATGAAAAAACCCTGATCCTGATTTAGAAAGACACAGCAGGCCAACACCATAGATAATAATGAAAACATTAAGCGTATATTTGTTGCTTATTTAAAAAAAAAAACACTTTATAAAACATAATGATAAGTTATTCAAAGTTTAAGAAATCAGGAGACCAAAAGAGTTTGTTTCTGTATTGATGACACACACGAAGAACAAAGAACCAGCAACACAGAAAAGGTCAAGAAAAGTAAGTATCTTCAAAACTAGAAAACAAAACGGGTTAAAGTGTTAATTCAATCTATCATATCAAGATAGATGTTGAAGGCAAGAGCAGGTTAAAGTTAAAAGCCTATTTGAATGCTACCTGCAGGTGAAGTAACACAACACATGATATGAGTCTTACGTCTCTGCGTTGGCTGGATTTGAAGCTAGGGAGTAAAAGGAGATCTGAAACCAAGTCTATGAACTCTCCGTGGGGAGGAGGTGCATATGGTGGCTGATGACCTGCTCCATGGAGCTCTTGAAGGCCTGGTATGAGGAGGAGATGGGCAGCAGGAGTTGTTTGGAGGCGGGTTTGCTCTGAGGGAAAAGCCCCCCCTTCCCTTTTCTGATCGTGCAGCTCTGAGCAGGAGGGTGGAGGAAGGAGATGGAGGGAGGAGGGAGGAGGACAGACACTGGCAGATCCTCAGATCCTGTGGAGAATCGAAGGAGGTTCTGCAGGGAGATGGAGGTCTTTCCATCTGGGAGAGGTGAGGAGGTGAGGAGAGGTGAGGAGAAGAGGAGAGGTGAGGTGAGGTGAGGTGAGGAGAGGAGGTGAGGAGAAGAGGTGAAGAGAGGAGAGGTGAGGAGGGTGAGGAGAAGAGGAGAGGTGAGGTGAGGTGAGGAGAGGAGGTGAGGAGAAGAGGTGAGGAGAGGTGAGGAGGTGAGGAGAGGTGTGAGGTGAGGAGGAGAGGTGAGGGGATGAGAGGAGAGGAGGAGAGGTGAGGAGGAGAGAGGTGCGGTGAGGAGAGGAGGGTGAGGAGATGAGAGGAGAGGAGAAGAGAGGTGAGGAGACGAGGTGAGGAGGAGAGAGGTGAGGTGAGGAGGAGAGGTGAGGAGGAGAGGTGAGGTGAGGAGAGGAGAGGTGAGGTGAGGAGATGAGAGGAGAGGAGGAGAGGTGAGGAGGAGAGAGGAGAGGTGAGGTGAGGAGGAGAGGTGAGGAGAGGAGGTGAGGAGAGGTGAGGAGACGAGAGGAGAGGAGAAGAGAGGTGAGGAGACGAGAGGTGAGGAGGAGAGAGGTGAGGTGAGGAGAGGAGGAGAGAGGTGAGGAGGAGAGGTGAGGAGAGGAGGTGAGGAGAGGAGGTGAGGAGATGAGAGAGGAGGAGAGAGGTGAGGAGGAGAGGAGGTGAGGAGGAGAGAGGTGAGGAGAGGAGGTGAGGAGAGATGGGGAGGAGAGGTGAGGAGGAGAGAGGTGAGGAGACGAGAAGAGAGGTGAGGAGACGAGAAGAGAGGTGAGGAGACGAGAGGAGAGGTGAGGAGACGAGAGGTGATGTGAGGTGAAGAGGAGAGGTGAGGTGAGGAGAGGAGGTGAGGAGAAGAGAAGAGAGGTGAAGAGAGGTGAGGGTGAGGAGGAGAGGTGAGGAGGAGAGAGGTGAGGAGAGGAGAAGAGAGGTGAGGTGAGGAGAGGAGGTGAGGAGGAGAGGTGAGGTGAGGAGAGGAGGAGAGGTGAGGAGAGGAGGTGAGGAGAAGAGAGGTGAAGAGAGGAGAGGTGAGGAGAGGAGAGGAGAGGAGAAGAGAGGTGACGAGAGGTGACGAGAGGAGAGGTGAGGAGAGGTGAGGAGAGGAGAGGAGAAGAGAGGTGAGGTGAGGTGAAGAGAGGTGAGGTGAGGAGGAGAGGAGATGAGAGGTGAGGTGAGGTGATGTGAGGTTAGGAGAGGTGAGGAGACGAGACGAGAGGTGATGTGAGGTGAGGTGAGGAGGAGAGGTGAGGAGGAGAGGAGATGAGAGGTGAGGTGAGGAGAGGTGATGAGGAGGTGAGGAGAAGAGGTGAGGAGGTGAGGAGAGGTGAGGAGCGGTGAGGAGGAGAGGTGAGGAGCGGTGAGGAGGAGAGGTGAGGAGGTGAGGAGAGGTGATGAGAGGTGAGGAGGAGAGGAGATGAGAGGAGAGGTGATGTGAGGTGAGGAGGAGAGGTGAGGAGGAGAGGAGATGAGAGGTGGAGAGGAGAGGAGAGGTGAGGAGGTGAGGAGGTGAGGAGGAGAGGTGATGAGAGGAGAGGAAATGAGAGGATTGGAGAGGAGAAGAGAGGTGAGGTGAAGACAGGTGAGGTTAGGAGGAGAGGAGATGAGAGGTGAGGTGAGGAGGAGAGGAGATGAGAGGTGAGGGTGAGGAGAGGTGATGAGAGGTGAGGAGGAGAGTTGAGGAGAGGTGATGAGGAGAGGTGAGGAGGAGATGAGAGGAGAGGTGATGTGAGGTGAGGTGAGGTGAGGAGAGGAGAGGTGAGGAGATGAGAGGTGAGGAGGAGAGGAGATGAGAGGTGATGTGAGGAGAGGTGAGGAGATGAGAGGTGAGGAGGAGAGGAGATGAGAGGTGATGTGAGGAGAGGAGAGGTGAGGAGATGAGAGGTGAGGAGGAGAGGAGATGAGAGGTGATGTGAGGAGAGGTGAGGAGATGAGAGGTGAGGAGGAGAGGAGATGAGAGGTGATGTGAGGAGAGGTGAGGTGAGGAGAGGTGAGGTGAGGTGAGGAGAGGTGAGGAGATGAGAGGTGAGGAGGAGAGGTGATGAGAGGATTGGATCATCTTTTGTTTGTTATTAATATACATCTATTAAAGAATGAAAGTAACATTTCCCTGACGCAGAGAACACAGGATTTGAGCCTCTGCAGACCATTGACATGCACACACACTAATAGAACACACTACAGGAGAGGGACATAGATATACCTTCACAGTCCTGCAGGAAGTCTCTCCAGAAGGGGACGACGGCCTTCTCTCGGCTCAGCCTCTCCTCCTGCTCAGAGAAGTTCACGGTGAAGATCTGATCCACCGTTTGAGCCGTGAGTCGAACCGCTGTGTCGCAGAGAACCCTAAGGAACACCGCCGGGAAGAGCTGCACCTGGAGAGGAACAACGGAGCGCTCGCTGTGAGTAGCTATACTGGAATGCTGTTGGGAAAATCCTGAGTGTCCTCTTCCAATATCAGAGTAGCATGCTAACAAAGGTATCCCGACTGTAGCTGTGAACATGACAGGATGTGTGATTACCTAGAAGAGCATCAGGACTGTTTGAGGCAGATGATAGCTATGTGATTAACATGATGATTCAGCCTCTATGGAGATAGGCATCAAGCATGCTCATTTCTGACGTGGAGCTAATCTGAAGTAAACATTGAATACTGCTTTCTATTCCTCCATCTTGTGACTGTGTAACTCCCTCTCTTGGATATCAGCATGGGAAGGACACTGTTCAGGAACTAGTCTCTGTATGTGATGACTCCTTCCATTCTGGGGAGGATCACAGACACATGGATCCTGAGGTTGAAGATCAAGCCGGAAACGAGTGAGAAAAAGTCCGAATTTTTAGATTTTGAGAAAAAGTCAGAATTTTGAGAAAAAGTCAGGATTTTTAGAAAAATGAGAAAAAAGTAAGAAATTAGAGAAAAAAGTCAGAAAAATTTGAATTTTAAGAAATAATTGAAAATGTTGATAAAACATTTTTTTAAGATTTTTAGAAAAAATCAATATTTTGAGAGTTTGAGAAAAAGTAAGAATTTCGAGAAAAAGTCAGAATTTTAGAAAAAAGTCAGAATTTTAGAAAAAGGTCAGAATTTTGAGAAAAATGAGAATTTTAAGAAATAATTGAAAATGTTGAGAAAAAAAAATCTGGATTTTAAGATTTTTAGAAAAAGTCAGAATTTTGTATGTGATGATACTTCCATTCTGGAGAGGATCAGAAATACATGGATCCTGAGATTGAAGCTCAAGCCGGTGACGAGTGATATTTTCCAACATACTGTCTCATGTTGAGGTGTCTGATAAAACAGTGTTCACACAAGGGGGGGAGAAACTTTAAAATCACCTGATCAAAGACACCCAAAGTCTGCAGACCCTCCCGAAACCTGCAGAATAGAAACACCAAAAGTTATTACTTATTAACCTTGGGATACACGGAATCACTGAGATGTTCACTAGAGAACCGTATAAAGAAATAAGAGAACAAGTCATAAGCTTAATATTTAAATGGGACCTACTATAACTTATGGTTTCTACTTTAAAATTCTTACATGCATTTTTGTTGAAAAGACTCCTATACTGTTCATCTGTGTGTCGGTTTGCTGCAGACAGATTATCTTTTCTCAAAAAGACTGGGAATAGATTGATACAGCTTGCTTATTTACATATATGTCCCCTTTAATATCCCATTACATCACATTAACTGTTTCATTAATATCAACCATGAAGTCACTGATATGTGGCACATGCAAGTACATCCATAAGTGACATTTTGGACAGAGGTTTTTTTATTTGCACTAAAAGCATAGATGAACACAGTGAGGTCTGTACCTCTGCAGGGGAAGCTGCAACCTGGTGATCATCATGAAGCTGACCAGATCCTCCACCAGAGCCTCTCTCTCCTGCAGGCTGCTGATTGGTCGGTTACAGCCGGCTAACTCCATGAACTCCCAGCTCTCCTCCATGACGTCTTTCACATCGTCGAAAGTCTCTGCATCTGCGATCTGAAATAAAACAATACGTTGATGATAGAGTGGTGCACTGATGACATAAAGGAATAAAGGGACTACAGCACGGCTATAAAGGAACTACAGCACGGTCACATGACTTCACGTCACCACCGCTAAGCTAAAGGCGGCTAATGTTGGGCTATAACGGAACTACAGCACGGTCACATGACTTCACGTCACCACCGCTAAGCTAAAGGAGGCTAATGTTGGGCTATAAAGGAACTACAGCACGGTCACATGACTTCACGTCACCACCGCTAAGCTAAAGGTGGCTAATGTTGGGCTATAAAGGAACTACAGCACGGTCACATGACTTCACGTCACCACCGCTAAGCTAAAGGCGGCTAATGTTGGGCAATAAAGGAACTACTGCACGGTCACATGACTTCACGTCACCACCGCTAAGCTAAAGGAGGCTAATGTTGGGCTATAAAGGAACTACAGCACGGTCACATGACTCCACGTCACCACCGCTAAGCTAAAGGCAGCTAATGTTGGGCTATAAAGGAACTACAGCACGGTCACATGACTTCACGTCACCACCGCTAAGCTAAAGGCGGCTAATGTTGGGCTATAAAGAAACTACAGCACGGTCACATGACTTCACGTCCCCACCGCTAAGCTAAAGGAGGCTAATGTTGGGCTATAAAGGAACTACAGCACGGTCACATGACTTCACGTCACCACCGCTAAGCTAAAGGCGGCTAATGTTGGGCTATAAAGAAACTACAGCACGGTCACATGACTTCACGTCACCACCACTAAGCTAAAGGTGGCTAATGTTGTCGTCTCATTTAGACAATTGTTAGCAACCAACGTTTTTAAATCCACCAGTGGGGTATTACCCATGTTTTATGTCATAGAACAGAACATTAAACTCTCTTCAGCTTGTGTTAACTACAGACCTTTTTTCAGGCAAACAACCAAAGATTTTAAGATGAGGGAAAGGGAACAGGAAGTGGTAAAATGCTGACTAATTTTTCGGGTTTTAGGACTCTCCTAAAACCGTCATACTTACCCTGCTGACCAGGCAGGTGAAGTGTGTGTAGGGCGTCATGTGTTTGACGGACAGTGGTTGGTTGGGCGGGTAGTTGAACAGACACTGGAACAGAGCGCGGGAGAAGAATCCGACGGGAGAACCGTGAACCAGAGAGAGAGCGAGCAGGCAGCCAGCGTCAAAGTACAGGTCGTCACGCAGAGCTGCAAACACACACAGAGAGATGAGGTTAGCTGCAGGCTAAAGGACACTTCATCTGCACGATTAATCAAAATCACAATATGGACAAGTGCATAAATCATATCGCAGGAAAGATAATATTTGATAAATTGACTGTACTTGTATAGCGCTTTATCCAGTCTTTAAGACTGCTCAATGCGCTTTACATACAACATGTCATTCACCCATTCATACAGAGCAGTGCACCTTACTCTAGGAACTAACATTCATACACATTCACACACCGTTGACCATGCTATCGGGAGCAACTCAGAGTTCGGTATCTTGCCCAAGGACACAACATGTCGAACCCACAACCTTCTGGAGGAAAGACGATCGCACTCCCTCGCAGCCACAGTCGCCCAAATATGTGTTAAATTATGATTTTATAGGATGTACTATGGAGCTACAGAGATAAATAACTTCCATGCCATGTGACCCCAATCAATGCAGCAATTAAGCACCGGACAAGAAGGACATTCTTTTGTGGATTTTAGTCCTCTTTTTAGTCTAAATTGTATTATTATTGTTAAGAAAATGTTGCATTTAATAAAAACATTTTCAATAGCTTCCATATCATGTGAGTTTATAACTTCAAATTAATCCAGGATTTTACACTGGAAGAAGATTTTAGGGCTCTACCTATATTTGATATTAACTACTACAACTACTTTAAATAACTATAGGCCAATCTCTAAATTGTCAGTTCTGGCTAAGGTTCTCGAACGCCTAGTGAGTGAACAGGTAAAGGAGTTTTTATGTAAAAATGACATCCTGTCTAAACATCAGTCAGGCTTCAGAAAGCAACACAGCACCATCACTGCGACAATGAAAGTGGTAAATGACATTACGAGTATTTTAGATAATAAGCAGAGTTGTGCAGCTCTATTTATTGACCTATCCAAAGCGTTTGATACCGTCGATCATCGCATCTTAAAGCAGAGGCTAGCCAGTATAGGCATATCCAGCCATGCAGTGGGTGGTTTGTGAACTACCTCTCTGAAAGGTCCCAATGTGTTCACTTTGATGGGCTGTCTTCTGAGTGGTTAAACATTGCTAATGGTGTTCCTCAAGGTTCTGTTTTAGGTCCACTTTTATTCTCCATCTACATCAACAGTTTAGGTGAAAATGTGGATGAAGCTACCTTACATTTCTATGCGGATGATACCGTGATGTACTGTGCATGTCCCTCCATTAAGGAGGCTGGTGTTAAATTACAGGCTGTTTTTAACATTATTCAGACTCAGCTCGCTGAGCTTAAGCTTCTTTTAAATGTTGATAAAACCAAGGTCATGCTATTTTCAAAAGCTAAGAAGACACCAGAGCCTGTTTTGGATATTGTTACTATGCAAGGACAAATACTCAAAGTGGTTACCTGTTATAAATACCTTAGTATCTGGCTTGATGATTGTCTCACTTTTAAACTTCAGGTCAATAACCTGCTTAAAAAGCTGAGGGTTAGGCTAGGTTTCTTTTTCAGAAACAAGTCCCGTTTCTTACTTGAGGCCAGGA
This sequence comes from Harpagifer antarcticus, assembly GCA_902827135.1. Classification (NCBI taxonomy): domain Eukaryota; kingdom Metazoa; phylum Chordata; class Actinopteri; order Perciformes; family Harpagiferidae; genus Harpagifer; species Harpagifer antarcticus. The sequence goes on from CADEHL010000393.1 coordinate 14,927, forward strand.
AAAGGCTCTGTGGCCTTTTGACCTGTGCTGGACTATGGTGATTTGTTGCCCATCGCCTGAACAAGTTAGATGCCGCCTATCACAGCGCACTGAGATTTGACACAAACTGTAAAGCACTTACTCATCACTGTACCCTGTATGCCAAGGCAGGTCTGCCTTCACTTACTGTACGGAGGCTCAGTCATTGGTACATGTTCATTTATAAAGCTTTGTTGGGTAAACTCTCGTATTATATCTGCTCTCTGATGACACAGAGAGTTGCAAGCAGCTATTGTCTGAGATCGCATGATGTAGTATTGTTAGATGTGCCAAGAGCAAGGACTGTCTTAGGTAAGACAGCTTTTATGTGCGCAGCTCCACTTGCTTGGAACAATCTTCAGCAAGAATTGAAACTGAGCAATCTCATTCCTCTGCATGTTTTTAAAGCTAGGCTAAATGAAATGCTCGTTGATACTATGGGCACTTGTAAATGTATCCTGTAAATATAATGTATGATGTCCTTTATTGTTTCATGTGGAACCTATATGCTGCAGGTCTCTCTTGAAAAAGAGATCTATTATCTCAATGGGACCAATCTGGTTAAATAAAGGTTTGAAATGAAATGAAATATTAATATCGTTGTGAAGAAATCTGAAGTTTTTGTATTACTCTTGGATTTGTTAAAATAGCTTCCAAATCATCTGCTCTTATGGGTCCTTATTCCTACACTAGTAGGACACACCTACTTCTATTTAATATGAAGGCTTAGGGTTTTATATGAACATGTATTTTGTATATATCCCATACCCTTGGAGTCCAGCGCCAGGTTTTTGGATCCCTCAGGACCCTCGAACACTTCAGAGTCCTGGATCTGCTGAACCAGCAGCTTCAAGAAGTGTTCCTTCGCCATCTCGCTGTCCTGGAGGCTGCTGGGAAATGTAGTCTGAAGGGAGTCTTTGAACCTGGACGTGGATGATGAGAAAAACCCAAATGAAAATGTTAGAGGTAAACATGTTGATCATAGTTGGATTTTTAGCGACAAATGGTAACTAAACTATGAAACCTCCTAAATCAAGAATTAACTTTGTTAAGAAGGTAAAAGATGATCGAATGGCTAATAGCAAACAGAACACGACGTCCTTCACAGTAGTCCTATCAAATATTACTAATAAAGCAACAGGATTTATTAATCAGGAATAAGATACCCCTAAACCAGTTTCATACCAAGGACCACTTAACCAATAAAAAAACACTCGCGGACCACCTAACTTTAACTTTTTTTAGGAGAAAGTCAGAATTTTGAGAAAAAGTCAGAATTTTGTACATGACCGGATGATTACCTAGCTGCATCTTGTGAGTGTAACTCCCTCTCTTGTATATCAGCATGTGAAGGACACTGTTCAGGAACTAGTTGCACCAAATGCTCTGTACTACTTACTTACTACTACTTCCATTCTTGAGAGGATATTAAATACATCCTGATATTGAAGCTCAAGCCGGTGACCAGTGATATTTTTCTAACACTAATTATAAAAGTTTTTCGTCTCACCTGACAGACAGAGTGTGTGTGGGGTCGAAGTCGGGCTTCCTCACCAGCTCCAGCCCCGCAGATAGAGCCTGATCTCCCTCCACCTCCACCGTCACACTGAGGGGCCGCAGCTGAGGGCCCAACGCCTGCAGAATCTGCTCCGGGGACCCTCCAGACAGCAAGTGGCTGAGAGAGAGAAGGAGGTGCGTTATTGGAAGGTTAAAATTGTCACATCATATAAATACTTGGGCACCATTTTCGATGACGAGTGTATTGTGAAGTGGGGTCAACAGAGAATTCACCTTCTTCGCAAACTGAACTCTTTCACAGTCAGGCCTGTCATTCTTTGTCGTTTTTACCAAGCATTCATTGAGAGCCTTATTAGTTTTCCTTGATCTGCTGGTTCCATAGCCTTACACTGAAAGACAGGAACAGCCTGAACGACACTATTAAAACCTGCTCTAAGGTCATCGGAGTGAAACAGAGAGACTCCTTTTGCAACCAGCAGAGACTGGCCTCTCCAGGTCATGTTCAGATGAATTTACCATTTAGATATGGTCTACCTGCTCTTAAGACAAATCGCTTTTCAAAATCATTCATCCCCTCTGCACTCAAACTTTTAAATTCTTGATTATTTATTTACTTATTTATTGTGATGCTATGAACTATTTATGGTGTAAATTGGAATGATCCACATCCAGGTGTGTTTTCTTCTTGTGTGTGTTCCTGCCTGTGTTCATGACATAAGCTGCTCATAACAAACTACCCCTTGCAGGATAAATAAAGTTGTTGATTGATTGTTAGGTTTGTTTACCTTTTACAGCTGATGGGGGTCAGTTGGCGTTTGGACAGCTGACCCTTCCTCTGACGTCCCTGAGGCGTCGTAGTCAGGGAGGCTGAAGAACACGAGCACATTGTTAAACATACAAATAAATGATTGACCAATCACAACAGAGGTGGCCAGCTAACCAATCAGAGCTCTGGTTTCAGACAGAGGGTGAAACAGGCAGTGTGAGACAAAAAAGAGCTTTTTGAACATTAAAGCATGGAGACATGTCCCAGTAGAGACACTACATACTGATATACACCTGAACATCAGCAGGAGAGGACTCTTTAAAGTAGAGACACTACATACTGATATACACCTGAACATCAGCAGGAAAGGACTCTTTAAAGTAGAGACACTACATACTGATATACACCTGAACATCAGCAGGAGAGGACTCTTTAAAGTAGAGACACTACATACTGATATACACCTGAACATCAGCAGGAGAGGACTCTTTAAAGCAGAGACACTACATACTGATATACACCTGAACATCAGCAGGAGAGGACTCTTTAAAGTAGAGACACTACATACTGATATACACCTGAACATCAGCAGCAGAGGACTCTTTAAAGTAGAGACACTACATACTGATATACACCTGAACATCAGCAGGAGAGGACTCTTTAAAGTAGAGACACTACATACTGATATACACCTGAACATCAGCAGGAGAGGACTCTTTAAAGTAGAGACACTACATACTGATATACACCTGAACATCAGCAGGAGAGGACTCTTTAAAGTAGAGTCACTACACACTGATATACACCTGAACATCAGCAGGAGAGGACTCTTTAAAGTAGAGACACTACATACTGATATACACCTGAACATCAGCAGGAGATGACTCTTTAAAGTAGAGTCACTACATACTGATATACACCTGAACATCAGCTGGAGAGGACTCTTTAAAGTAGAGACACTACACACTGATATACACCTGAAAGTTAGCAGAATAGGGCCCCTTTAAACAAAGATCTTGACCGGATCCCTTTCACACCAAACACAAACAGAGAACATAAACATCCCATCAGGGGGTCCCTCAGACACAGACCTCTCCCGTCGGTGGCCTGGGTGCAGCCGCTGCAGGCCCAGTCTGTGGCGTCCACCTTCAGCCCCGAACACTTCCTGTGAGTCCCTGTGGAGCCACACAGCCGGCAGCGGATCACCTCAAACCAACTGAAAGAAACAACAACAACGTGGGGTTTGTTACTCTACTCGTAAGACTGGGAGGTAACACGTCAAGCCAAAAAGGGGACCTATAGAGCAAGTACAGCTGGGTTTCCCTTTTCTCTGTGCAGTCAAATAAATGGATGAATGGGAAAATAACACTGGATTTGGCTTTAAGTGCATTTTCAACTTTTAAGCCCTAATTTTCTTGATTTTATCCCATCCCATATGTTTAACTCAAATCTTACCTTACTTTAATCTGACCTGTCACAAAGTACATTTGATTTGATCTATATATATGACCATTGCTAAATGAAGTGTATATATCGTTCAATCCGATATGCTTTAATGGCATGAATTAAATTAAAGATATTGCTAAACAAGATGCTATACCTTACATACCAGTGCTTTACAGAAATAATAATTAGACAGTTTTACGGACTGTTGTTATTAATGATTTCCAGAAATGAATTGTGTGTATTTTTGATGGTACTTCTAATGATAGTGTAACCGTATAGACTATATAAATCTCTTAAAGGTCACCTATCATGCTACTTTCAGGCAATAGCATAGGTCTCAGATATATACAAATATATAAAAAACATGTCTATGAAGTGTTTTGCTCAAATACCAAACAGATCATTCTAGCCACGCCTCATATCCCTCTATTTCACTTCCTGTTTCTAAAGTGCTGATTTGGGGTATAAAGCTTTAAAGAGGAGGGGTCTGAGCTCATGCGAGACCCGGCAGCTACCGTCTAAACTAAATGCTGCCGTGATGAAACGCCATATCATGGATTATCAAGGATTCTCTCTGAAACAGTCTGGAGCTCAAAGGCTTTCCCTCTTGCCGGTTATACCACAAGGTGAGTTCCTTTTTACTTCCTGCTTCTTCACACACATGCTCTCCAGTACAGGTTAGCTCTGAGTGTTAGCGATGCTAATGTAAACACCGACCATATTACGTCCAAAACAGTCGGGCATTGTTTCTGATAGCAACGTTTCTGATTGGGCCGTGGGTCCACATTTCAGATGTTACGTCATATCGGACGCAAATCTGGATCAGCTCCGTTGTTCCCCGTTTTTAGAGATTTGGGTACGGAGGAAAAGAGAGAGGGTTTATTTCCTGACGCTGCGTGAGTTCCCCGACACACCGGGGACACATGGTGATGTATCAAAGACATCACAAAGTGCATTTTGCATGATAGGTCCCCTTTAATATTGTTATAAATCACTAATGGTAACAGTTAAACCTTGTGTTTGTCTAAAATAGCATCCTGAATGAAACACATTAGAATATAAATACCCGCTCTTATAGGAGTGCGTCCGCCCGTCGTTGCAGAGGCAGGTTGAAGCGTCACAGTGCTCGTAAACCTCCAGCAGGTCTGAGTATGCGTTTGTCTCCAACTCCCATGATGCATCTCTGCAGAAGAGAATATGGTGGGTAAGAAAAGAGACTTGTGGTTGTTTCTTGTTGTTGTAGGGATCGTGTTACCTCTCTGGGATGTATATTCCCATCCTCAGCATCTCCTGCTGGAAGTCCTCCTTGTTGCTACACAGAGTGCATCTGAAGAAGAATAGGCCGGCACTGTGCGCCTGACGCTGGAACACAAACACACACTCAATAAAGAAATATTGTTTGGTACACATCCTCTAAAGAATAAATAATAAAGAACATTATAGAAAATGTCCCCGTGTAACCGATCCTGCTCTGCTAAAGATGTCACTCATTGTGTAAAATGCTTTTATTTATTTGTATTTGCTTTACTATTATTAATGTATTTGTTATAATTATCTTATTTATTTCCTTGTTTTAAAGGTACAGGATGTGATTACAAAGATAACCGCATCATCGTCATACATTCAAATCAGGACATACATTAGGCGAGTCATTAATGTACAGAGAAAACAGTAATGGTCCAAGAATGGAGCCTTGTGGAACCCCAGGGTTCACAAGGTAGGGGGATTTGGCATCGTTGACCAAAACAAAAATGTAAATGAATGAGCTTTGTAAGGAGCACTTGGTGGTTAACGGTGTCAAAAGCCTTCCTGAGATCAAGGAAGACGGCACCTACATTTGGGCTCGTGTCCAACATACATTTAACCTTTTCCACAAAGACACAGTTAGCTGTCTCAGTGGAGTGGTGAGCACGAAAACCAAACTGAATAGGGTGGAGTGGAGCGAAACCTTTATCTAAATGTTTGGTGATTAGTTTTGACACCCATTTCTCAGCTATCTTAGAGACACAGGGGAGGATGCTGATTGGTCAGTAATTGGACATTATAAGGGTCATAATTCTGTTTAACTTTGAAATGTTTGACAGGAAGTGCTTTTCATTTGAAGTGCAAGGAAGTCTCCTGCTCTGTGTTTTTCCAGGTGTCCGGTGCCTTGCTCAAGGGCACCACAGCAGGGCAGGAGGTGAACTGGGACCTCTCCAAGTAACAGTCCACGCTCCATATTTAGGTCTGGTCGGGGACTTGAACCGGCGACCCTGCGGCTCACAGTTCAAGCCCCTACTGCAGTGACCACCATCCGGCCCGCCAGACATTCTCATCCGGCACGCACGACGGGGGTGACTGTGGCGTTGGTTACTGCGTTCGCCCCCCATCCATTTTTTTTTTACGTCTCGGGAGTAAGGTGCAGTACCGGAGTCCAACAGAGAGGCAGCAGCTGCAGGACAGTAGACTGCGTACTGCGAAACCTTCCCTTCCTTGAAGAAGAAGAAGTGATCCTTCGTTGTGAAGAGTCTGCTTTGTGTACTCCGCACCACAGCAGCAGCCCCGCTGCGACAGAGTCCAACAGAGAGGCAGGAGCTGCGGGACAGTAGCCTAGAAGCAGGGTTGGGTTGTAACGGAATATATGTAACGGCGTTACGTAATCAGAATACAAAAATCAAGTAGGCTAACTGTATTCAGCTGGCGTTACATTTGAAAAACGAGTAATCTGATTACAGTTACTTTCGTAATCCTGAAGTGAATAATTATTGGAATTATTTCTTCACAAAATGTAATATTCATTACCGGCAGAACTGTGTGCACACTGCACAGCGCTGCAGCGTGTCTGTGAGCGAGAGAGAGATGCAGCGTGTCTGTGAGGCCCCGCCCCCGCACGCAGATGAGAGAGAGAGAGATCTCTTTTAAAATATATTGAAAGTTAGAAACGGAGATGGTTAGATAAAATGTGCAAGATAATGTTTATGTAGCATTTCTTTATTGTCGAAATGATGACATTTATAACGGGATAAAATCAAAGTGAATGGCCTGCTGCTGCTGAATGCATGGGGCAAGTGACTGGAACAAGTTTTAAAAGTTATTACATCGTTTCAGATAATAATAATAATAATAATAATAATAATAATAATAATAATAATAATAATAATAATAATGATAATTCATTCTATTAAGGGGCACCTTCCAAAGCACCCAAGAACACCTTACAATTCATAACATATTCTAAGGAAAGGTTTACAGCAGGAGAATGCAGTCCGGGTGATGTTTTTTATGTGGGGTGCAGATGAGAGGGAGCTGTCCAGAATGACACCAAGATGTTGTGTTTGAGTTCTTGATAAGCCATTAAAACAGTAAAACAAGTGTCTCCTGTTTACCAAAACATACCCATCTGTTATGGAAAAAGAAAGTATTCCAAAAGTATTCTAAAAGTAACCTGAACACGTTACTTTTTTAAGACACGTAACTGTAACTGTATTCTGATTACTTTCAGAGCATGTATTCAGTAATCAGTAACTGATTACATTTACAAAGTAACCCTCCCAACCCTGCCTAGAAGTGATCCTTCGTTAGCGTGAAGAGTCTGCTAAGCTTTATGCAGTAAACCCCCCCCGGCCCACGATAGTGTCTATTGGATAGATTTTGGCCCTTGGACAAATGTAGTTGGTGATCCCTGCTCTACTGACTGAGCCACACACGACATAATATTGCATTTGCAGAAAAATACCAGTCAAAATATTCACATTTAGTTTGTTGTTCTTCAAATCATGCAGCCCTATAATTGGGGTAAATAGATTTATGAAAGTAAAGCAGTGTCACTACCTGCACACAGGCCCGG
>CADEHL010000393.1:27500-37091 GCA_902827135.1 Harpagifer antarcticus
CCCAGCTTCCACCCCAGCTTCCACCCCAGCTTCCACCCCAGCTTCCACCCCAGCTTCACCCAGCTTCCACCCCAGCTTCCTCCCCAGCTTCCACCCCAGCTTCCAAACTGCTGTTTGTACGCTTTCTAATTTGAGTCGTTCATTAAAACATCAGGTTTTGTGTTGCTTCCCTTTTTCTCAACGAGCTGGGACGAAACACCTGTAGTGAATTATATTAGTCGATTCATTTAATCGTTGACAAATAATCAACATTATGGAAATGTAAAATATGCTGTTGATAGAAAACATAGCACACACACACACACACACATTATCCCTGCAGGTCACACACACACACACACACACACACACACACACACACACACACACACACACACACACACACACACACACACACACACATTATCCCTGCAGGTCACACACACACACACACACACACACACACACATTATCCCTGCAGGTCACACACACACACACACACACACATTATCCCTGCAGGTCACACACACACACACACACACACACACACACACACACACACACGAGAGAAAAGAATACTTGCATTAATGTCAATTCATGTTCTGTGGATTGAGTTTTTTTTAATATACATTATTAACTAGTACTTATTACTACTATTATTTAGTCTTATACCCCGTTTATCTAGGCCCGGGGTATCTTGTTTTACTGTGGGACTGCGAGAAACGGTATTAAAGAGTTCTGTGTGTGTGTGTGTGTGTGTGTGTGTGTGTGTGTTGTGTGTGTGTGTTGTGTGTGTGTGTGTGTGTGTGTGGTGTGTGTGTGTGTGATTGGTGGTGTGATGTGTGTGTGTGTGTGTGTGTGTGTGTGTGTGTGTGTGTGTGTGTGTGTAACACATGGAGACATTTTGACAATAAAGCTGACTTTGACTAAAACAGAACTAAAAATTAAATATACAAATCTGTAGACTGTGTGACGAATAAGCACTATGAAGGATATGATATATGCATGTACACGTAGACAATAAATATTGTTGAATATCAAAACCTGATGATAGGTAATGAATAAAAGGCAATAAAGGAACAACACTAACCTTAGCTAACATACAACTGTCTGAAAGTCCTTCGTTAAATATCGGTCATCATATCACATATTCACGACAAAGTATTAAATGAATAAAAACATACTTCACATACTGGGTGAGAATGTCAAATTGAGGCCATCTTCGTGCAGTTTAATGAGGATGTATTTCAGTTTTGTTTCTGATTATCCGTCCAATTTTTAAATTTCCCTCTTTCAAAACAATACAGTCATTTCCGCCTCCAGTGTTTCTTCTTCGGTGCTTTAAGTTGTCTTTGCTCAGCGCCCCCTGGTGGACGGTCGGTTAATAACAGGTGAATCATTTTGAGGTTTGGGGTTTATGATATATTATGTGTTAATATTATGATTGTTGACACTTTAATTGAGTTTATCTTATCAGTAAGTATCAGTCCATAAATGAATAGTTCAATTAAAAGCAGCGACAAAAAGAAAAGTCTTCTTGCTGGATTTGAAAGTAGTCAGAGTTGCAGCGGACCTGCAGGTTTCTGGGAGTTGGTTCCAGATGGAGCATAATAACTGAACGCTGCTTCTCCATGTTTAGTTCTGACTCTGGGGACAGAAAGCTGACCAGTCCCTGAAGACCTGAGAGATCTGGATGGTTCATCATTTAGCAGGAGGTCAGAAATGTATTTTGGGCCTAAACCATTCAAAGCTTTATAAACCAGCAGCAGTATTTAGAAATCTATTCTTTGACACACAGGAAGCCAGTGTAAAGACTTCAGTAGGGGCTCGGACTGTGAGCCGTAGGGTCGCCGGTTCAAGTCCCCGAACAGACCTAAATATGGAGTGTGGACTGCTACTTGGAGAGGTCCCAGTTCACCTCCTGCCCTGCCGTGATGAATATTTCGCTCTGCAGCTGGATGAGAGCACAGATGTAGCAAATATTGTTGTTTATAAATATGAATAATTGTATTTTATTGGTCGAACGCACTTATTGTAGTCGCTTTGGATAAAAGCGTCAGCTAAATGCAATGTAATGTAATGAATATAAATATGTTTATTGATAATATTACTGTTGAATATTATATATAATATTATTAAGACATAAGTAGCTTTGAAAAATGCTAAAAATGTTAATTGTTCATATTACTGTTCAAAATTATATAATATTATAAAGACAGAAATCACTTTAAAAATGCTTTAAAATATGTTTACTGTTGATATTACTGTTTAATATTGTGTTAAGAATGTTTATAACAGAAGACACAATCAATGTAATGAATGACAAACAAAAGATAAATACAAAAAATGTTTAGAAGAATCACTGATTATTAATACAAATATATATTAAGAAAATGTATTAAGCTGTATGGTTAATTTGTCATATTTTCCATCATAATGTACTCATCATTTAAAAAAAATTGCAACAGGGGGGTCCCCGCCAGAGGATAATGCTATGGGGGTCCCCGCCAGAGGATAATGCTATATGGGGGTCCCCGCCAGAGGATAATGCTATATGGGGGTCCCCGCCAGAGGATAATGCTATATGGGGGTCCCCGCCAGAGGATAATGCTATATGGGGGTCCCCGCCAGAGGATAATGCTATATGGGGGTCCCCGCCAGAGGATAATGCTATATGGGGGTCCCCGCCAGACGATAATGCTATATGGGGGTCCTTGGCATGGCAACGTTTGGGAACCCCTGGCCTAGGGCACCAGAACTGGGGAGGGAAAAAAAATACCAGGGCTATCCCTGGCCAACTTGGGGCCCCAAGCGACATTGTGAGATGAGCCCCTAGGCTGTAAACTTTAACTGTTATGTAAGCCATCTAGACAGACAGTGTATCACTCTTCCTCCTGTACATTAGCAGATAAAAGGCATCACATACTTCAATGAATGGTAAAGAAAGAATGCTGGAAATAACTGCATCCATTAGCCTGTATGCTCTGCAGAGACTGCATTCTTCATGTCGTGAATTGCAGCTGATGTTTTAATATGGCAATTGGCAATTTGACTCATACATTAACCCACCTTCGAGTGATGCTCTAGTTTCTTCATGTTTTGTTTTTTTTCCCTCTTGCTTGCGCCGGACTGAAACTGTCTTTTCCCCGACATCTCTTCACCTGCACTAGTGGCCGTATCAAAGCCGCGATTGGTCAGATGTCGATTCATTGCAACGGTGTCGGGTTACAGACGTGCTCCCCTTAGCCGCGTTGCTTTAGTTCCGTTAGAGCCAGTGCCCGTTGCGTTCACACCAAAAAGTTCACTTGGTTCAGGGCACTTTTAGCCCCATGTTTAGTGCCTGCTAGAGAGGTGGTACTCTCCTGGGGGGAAAAAACAACGCCCCGTAAAACTCTGAAATGTTTTGTAGAGCCGCCATTTTATTATCCTTGCATTAGCATTATTAGCATTAGCATTAGCCCAGCGCACAAACGCAGAGAGACTAACTTATGGCAACACAAAAGAAAACATGGGAGTGGTGGAGTAACGGCCCGTCCACACAGCGGCGTGCGTTGAAGCTTGCCGGCGGGCGTGTCTGAAACTCGACCAACAACCAATCACATGAATCTCCCGCCCCTGACACACAAGCAGCGGTTTGATTGGCTAGAGCTTGTACTGGCATATGATTTGATTGGCTGACGCTTCTGCCGAGGCTTCAAAAGTTTAATATTGCTCAACTTTTGCAGCGAGCCACACCAGCAAAGCTCCGCGTCGCTTCCCGCAATGCAGTTCGTCGAAAGGTGATGTCACCCCATTCAAAGTGAATGGTGAAGCGTCAACGCACGCCGCTGTGTGGACGGGCCGTAATGAGGAGGTGTCGGCGTTCTGGCGATTTACTCGGAAGGCCATTCTCCAACTCCGAGGACTTCCGGCCGGGGACTTCGGGCGGCAATATACGCTGGGAAGTTGTTTGCGGCCTGCCAGTAAACCCAAAGCAGAAGAAGAAGAAGTGACGTCAGCGGCTTCATTTGCGTAATCTTCCCTCAGGGAAGTACTCCCGTGTGAACGTGATCTGTACTCAGTGCCCCATGGGCCTCAGGTTAGCTAACAGTTAAAGGCGAGTACGGCAAATACAAGTTTTAACAAGCAGTAGTGCTGAGCAAAGTGGCTAGAAGGCAACCACACACTTGTAAAAAAAACACACTTTATAAAGTCAGGCAACGCTAACCAGGCTTCTTGTGATTCTGTTTATTTGCACCTTACTTTGACCATCCGTTCACTGTTATTGATCTTTGTGGAGAGAGGCAGACGTTTTGTTTTGTATTATAGCAGCTATCGGATGGAATCAATACATGGGCTGAACAAGTTTGACGTGTCCGACTATCACAAGTAGAATCATAATGAAAAATACGCCGGTAAAATGTGCCTGTAGAAAATGTGCCTGTAGAAAATGGCTTATGCCACAATAGGATAGCAACAAGTAGTCAAGTTATAGTCAGTTAAGCTTTGGTTGCTATGCCAACATCACCCATTGTATACCAGAGAAACCGCTGAAACACATTAATAAACAATGAACCACGGCACTCTGGAGAAAAGTATAAGCTTGGAGAAGTCGTTATTTAATTTAATCTGGCTTCGTATGATTAAAAGCAACACGATCATCGACCCGACGCAGTCCTCCATTGTTGTTGTAGTTTGCACCGTTGGGGAGAAAATCAGCGACGTAAACGGTGACGTCATGACGCAGCAGCGGCAGCACCAGTCGGGGCTCTGAGCGGTGTGAACAAAACGGGAGCTGCAAAGAAAAACCGGTTCTGAACCAGAAGAGCTCCAGCACGGAGCTAGAACGGTAAAAGCCTTGGTGTGAAAGGGGTAAGAGTGAAGAACTGAATCAACAAAGTGATCTGAATCTTAATCTTAAAGGAGTCTTGTATTTTATTGCACTGAACACATTTCTTTAAAAGAGTTAATGTTCCATAACGTCATGGTTTGATAAATGCCTGGAATATCATTCAGTTTCGGTGGGGACAGTTTCCTAGAGTTAAATGGGTTCACATTTTTAAACAGATACATACTTATAATTCCTCCACTACAACCTTTATACCATGATTCAGCCCTTTGGACTGAGACACCCCCTGAGTTACATGAGAGGAAACAGAGTTCAGCAGAGGAAGTCAGACAGAGCTCCTCCCTCACTGACTCACTGAGAAGCGAAACCAGGAAACAGTTTGTTCTTCTTCCTCACTGCAGAGAGACAGATGGACTGAAAAGACAGACGACCAGACAGTGGCGGCCGGCCCATAGGGGCGCTAGGGGCGCCGCCCCACCTCTTCCCACATACAAATAAAATTATTAAATTAAAAAAAAAATCTTTAAAAAAAAATCTTTTAAAAAAATATATATATTAATTTTTAATGAACAAGGTAAATATCAGTAAAATGTATAATCTACAATAAAATCTCGTTTAAAATTGTGTTACGATGTCTAAAGTTACTGATAAGTCACATGTTTCCTGCCTGGCCTTGCCCGTGGCATTAGTTTATCATTACCGGGCGCCGTGCAAGGAGCCCCCGAGCCAAACAGCAGCAACCAGCACGTTGCAAAAGTCTCAAAAGTAAACTGCCGCCGAAACATCATTTCAGCCAATCAGCGCCGTCAAATATTTTGGTCACGAGGGCGCTCACGTTGGCGCCCACGTCGCTTACGTGCGTTGACGTGAGTTGTTTTTTAGACTCGTGAGTGACCAAGGTGACGCAGTAGTTGGATGAGAATGGTGTGCAGGTGGAGTCGCCGGACCTCGGTCCGCACCCAATTCCGTTCAGGAGCTACTCTCCAATCCTGTCGAAAGGAGAAGTTTGGGAGATAAACTGTTACTTAAAGACCTTGGACCGGACCAACCCGATTTGTATATATCACAGCAAGCTCGTGAAAAAGACAAAACGTATCAACGAGGCTTCTCACGTAGCTGGTACACCAGAAAGGCATGGCTAGCTGGATGCAAACAGTTAAATGCTATCTTTTGTTTCCCATGCTTGCTCTTCAAACAGCCGGGGACAGATACGATCTGTTCAGAAACTAGACAAAAGTTAAGCAAGTACAAACCACAGACTGCCTGTGTCGTGGAGAATACAGTCGCTGGTTTATTTATGTCTGTAGGCCGTTGCTGTGAGTGTGGACGGTCGGAGCATATATAACGTTAGCTTAGCCAAGCTCCATTCAGAAAACAAGCATTTTAAAGGGGTGTTTCTCTGCCGTCTGTCTGCAGACTTGTCAAAGCATTAATTCATGGTTTTTACTAACCGGTATCAGTGTGTTGTTATGTCGGCATAATTTGGAAACGTGTATTACAATTTAATCACGGTAAAATATGTTCATTTTGTTGTAGTTGTAGCTCCCGAGCCAGCGCGTCTTGTTTGAATGATGCGAGTAAACACAGCTGGCAGCCGCTGTGAAACTCTAGCGACTAGAGCGATGCGAGAGGAGCGTTTAAAGCGAAGCGAATATTCGCATCGCGTCCGGTCTGAACCATAGACTGTATATATAAATGGACGTAGTGTCCGTGACGTCACCCATAGGATTCTGCAGAGTTGCCGTGAAGCCCTTAGTAGGCGGAGTCGGCCACTAACGGCTCGACAGTGACGTCAGAGTCTAACTCCCGCCTTCTCCCGCCTGCTCCAAATAAGGGCAAAGAGGCGGAGCCGAGGCGGGACCTGCTGCCTCCGAACTGGAAGTAAACAGAGCTAGCTCAGGCTAAGAAGCTAAGCTAGCATGAAATACATGCATACCAAGTTACTGCTAACAGTGTAGTTCCCCTATGCATTGCGTTCCAAGAATGCAGGGTTGTTGGTTGTTCCTAGAGTCTCTAAAAGTACAAATGGGAGCCAGAGCCTTTTCTCATCAAGCTCCACATTTGTGGAATCAGCTTCCAGTTTGTGTTCGGGCGGCAGACACCCTATCCGTTTTTAAGAGTGCGCTTAAGACCTTCCTTTTTGATAAAGCTTATAGTTAGGGCTGATTAGATTCAGCCCCTAGTTTTGCTGATATAGGCTTAGTTTGTCGGGGGACATCTTACTTCTTCCTTCTCTCTGTCTGTACCTGTGTACTCTCATGTTCCGATTAACCCAGCTTCCCCAAATGTCTTTCTTTTGGTGTCTATATACGCTGGGATCCGGAGTCATGGATGATCCTGCGGTCATGTGTCCTGCATCACGAGCCCTGGATCTTGAGTCGTGGCTGTGATCCTGGATCAGAGGTCCTGGATGGATATCCTCGTGGATTCATCTTCCTATTACACACACATGCATTTCCAAACATTTGGACTACCTATGTTGCAAATGTATTATCTTTTCAATTTACACACAGCATCTATTGCACGACTGTCCGTCCTGGGAGAGGGATCCCTCCTCTGTTGCTCTCCCTGAGGGTTCTCCATGTTCCCTTTAAACTGTGGGTTTTCTTCTGAAGTGTTTCCTTGTACGATGTGAGGGTCTAAGGACAGAGGGTCTGAGGACAGAGGGTCTAAGGACAGAGGGTCTAAGGACAGAGGGTGTCGTATTGTCATACTGATATTCTGTACAAACTGTGAAGACCACTGAGACAAATGTAACATTTGTGATATTGGGCTATATAAATAAACATTGATTGATTGATTGATTGGTTGATTGATTGATTGGTGATAACCTTCTTAAGATGTTTTTGATAACTTTCTTAAGATGTTTTTGATAATATTGTTCGAACATTATGCCCTACTATTCTTAAAACGTTTTCAGCTGGATGTTTTATTTTGGTTCCCAAAATGTTCTTCTGAAAGGTAGGATAACTGTAAGGTTGCAACGTTAGAGTCTGTGAGCTTATTGTTTTTGTGTTTATTTTGGTGGCCTTGCATGTTATGTTGATGTTTAATCTGTCCTCTCGTTTCAGGTGTTATCACTTACTGTTGATGTGGTCACCTGCCAGCTTGATTGGGATCACCTGCTCTTGATTGTTTTCACCTGTGCCCCATTAAGTGTTGTGTATAAATAGCCCCAGTCCCCCTGTTGTCCTTTGTCGGTTCGTCTTGTCTCCACGTCGAGCCATGTCTGTAAGCCTTGTAATCTGTTCAGCAAAACTAGTAGAAACCTAGCGATCTTGTTTTTGACTAGTCTTTTATTAATAAAAGATACTTTTTGAAGTCAACGGAATCGTGCATCTGAGTTCTTGTGAGTCCCTCGTGTCAGAACGAACCGACCTAAACAAGATGGACTCAGCCGATTCCACCGTGTTCAAGACGGCTTTGCAAGTGCAAGGAACACGCTTGCGTCAGCAGGAGGAGCAGCTGACAACAATGATACAGGGGGTTCAAGACGTAAATGCCCGTCAGCACAACTTCCAGGTAACAGTGACAACAGAAGTAAATCACCTGGCAGAGAAAATGCGGGACATACTTACGCACCTCGAGGGACGTCCTGCTATTCCTGCGGCAGAGTTTTCCGGTCCCGCAGAGGCCGGGTTTGCCCCTCCGTTGATCCCCGTGCAAGTATCCATGCCATCGTCTTCACTCCGCCTCGCTTCACCGGAGAAGTTCTCCGGGGATTCGGGAAACTGTCGTCCATTCCTGATACAGTGCGATCTCCACTTCAAACATCAGCCCGCAGCATTTCCCACCGATCAAGCTAAGGTAGCTTTCATAATATCTCACTTGACGGGAAGAGCAGGAGCCTGGGCAACAGCAGAATGGGCCCGAGACTCGCCTGTTTGCCAGTCGTTAAAGTTTTTCATGGACTCAATGAAGAACATTTTTGACCAGACAGCACCTGGGAGAGAGTCAGCGAGAGCCCTGGTAAACATTAAACAACGGCAGAGGAGAGTGGCGGATTACGCGATCGAATTCCGGACCCTGGCAGCGGAGAGCGGATGGAATTCCGCGGCTCTTTTTGATGCGTTTCTGCATGGATTAGCGGACCCCATAAAGGATCAGTTAGCTCCGTTAGAGTTGCCTGTAGAGTTGGACTCACTCATCGCCATGGCTATCCGGGTGGACCAACGTCTAGCTGAGAGACGTCGGGAGAGGGGGGAGGAAGCAGCTTCCACTACACTCTTCGGACGGGGATTACAGAAGGAGCACTACGGTTGGCGGAGGAATACCCGGACTTCGTCTCCAGAGCGACCATCGCCCCCTAGCGCCGCGGAGGAACCGATGCAGCTCGGAAGAGCCAAACTCACCCCGGAGGAGCGACAGCGCCGCCTACGGGAGCGGAGGTGTTTCTACTGCGGCCAGCAGGGTCATGTTCTGGCAGCCTGTCCAGCAAAAGATCAGGCTCATCAGTGGGAAGAGGGACGCTGGTGAGCCGAATGACTTCTGTCGACCCCTCCTCGAGAAGACTGACTCAGGTACAAATAAAACTGAAGGATAAAACTGTTACTCAGGATGCATTAATTGACTCGGGGGCTGATGAGAGCTTGTTAGACTGGGAGCTGGCTAAAGAGTTGAACTTAAACATTGTCCTCTTAGATCAGCCATTAGAAGCTAGTGCGTTGGATGGCCGCCTTTTATGTACAGTTACTCATCGCACGGAACCCATAGAAATGGTCATAGATCAGGAGCACCGTGAACATATTAGCTTTCATTATTTAACTCAGCTCAACAGTCTCTCA